>CM061749.1:306980439-307396323 GCA_030979885.1 Lolium multiflorum
TGGCATTTCTCCCAATTAAGAACAAGGTTAGTTTCTTCACATCTCTGCAAAACTTTATCAAGGTTTCGCAAGCAATTATCAAAAGAATTCCCATAGACAGAAAAATCATCCATGAATACCTCAACAATCTTTTCACAAAAGCCATGAAAAATAGCAGACATGCATCTTTGAAAAGTAGCAGGAGCATTACACAAACCAAAAGGCATACGCCTATAAGCATAAGTTCCATAGGGACAAGTGAAAGTGGTTTTCTCTTGATCTTTAGCTCTAACAGCAATTTGTGAAAACCCAGAATATCCATCAAGAAAACATAAATGAGTATTTTTAGACAACCTTTCTAACATTTGATCAATAAAAGGTAAAGGGTAATGATCTTTCTTAGTAACTTTATTCACTTTCCTAAAATCAATACACATTCTATACCCTACAACTACTCTTTGAGGAATAAGCTCATCATTATCATTAGGCACAACAGTTATACCTCCTTTCTTAGGAACACAATGCACAGGACTAACCCATCTACTATCAGCAATAGGATATATAATACCTGCTTCGAGGAGTTTTAATACCTCATTTCTTACCACATCCTTCATCTTGGGAATTAGACGACGCTGATGTTCAACAACAGGTTTTGCACCATCTTCTATATTAATAGCATGTTGGCAAATAGCGGGAGAAATCCCCTTCAAATCATCAAGAGTATAGCCAATAGCTCCTCGGTGCTTCTTCAATATTTCCAATAACCTTTCTTCCTCAATATCTGAAAGCTTAGCACTAATAATAACAGGATATGTTTTCTTCTCATCAATATAAGCATACTTAATATTATCAGGTAATGGTTTCAAATCAAATACAGGATCTTCCTTTGGTGGTGGTGTTACACCTAAATCTTCAACCGGTAAGTCATGTTTAAGAATAGGTTGACGAAGGAAAATTTCATCAAGCTCATCCCTTTCTTCCCTAAAAACTTCACTCTCACTATTCTCCAAATGTTGCTGCAAAGGATTACTAGGAGCAAGAGCAATAGATGCACACTGTTCAACTCTAAAATCTTCATTAGGCAAATCAGCTTTATAAGGAGTTTTGGCAAATTTAGAGAACTCATAAGATTCACCAGCAAATTTAGTAACAATTTTCTCTTTCTTGCAATCTATAATAGCTCCACATGTATTTAGAAAAGGTCTACCAAAAATAATAGGACAAAACTTACTAGCAGCAGAACCAAGTACCAAAAAGTCAGCAGGATATTTAATCTTACCACATAGAACTTCAACATCTCGAACAATACCAATGGGAGAGATAGTTTCTCTATTAGCTAGCCGAATAACCACATCAATATCTTCAAGTTCACAAGAACCAATTTCATGCATAATTTCGTGTAGAGCTCGTAAGGAATGGCACTAATACTTGCACCAATATCGCATAAACCATAATAGCAATGATCACCAATTCGAACAGAGAGCACAGGAACACTGGCTTTCATAGACTTATTAGGATGCGAAACAATATTAGAAGCATCTTCACAAAAAATAATATGACCATCTTCCACATTTTCAGTAACAAGATCTTTAACTATTGCAACAGCAGGTTCAACTTTTATTTGTTCTTCAGGTTCTATGGGTTTCTTTGCACTTTTATTAACTACACTAGTTATAACAGAATACTCCTTCATTTTAGCAGGGAAAGGAGTTTTTTCAATATAAGCTTCAGGAAGAACATGATCAACAGTTTTAATTTCAATACATTTACCTTTAGGTGAATCAACTTTATCTTTATATGGTTCATGATACTTATCAAAATTCTTCCTAGGCAATTCAAAATGAGAGGCAAAGGCTTTATAAATATTTGCAACAACTTGAGAGTCAAGACCATATGTAGCACTCATATTACGATATTCATCAGTATCCATAAAAGTTTCAATGCATTCATAATTATAATTTATACCTGACACTCTACCTTTGTCGTTCTCCCATCCTTCAGTATTTTCTTGGATTCGATCAAGAAGGTCTCATTTAAACTCTTCTTTATTGCGCGTGAATGATCCAGAACAAGAAGTATCCAGCAAGGTTTTATCTTGAAAAGAAAGTCTTGCATAGAAATTATCAATAATAATATTACCAGGAAGCTCATGAATGGGGCATTTGAGCATTAAAGACTTCAATCTCCCCATGCTTGGGCAATACTCTCTCCATCATGAGGCCAGAAATTATATATACGGTTGTGGTCCTTGTGAATTTCACTTGGAGGATAGAATTTAGAGTAAAATACAGGCACAATATCCTTGCAATCAAGAGAACGCCCATCCTTCAGCAGTTTATACCAATGCGCCGCTTTACCAGATAGCGACATAACAAATAATTTCTTCCTAACTTCATCCATTGAAATACTTGCACATTTGAATAACCCGCATAATTCATGTAAAAACAGTAAATGATCTCCAGGATGCACAGTTCCATCCCCTTCATAGCGGTTATCCACAACACGTTCAATAATTTTCATAGGTATTTTATACGGTATTACTTCCTCACCTGGCGCCTCATCCACTACCGTTGCAGTAGTAGTAGATTTCCCAAATAGAAATTCAAGGGAGGATCTCTCCATAATGACTTATAGTAGCAAGCAGAAACAAAATCAGCACGTACAGTAAAAGTTTCCTTACCAATTCCACTTACCAATAGCGCTTCACTCCCCCGGCGCCAAAAATAGTCTTGATGACCCACAAGTATAGGGGGTGTATCGTAGTACTTTCGATAAATAAGAGTGTCGAACCCAACGAGGAGCGAAGGTGTTGACAAGCATGATGAAGGATTCACTGTAAATGCTCACGACAAGTATTCAGGGGGTTTTAATATAGCAGATAAATAAAGTACAAGTAAATAAAATGCGAGAGAAATAATTGCAGCGAGTGGCCCAATCCTTTTTAGCACAAAGGACAAGCGGTTTGTTTACTTATAATGACCAAACGTTCTTGAGGACACGGGGATTTTAGTCTAGTGCTTTCGCTTCATACGGCTGATTAATCTTCATTGTTTTGATAAGTGTTGTGTGGGTGAACCTATGCTAATGCACAGCCCTTCCTAGGACTAATACATGTGATTATACCCCTTGCAAGCATCCGCAAATACAAGAAAGTAATTAAGATAAATCTAACCACATCCTTAAACTCGAGATCCCGCTATCCTCCCGCACCGATTTACTAACGGGGTTTAGGTTGTGTCACTCCGACAACCCCACAATTAGCAAACGAATACAAGATGCACTCCCTAGGCCCATAAAGGTGAAGTATCATGTAGTCGACGTTCACATGACACCACTAGAAGAGTAACACCACAACTTAAATATCATAAAATTGAATACTACTCAACAATAATTCACTACTAGCATTTGGACTTCACCCATGTCCTCAAGAACTAAACGAACTACTCACAAGACATCATATGGAACATGATCAGAGGTGATATGATGATGAATAACAATCTGAACATAAACCTTGGTTCAATGGTTTCACTCAATAGCATCAATAACAAGTAGTAATCAACACCGGGAGAGTTTCCCCTATCAAACAATCAAGATCCAACCCAAATCGTTACAGCGGTGACGAGATGCAATGGAGATGGTAGTGAGATGATGATGATGATGATGATGATGATGATGATGGAGATGATGTCCAGCTCGATGACGATGGCGACGGCGTCGATTTCCTCCGGGAGGGAATTTCCCCGGCGGATTCCTGCCCGCCGGAGAGATCTTTTCTCTCTGGTGTTTCTCCGCCCGCAGAGGCGGCTCTATCAATTCTCCGTAACTCCCTAGGGCTTAGGTTTTCGGGACGAAGAAGTACGCGAAGGAGAGGCGGCCAGAGGGGGCTGTGGGCCCCCTCCCCACAAGGCGGTGCGGCCAGGCCTGGGCCCGCGCCGGCCTATGGGGGGCCCATGGTGGCTCCTCCCGGCTCCTCCTTTTGGCTCTCTTCGTCTCCTGGAAAAATAGGATTTTCCATATAAATTCCGTCAATTGATCTTCAGAAATATGGTGTCCTGACGGTGCTTTTTCCAGCAGAATCCTCCCGGTGAATAATTCTCCAATGATCACGAAACATGCAAAATAGATGAAATAACATAAGTATCATCTCTAAATATGAAATATATCAATGAATAACAGCAAATTATGATATAAAATAGTGATGCAAAATGGACGTATCACATTACGACAAAGTACATAGACCGCTATCCAGCATGCATCTATGCCTAAATAATCCACCTTCAGTTATCATCCGAACCCCTTCCAGTATTAAACAACAGATAATTGCATTAAGTATGGTGCGTAATGTAATCAACACAAATATCCTTAGACAAAGCATCAATGTTTTATCCCTAGTAGCAACAGACATCCACAACCTTAGAACTTTCTGTCACTGTCCCCGATTTAATGGAGGCATGAACCCACTATCGAGCATAATTACTCCCTCTTGGAGTTACAAGTATCAACTTGGCTAGAGCCTCTACTAGCAACGGAGAGCATGCAAGAACATAAACAACACATATATGATAGATTGATAATCAACTTAACATAGTATTCTCTATTCATCGGATCTCACCAAACACAACATGTAGCATTACAAATAGATGATCTTGATCATGTTAGGCAGCTCACAAGATCTATAACAATGAAAGCACAAGCGGAGAAGACAACCATCTAGCTACTGCTATGGACCCATAGTCCAAGGATGAAATACTCACGCATCAATCCGAGGCAGGCATGATGATGTAGAGCCCCTTCGGTGATGATTCCCCCTCGGTGGTGCCGGAGGCGATCTCCTGAATCCCCGAGATGGGATTGGCGGCGGCCTCTCGCAATATTTTCCGTATCGTGGCTCTCACAGGGGTTTCGCGACTGAGGCTTTAAGTAGGCGGAAGAGTAGGTCAAATGGCGTCACGACACCACGGCCGGCGCGACAGGGCCCGGGCGCGCCGCTCGGTGTGTCGCCACCTCGTGGCCCCACTTCGTCTCCTTCGGACTTCGAAGTGCAAAAATAGGACCCGGGCGTTGATTTCGTCCAATTCCGAGAATATTTCCTTACTAGGATTTCTGAAACCAAAAACAGCAGAAAACAGGAACTGGCACTTCGGCATCTTGTTAATAGGTTAGTGCCAAAATGTAAAATAACGCTGTAAAGTATGTGTAAAACACTCAAGTATTGTAATAAAAGTAGCATGGAACATAAGAAATTATAGATACGTTTGCGACGTATCACTCATATTGGCATTGTGTATATTCATATTCGATGAAGCACCAAAGTCATTAGATGCATAATATTTTGACACATATTATATATGCCTTATGAATAAACTTCGCGTTATGGTAAAATGGAATGTGCAGAGTACTATGCATGATGATGTACTATATTACAACAAATAGTGGATATAATTATTTTGTAGCCTTTGTTGTGAATTAATTTAATATGTGTATTTACTAAATGAAACATGTATTTGAAACAACTTGATGGGCTCAAGATATTTTGGAATAAAGGAGACTTGTGAAAAGATTTTTTTTGCAAATTACGATACAAAAGTATACCAATATGTGATATATCCAAAGTGTTATAATCATACTCTATGGAATAGTGTATGGTCTAAATTATCTCTTACCATGTTACTGATATTATTCAGAGTAGACAATTGAAAAAAAAAGCAAACACTCATTTTATTAAAGAAACAACAAAATAAGCAAACACTCACTTTAGTCAAGAAATAGTCTAAAATTCATGAAATTTGAATTACGGGATAATTTGGAATTAAGATGAGTAAAGTCTCTGTAGAGTATTCTTGAGTAATTATGAATTATGAATACATCTTCCATAAAACCAAAGAAGCAAAACTTGTGTTGCTAAACATGGTGCCTTCTAGAGAAATATGTTCTCAAACGAATGCAATGATAGAAGAAAGTGAAACTAAACCAAGGTAATTGACCTTACTTCTATATATCAGAGTTGCACAATGGAAAATGACCGTAGAAAAATTCTACTATAGAGGCGAGATTGATGATGATGATCATGAACTCTTAATGTTTGAGTTTTACTAAATAAAATAGGATTCAAGAATTAATTATGTCGCGATGCGGGATAATATTCATGATTCACTTGCATTAAAGTAAAGACATACCTACGAACTACAAGGAAGCATGGTAGACCCTAGTACGAGAATGGATTAAGAGTCATGAAATCCCAAATTGAGTTACATTGAAGATTGCAAATTATTTTGATACTTGATCTTGTTAAGTGTAGTTGTTACTTAATCTTCCTTCAAAGAAGAAATTAAATTTAAGAAAGACATAAAGCTCGATTTGTCACGAAATGTTGTTATGACAAATTTCAAAGAGTTAAATACATCTATGTAGCGATGCTTCAGTCATAAGGATTTGACTAGCAAATATAACAATTATGAGAATTGATAAAAGATTGACAAAATTGCATCTCCTTCGAATACTTGAATGGAAGAAGAGATGTAATTGTACAATTGGCGGGTTTTGTAAATCATATGAATGCTAGTATGTTGTAGATGATATTCTCAATTTGATAATTGATCAAGAGATTTTGGATTTACCCAAACTATAGAGAAGATATGCATTGTATGAAATTGAGTGGGAGCTAGATAGCTTTCGTAAGTATTATATGTGATGACATAATTTCGAGTGGGAGATGTATGTGAACCTCCGTCATATATGTGATGACATGTTTCAGTGGGAGTTTAAACAAACACTCTAATATGTAGATGGCATATTGAGAGCATAATGGTACTATAATTATTTAAGATAATAAATGAAGTTGAAAGTAGTAAAACATTAACAGGTCGAGATAGATCAATGTGTTTAAGAAACGTTTAGTCAGAATTACCGCCCTAAATGAGATTCTGAAGGAGCTCAGAATAAGACAAGCAAAGAAGAAATTTCTAGATTGTATAAACTAGGTGGAGCATTATGGTGTTCACGGTATCATAATAATGGTTGAATGAAAGAAAAGGGATGCTCTACATCACCTATGTCTTGGTAATAGAGTTCTGTCATAAAACCATGTCATGTAAATGACATAATGTGGTCCAAATTTTTAGTTAGAAGAACGGTTCCAGAGTGATTTCTGAGAAAATCATTGAACAAAAGTTAAGGTGATTCTCAAGTGTCTTGTGAGAGGTGAGAATAAGATTCTAATCTCTAAAAGGATAGTAAGCTTGAAACCATAAAAATGTTACTCTAGAACAAGTTGTAATACTATTTTAGATGATTGGAAATCTCGCAACAACAGAAGTCTAAAAGTTAAAATAAAACATGGTTAAGCATTGGATGCATTACCATATGAATCTACATTGATAGATTTTGTCCGATAAAGTTCGACTTTCGTCTAAGTGTGTTTCCTAGTTTACGTGACAAAGTAAGTGAAAGTCCATTTTGACTCGAAACGTCATTGTGTACACAAGAGGAAAGTCTCAATAAATTACAAGCGCATAATTGGGAAATTACCACTTTGACAGAACAATGTCAAATAAAGTGACAATATAGATTTGCAAAGAACATATGGATCAAAATGATTCGGGCGGTTAACAACCTCCTCCATGAGCAAGCATGATCATTAGCACATAAGTGTATGATGCTATGATCAGTAATAAATGCAACTGGATTATTTATATTCTAGTGCAAGTGGGAGACTGTTGGAGATAGTTCCCTAGAGGCAAATAGTAAGGAGTATATATTATTATATATGAATTGTTTATAATAGTTTCGTGCCATGTTATAACTGTATTAATCGGAAACATTAATACACGTGTGGTATTATAAACAAACTAGGGTTCCTAGTAAGTACATGTGTGCAAACTATCTTATTATGGTCAATCATTGATCGAGGTTTCCCGATCATGGACACACGCGTCATTGACAATGTGTTCATATCATTGGATGAATGATATGATTGCATACCCAATATATATAAGTATTGTAACTTGATCAAGTCACAAAAGTTCAATGTTACGAAGTTTATATATGAAAGCGTAGTGGCCTAATTCTTAGATCGTGAGATCATATCTAATCACTGTTTCTTTGATTGCATCAACCGTCACACCGTAACAGGGTGATCATAAAGGTGTAGTTGGGTGTACCGATGGGATGGGCTGAGGCATATGTATCAATAGCGAGATTTATGCATTCGCGTGATAGAGAGATACACTAGGCCCACTCGGTGAGATTACATCCACAAAAGCTGCGCAACGAATGATTAGGTCATGGGAATGGAATCATACGGAACGAGTTGAATAGCATTGTCGGTAACGAGATTGAACTAGGTATGATGATATCGACGATCATATCTCGGACGAGTGATGGTATCAAAGTAACAAACGAATGAGACTCAACGTAATGGTTCAAACGATGATCATATCTTCGTGGAATACATATGGATCACTATGGTTCTCCAAACCCCCTCGTGGTCATTGGTCGGAGAGTCGTCTCGATCATGTCTATGTAGTTACCGAACCGTAGGGTAACATACTTAAGGATTCAACAAAACTTAAGAAAGTTTTGGATTCATTAAAAATTGAGAGAAAATGCCGAAAAAAGTTCTATAGGCATCCGAAGGGTGTCCGGAATGGTTCGGGAGGTGTCTCGGATCATCAGCAATCAAATAATATGTTTAATATGTTAATTAAATGAATTAATACATTAAAATATCATTTATTTAATTAAAAGGCTCCATATACCTAAATGGCCCCCTCCTGGAAGGGGAGCCCATTAGGGAAGGATGGCCGGCCACCCCATGGGCCAAAGGGGGCTGGCCGGGCCAAGATGGGTGGCGGGGCCCATTGGGGGGCCGACCGAGGCACCACCTCCCCTCTCTTTTCTCCCACCTTGCCAAACATAGAGACCTAGTCCCCCTCTCCCCCTATATATAGTGGCCAGGAGGAGGGAGGAAAATACACAAAAAATAGAGAATTATCTCTCTCTAGTTTTCTTCTCAGTGCGGCTCCCCGAAGAACTTCACAAAGAGAGAGACTACCCCACCTAGTACACGGGAGCGCTGCTAGTATCTGGATCTAAAAGATCTACTTCCACAACTTCGCTGGATCGGAATCGGGAGCGTCGTTGGGCGGCGTACGTGTGCGATACCTACGAGGTGCGATACTTATGGCACTTGACATCGTACGAGAGGACTTCTACTCGACCCTAAGGTCGGCGACAAGTACGACTACATCAACCACGTTCTAGCGGAATGTTAACCGCTTTCGGTCTACGAGGATACGTCACTGAAACCATCTCCGTTACATCATTACTCTTAGATAGATCATGGTCAATCGGAGAAACGCTAGTTAGAATTTTTTTTTGGTTTTCTGCTACGAATCCCCTACAACACCGGTGAAGTTCAGAGTTTTACCTTTCAGGGTATAAATCCAAGTTCTTCCCTTAATTGGTTGTGCCTAGCAATGACCTTGTTGAAAGCATTGTTTTGAGAGTAGTGACTATCTTCTGGGTGATAACCTAAGATCTTTTGATCGGGCGACGGCGGCGCATGTGCACTGTTCCCTTTTTGGAGGCGTCGCTTTTGGAGAACCTGGAGTTCAGGTGTTGCCTTGGTGGTGGATGTATTGTTGCTTTAGGGCTGGAATAGTGTTGCGGTACTTATTTTCTTAGTTTCTTTTTTTTTTCTGTTTTTGGCTATGTGCAGATGTACTGCCTATTGTGTTGTTGCACAGACTAGGTGTAATTGGTATCCCTCAATTTTAATATATTCGTTTTGTCAAAAAAAAATTGTGCACTCAGCTCCCATATACTATCAAGATTCGCATTGGAATTTTAATAAAAAATATTTGTGTTCCATCTTCAAGTTTGAGAACGATAGTTGTTCGGTTTGTTCAAGGGTTATGTGTAATATGTACCCTCTTCAAGGGCTTATTTGGTTTTGAATCATAATTATTAAAATAATTCTTTAATTACATTTTCTAAACAATCAAAGTATTTTGAGATGGCACTACTTTCATGTAGCACAGATGTCTTTGTCGTAAATCGCATGCATAAACTGCATCCTGATGGTTTGAATCATGTGGAACTAGTCTAATGATTTAAATGACTAAGACAATGTTCATATAGCATGATGAATAAGCGAGTAAGCTGTTGGAAACTATGTATTTTGGTGTGTGGGATCCAATGGATTTACACACATACAATGGATATTTCTACTGAGTGACTTTTACTAACAGACTTAAGTAGATATGAGCATATCTATTTGATGAAGTAGAAATCTGAAAGACTGAAATATGTGAATGATTCATAATATCTCAAAAACTGACTGAAAATCATCAATAATCATATCAAAAGTTTAAGCCTTATGCGATTGGATCATGGGATCGCGTAGGTGCGGTTTTGCCCCGTAAAACAAAAACAAAAATTTACGCCTCTACCTGATTTTATGGGATGGCTAGAGATTACCTGCCATGATCGTTTCTTTACTACTTCATGTTTCCCTAGATTCCATTTCAAACTGTTTGGACTTCATTATCCTTCTGGCCAAGTGATCTAACGCAGCAGCTCGTTCTAAGAAAGAAGATACTGAACATTAGTTGTGACAAGAAAAGCAGCTTTCTTTGTAACCGCATCCGATGCATGAAGGTCCAGCAAAGCAATTGTTAATCAAGAAAAGAGAACTCTAGCTATCATGTTCTATCCACTACTATGTGCCAGGCTATGTACAAGATCGAGCATAGAATCCACATTCGGTATACATGTATCATGTGCTCTGGTTGGCAACGTTCCACCACGAATATACTCGTACAAAATTCCCTCGTAGGAGTACTATTCGCTAGAATCTGTGAGACTCTTGAGTGTTAGAATCCTTTAGCTCCTTGAATCGTGTCAGCTACTGACCCAAGTACCTGCATTTAGTCAAACCCATATTACCATCCATTGCTACTGTAGTTGGCAATGTGAAGAACAAGACAACATTTAGAGAAGTGCTGTGCGGGACTGACCTGACCTATTGCTGTTCATCAGCTGGTGCGGCATCCTCCATCCTGTCCTCGCCCACAATGCAGCTCTGTAATTTGGACAGGAAGGAGTTGCGATTCAGATGTGCAGAGAAGAAAAACCTGACTAGTGTTAAGAGTAGATGGTAGAATAATTGTTTACCGAGACCCAAAAGCAGAAATGAAGCAGGGCGGCAATGCCAGCCAAAATGTAGCAAGGTGTGTTGTAGCTGTTGTCGTCTGGGAGAGCCCCCCGGATGTGGAAGATCACCAGTAGAACTAAGGCTAGCACGCCTAGACGACCGGTGAACCTGCAGACGGCCTGCTCGAAATCTGTCTTACCGTGCAGCCCACAGTGCAGCCCAACACTGGCTAGAACCCTAATGGAGCCGAAAAGCATCATGAGGTTGGTCTTTTGTTCGTCGGTGAGCTTCTGCATCTTCACTTGATCGGTTGAGGGTAGAAGGGAAATTGACCCAAACAGAGAGAATCCGTAGATACCAATCACCTTCTCCACGCCAACCGAGTCTAGCTGAAAAAAACATTACTGTCACGACACATATGCAACCAAACTTAATTCCATTGACAAAAGGCAGAATGAAATCTAACTTGCATAGGCCAATGATGATTATTAACCTATGGTGATAAAAATGATCACGCTACCAAGATGTTTCCAAGAACGGAGCTACTCCAAGGAACACATTCACTCTCATTGAGTACCAAGAAATCCAAGGATAATTCTGGAGCGCGCATGTAAATCAGTACCATTATCTTCTTTTTTTGTTACTCCGAAATTACAGACATTATCTTGTGATCAGCGAGTAAGACAGGAAAGATAAAGATCGGTACTACAGTAACAGCAATTTAGTCATTTCACCACCTATATTTAATTCCATGCATGGACAAAAATGCAGAATGCCATGTAATTGACATTAGTTCCAAGAAACACAATCCTCTGATTCTAGTGCCGAAAGGGTGAAAAACGCAGGTCATTGTTACCAGAGCGAGAAGTAATACCCATCGATCATAATCCAGTACAGGAAACATTATCTTGTGAATGCAGATTTACAAGCTGTGTAGCGAACGAGCAAGAAGAGCAAGAAAGCAGGACTTACCCGTGGGGCCTTGGGCCGGTTCGTCTCCTTCCATTCGTGGAACCAATTGAAGGAGCGACCCGGGGCCGGGGGCGGGGGCGGAGCGGTAACGGGAAGGCGCGGTACCCTTCGCTGCAAACCCCACCGCCACCAGCCTCGGGATGGGAGTGCGGGGGAGGAGGAGGAGGAGGGCGATCTCAGGAGAGAGGTTCCTGGCGCCTCCAGGTCATCTTGCAGCCCGGTAGAAGGATCAACCAAGGTGGCGGCTGGCAGGTTCGTGCTGTCGCTGGAGTGCTCGTCCGCATCAGAAGCGACATGCGGCGATAGTGTCTTGCCGACGTTGGCGTTGGCGTTGGCCGCGGCAGGCAGCGCACGCGAGGAGGGGCTGGTCCCGCTCTTGGCCAAATCCACGGGCGCCCGCGGCGAAGAAAGCTGACGCGGGCCCCCGTCCGCCTTGGTGACGTCGTCGGAGTTGGACGCGGAAATCCGCGACGGGGAGGAGGAGGCAGTCGAGATGAGGCTGGTACCGTTCTTGGCCGTGTCAACGGGCAGCGGCTGCGAAGCAGGAGGAGGAGGAGGAGGAAGACGCTGCGGGGTCCGGTCCGCCTTGGTGTCGTCGTCGGAGCCGGCCGCGGCAGTCCGCGACGGCGAGGAGGAGGAGGCGGGCGGGAGGGGGTTGCTGCCTGGAAGCAGAGACTCGTGAAGATTGCTCCCCATCCTGCTTGCCGAGGGGGATTGGGAGCGGGGGCACAAGATTTGGGGGAATGTGATTTGGGGGAGGGAGGATTGAATTGGGATGGAAATTTATACAAGGAGGAGAACTGGAGAAGGCTCCGTGGGGTTTGAGGCGCTTCTCGTCTGGGAATTTCAGTTGGGAATTCAGACCTCTGTTTTTATGTTGTGGAACAAGTCGGTCGAATTAAAGGAAGCCTGCTACAGATTACAACTGGATTATTTGGGAGTGCTGAATGCCTTGAGCCAAAGATTCAGGGGCTTCATCTATGTAGGTGATGCTCCTGGAGCTTTTTCTGTTTCTTGAGCTAAGGCTCCAGCTTCTTTTCTGTTTCTTGAGCCAAGGCTGCAGCTTGTGTCATGCCCTTCTCTCTCGCGGTGCTAGAGCAAATCTAGAACTACATTTCCAACATTCAAAGCCTTGGTGCTTTTGTCATCTGGCTGGTCTGCACATACTTAATTTGTATCCAAGATGTATTGCATGTGATGGGTTCTTGCCTACATTTTGATGCATTCCTCAGCAAAAGTCTAGCTCCACAACTTGCAGGAAAACAAATGAGCTAATCTGTTCAGTGTTGGGGGCACAGATGATGAATGTGCGGGTAGCCAAAGGGATTCCACCAACTAATTGAGTGGTTCAAGGTATTGTTTGTGATGCTAGGACTGGGAGAGCTGGGATTGGTATAGTGACAAGAACAGATATCTCTGTTCTTTACTTTGCTTGGAATATTACTGATGATTGTAGATTGGGCAGAATGTCTTGTTTTTCTAAGACTGCATATAGTTTTTGTGTGACGATCGTTCTGATCTCTATTTCATCATCCAAGAGGCTAGAGAGTTGCTGCAAAATTTATCTATGCCACGAGTATCGAAAATCATCGTGAAGCCAAAGAAGTTGTTGTGTCAGTATGCTAGGAGAAGGCTGAGTTAGGGTATTTTACGATAGTACTGCGGCTTGTGAGCTGGTCCGGTTTCATTTAACTGTATTTATAATTACATTGTCGATTAATATATTCTACTCCCTCCAATCCATAATAAGTGTCAGAGTTCTAATTAGAATTTTGACAAAATTGAACTAAAGCGCCAACACTTATTAAGGATCGGAGGGAGTAAGTCTTTTTGAAAGGGAAGTATTTCTTCACCTCTACGAGCGTGTGTTTTGTGCAATTGGCTGTAGTTGGATTTTTCCTTGTTTTTCTAAGTTGCCATCTTTTTGCTTGCTAGAAATTTTTAGTTCCCATCTTACGTTGATGAAGCCTGATTCTGCACAAGAAAGAGTTCTTGAGTGAATCGACATTTTTCTGATTGGAAGCTTGATAAAGAACTGCGTTTTGAACTTTGAAAGCCTTGGGTTTTTATAATTGAGTGGTTTTGCACCTGGAATAGTGAAAAGAAGCCTCTTCTTGTCAGAAAAGAAGCTTTTTGATGCCTTCGTTAATTCAAAGCCAGAATCACTTGGAGCCTTCGTCTAGAAAAGAAGCCTCTTCGTAGCCCAGATGTATTGCACCTGATGAGTTCCAGCGTAAATTTGATGCAATCCTAAGCAAACCTCCAGCGATAAAATTGAATGGCAAATTGTTTCAAGATGTTCTTTTCCTTTCCCTTTTCTTTACAACAAGTGCGTAATGATGTTACAATTTCTTGTGCGAAAAATCCAAGACAAAGGTCTGAAATTCTGAAGATGTGGATGCATCAGCTGAGTAGTGCCTAGGACTCCAGTGCCACTCCAACGGGTGCCCTGGGAGAAACCCTATCCTCCCGTCCCTCCTCTCAGCGCCGCCAGAGTGAGAATAAGGGGTTCTTCTGTTCCTCATGGTGAGAGACGATGCGAGCTGGCGTACACACAATGCGGAGATCGTGACGCCCGTGTTTGTCCCCGGTGATCCTAGTTTAGTACTCCCTCTGTTCTTTTTTAATTGACTCGAATTAGTATAAAGTTGTACTAAATCCGAGTCAACTAAAAGAGACCGGAGGGAGTAGTTGATGTGATTCATACAGATAGAGTCTTACTAGCAGCGGCATCCCAGAGGAGGTGGCTGATGACTGTGTGGCAGGCTCTTCATATGGGTGATGTGGCATGAAGGCGATCACCTGATCTATTGGTGGCACAAGAGTTTGGGAATAGGGGTGGCAGCCTTAGTTCTTCGATGGTGGTGGCCGCCGTAGTCATGTGGTTGACACAACAATCGGATTTTGAGATGGTGATGGCCTTCAGTTCCATGCTGTCGAGGTTGATGGTGGCGTGGAACACCCTCTACTTGGACCGTGAAGCTGGAGGCGGTATGGAATGCCACTCCATCTCCAGACCAGGTTCGATCTGGCTAGGCAGGTCCTATTCACGGCCATGTGCGTCACTTTTCAGAGGTGGCAAGCCAATGCATGTTGCCAATAGGTGCTATGCACGGTGTCTCATGCGGAGGCGTCAAGTCATGTTTATTGCCGACATGTGCTAAGCACAATGCCTCATCTATAGGCGTCAAGTCACGCATTATGGCGAGAGGTTCTTCACACGGCTTCTCGTGGAAAGCTCAAGACATGTCTCCCGCTGATGTACTGAAGGTGGTACGATAGTGACTAGCCAGGTGTCGTTAGCATGTGAGGTGATGATGGTAGAGACGCCTTCAACGATGAGTATGCGCAATCCGCTGGAAACACAGTATCCCTGTTAGGCAATATTGACGCACACCTACATCTTTCCCTTGTTGAAGGTGGTGACTTGAAGCCTAGATTTGGGCATACAATCCCACATTGTTGGAACTGTTTTTTTTTTCGAAATGGAACTGTTAGTGATCCCTTCTTGAAGGCATCGAAATTTTGGGTGATCAAAGATGTTCATTTACAATCTCTGCAACTTTTAGAACCAAATATTAAATACACATAAAGATAAGAAAAAGACAAATCCAACATGGATTGTGTCACAAAAGACAAAAAAAATGACGCTATTCACGTATTAATTTTCCTTCTATTTTTGTTTCTCACTACGTATTTCGAACCTGTGTTGAAAATTCTAGCAATAGTGAACATACATTTTGCGAACACTGACAATTTTTTAATACAATTGAGAGACTTGTAAATTTGAAACTTTGAGGAGTAGTATCATGGTATCGTGTTAAGTTTGGGATCATGTGATATTTCCTGGGTTTTTCTTGCATTGACCTAACATAATGATGATTTGAAGTGGTAGAGCGCAATATGGTCAGTAGTCTTAGCTCAGAATGTCCCTTCCCATCGGCACAAACATGTATCACATCCAATAAAAGCAACAACCCATCTATAGTGCTCTCTCTCTCTCTTTATCGAAAAAAATAGTGTTCTCTCATTAAAAACCATGTATTAATAAAATTCTGGAAAATCAATTCTAAACAATCCTTCGATGAAACTTTAAATAAAAGTACATAAACAAATACAATGTTTCAACTAGATAATAAAGAATTAAGAACTTTTTAGCAGCTCTCAACAACTTAACCTAGCCACATTTTCCCGCGGGTCAGCCTAGTCGTCCTGGCTGTCTAATTCTGGCGTATCACGTACACCAGGCAAGCAGCAGGACCAATCCGCCGACAAGTACAGGAAAGACGGGCAAGCATAACAATACCAAGAGAGGATGCGGATTCTTCACCGCCATGCCCACGAATAAGTCGGTGATTAACACGAGTACGACGGTGATCAGAAAACCCTGCGACGGTAGAGAAGTACAAGGGTAAGTGCAATCTGATGCATATGGCTAGACATCGTGGCTATTTTTGTCATAACCCTGCAACACGAAGATCGATTGACGTATCGAATCCGGTCCTACGTACCTGGGTGAACATCGTGCAGGAGGCGCCCTTCGGCTGGGCAGCTTGTCTTGTTGCCGGTGGCCGTGGTTGTTTCTTCTCCGGCGGCAGCGGGAACCCGACGGCTGCCGGGGGCTTCCTCCAGCCACCGTCGTCGATCAGCGGGTAGCCGAGGGCCAAGTCTCCGTCATGGCCTTCCTCCGTGCCGCGGACGCGCACGACGACGTCCTCGGCAGCCATCATATGTACTGGTGCCCGGCGCGCGGTTGAGGGCAGTGTAGACATGAGACGCAAGGGAGGAGGCCGTGTTGATCGATCTAGGCAGCGCACATCGTGAAGAGTTTGATTGATATTAAACTCGTTTATCTATTGGGGGCCGTCGAATTGTATCGAGAATACGAGACCCGTGGAAAGGATGGCCTTGCACGGTATATTGTTGGTTGGATTCTTGCATTAGATTTGATTTGATCAATAAAGTGTTGATATTCTCAAAAGAAAATGTACGATCGACTCTGTTTGCCTCGTTCGTGCGTGTGTGCGGGTATGTTTGGACTACAACCAAAAGCTAGGCAACCAATAATTTGGTCATGACCAAAAATTGGTTCATGTTAATTTGGACGATAACCATTATTTTCGCATCGAAATGCTCTTTTGCTCACTTTGTTCATTTTATTTTCCAAATGTGACAAATTATGGGCAAGCAAAACCTTGACCATATTTTAGCAAGCCAAATAAATATGGAAAATTCAAATTCAAATAACCCGGTGCAGGGTATGGAAGTACCAAAACGACCACAAAACACACATAGTTCATGCAAACACGTGAAATGATCAATCTTGTCGAGACATGATCAATTGCTTCTTCTTGCCGTACCAAGCCCTTGTTAAGTCGTCCATCAGGCTTAGGCCGGCCCTCATCACTCATGTATCCACAGTAAAAACCTGGAGATCAGTTTCTTTTACCCTTGTAGTTGCATCAAATTTGCCGATGGTGGCATCTTGGCTTCAATTTGGAGCTTCTCGGTGGTAACACGGCAAGATCTTGTCAATAAAAACCTAGAGATCAATTTCTTTTTCCCTTGATAGGTAACCATAGTAATGCTAACACAAACATATGAAGATCCAGAGTGGCGGTTATGCAATTGGAAGAGGAATACAAGAAGTACCAGCAACAACCTTATCGAAAAAATATGTCCCAAACGTGTGAGTTCTAGCTAGCTTTTAACCAACGTTGAAAAAAACGCTAGACGTAACCAAGGCGGTTGACCTTTACCTAGTGTCTAGGCGACACTTAAACGCCCTAGACAGGCATACAATTTTTACAATCAAATGTGTATATTAGTTATTATATGTAAATACATATTAATTTAGAGCATTTAAATGAGAAAATTACTAACAACGACGATTAGAATATGGCCAATATGTAAATGAGAAATATGGCATGATTTCTTACCGGGAAGACAATTTCTTGGTTGTCCTGCCTAGATTTTCGCTTATGTCCTAGATGAGGTTTTTGTTCATCGCCTAATGTCTAAGCATGTTAAAGCATTGCCTAGGCGTCACCTTTTTCAACGGTGGTTTTAGCTTTAAAAGGGTAAAAATAAGATATTTAGCTTTTGTGTTTATAATTAGCTCCGTAGTTGTGTTTATATGTAAACAACCTTTTTTTACGAATATTGTATGTGAAAATTTCCAAAAGTTGTTGTTTTGTATGTGAACAATTTCAAAAGTTGTGGTTTGGTGTAATAATTTCTCCTGAAGTTGTGGTTTCTGTAATGACTTTTTTAGCGGAATTTGGCCGACAACATGTACATTTAGTTTTTTCTTGGAGGGAAAACGCAGACATTTAGTTGCCATAATCAGTAAGTAATGGGCTAAATCCAAATAAGAAAGTCCACTTGTAGTCCTTGAATTATTGGGAAAGTTCACTTGTTCCCCTAAAAGATATTTCTAATTTAGAGCTGACCTTGAACTCCTAAAATGGTTTACTTTTCATTCCTGATTTGTTGGGTTGATAAAATCACTGACATGAAAAAAAAGAAACAGTTAACCAACCAAATTGGTTTTTAAACCAGGCCAATCCCAAGCAAGTTGAGATGTTGAACCCAACATCTTAGTACAAAAAAATTAAAACCCCCATGTCTCTAAGGCCTAAATAAGTCTTTTGTTTGTTTTCTTTCTCTCCCAATTCAGTTGACGCATTGTGCCACGAAGACCTGCTTGCTTTTACATATCAGCATGATCTTGCATCTCCGCCCTTGCACCATTGCCTTGAACCAGTGGCGGAGCCACACTAGAGCAGTGTAGTCAATTGACTACACTGTTTTTAGGTTCATAGGCAAGAAATCATGCAAAAAAATAATTAAAAATCATATAAATGCATGTACTATTTGACTACACAAGTTTAAACTGACTACACATGATTTTTGTCCTGGCTCCGCCACTGCCTTGAACCAAATGGATGTTCTAGGATTAATTATGAACTTTCACTAAATTCAAGGATTAAAGTGAACTTTCTTCGAATCCAAGTACGGAACTTTTTTTTTAGGGGAATCCAAATACGGAAACGGCCCAATCCCAGCCACTAGAGTTTCATGTGGAGCCCAAACCGTCTGGCGAAGAAGGCGTCGCGCGCCCACGCCGGCGAGGCGGCGAGGACGGCGAACAGCACCGTCATTCCCCCGTAAACGATCTCCCGCGGCGGCCGGGCCTGCATCACCCTCGCCGCGACGTGCCTCGCGAAAACCGCCCTCTCCGTCGCGCTCGGACCCTGCGACGCCCGCGCCCGCTCCTCGATCGCAGCCGCGAAACCTCGGTACATCCCCCAGTCCCGCTTCGCTCCGTCTCCTCCAGAGCCGGCGATCTGCGCGGAGTTGGCGTTTCCCAGACCGGACCGCACGGCCCCGGGAACCAACTTCACGACGTGCACCCCGAACGGTCGGAGCTCCAGCCTCAGCGCGTCGGTGGCGGCGTGCACGGCAGCCTTGGTCGCGCAGTAGCCGCCCGCCCAGGGCGTGGCGGCCGTGCCAACCACGCTCCCCACGTTCACCACGCGTCCGGAGCGGCGCGACACCATGCCCGGCGCCACGGCGCGCACGAGCCGGAGCTGGCCCAGGAGGTTCACGTCAAATGCGCGGCGCACGGCCTCGCCGCCGCCGAGCTCGGCCAGCGGGCCCATGCAGCCGACCCCGGCGTTGTTGACCAGCACGTCGATGCGTCCGTGGTCCGTCAGCACCCGGGACACGGCCGCGTCGACGCTAGCGTCCGAGGTGACGTCGAGCGGGAGGCGGTCGACGGCGAAGTCGGCGAGGCCCGCGACGCGGTCGGGTATGTCGGTTGCCACCACGCGGCACCCGAGAGCGGCGAAGGCTCGGCAGTACTCGTAGCCGATGCTGCCTTCGCCACACCCTGTAATGAGCACCACCGGCGACGCCGACTCGCCCTCGCCGTCATCGGCGCCTTTGTCGACGTTAGCCATAGGATCGACAATCCGATCGTATGTACGGCTGCGTGCAACTGCGATGGATCATAAGGTGATATGGGAGTATATAGGATAGATAGCATGTTTGGGATGTCCGTCGTGGAAGGAATATGCAAGGGATATGCGAGAGGTCTTGGCGCATTCTTCCTTTCTTCAGGAGCTCCGGCCGGCCGGTCGGCCGGCGAGGTCTGTCTGAACTTAAATTCCTTTGCTAGAATAAATAGTCAACACATCACTAGTTGTCAGCTGTCAATATCATGATTGATGTATGCGCCAGCACCCTCACTGCACAGTCACACAGCTGATGCAACAAGCATTTGTGTTCAGATCAAGGCTAAATGAAATAGCCGCGGTCGTCTGCAAAAGTTATACACGCTATATCGTGCTAATATCATGCTCTACTTTTAATTGGGTTTTAGCAAAAGTAAAGTAGTACCACATATCACCTAAAATAAAGAATTTTAGCAAAAGTAAAGTATATAGTTTGAAGCGTAACCACATAAAAAAAAACAGTTTTTTAACTTTTTTGAAGCCTAGCATCAACATTCCACGAGGAAACATCATAGTACATTTTTTTCATAAGAATCATCAGCACTACGGATATTATCTTTTGATTCAGAAGAGGAACAAATAGATTACAATCCATCACCGGGACAAACGAAAAAGAACATCTTCTCAAGAAGGAAAAAAATGGGTCCTTGAACCAGTACGCTGGAAAAAAAGCATGCTAATGCTATGGCGGTTTTAAGTTTTAACGCGATATAGCATGCTACAAAATTACTAAAATTTAGTGTGGACTCTCCATATATGCTATAAGGCGCTATTAGCAAAGAAATAGTGCGCTAATTTAAACCTTGATTCGGGTTAATAATATAGTAGGTGCTATTTCATCATCATGCAGTCACTTGCTTTAGGATAGAATAAATCTCTATAGGAATTTGTATTTATCAGAAATTATTAATTTACGAGTGTCATTACGATAATGCATTCAATCGTTCGTCGTTGCTGTCCAAACTGGAGAAAACATAATTATTATTAACCATGTTGAAATATGTTACTTGGTAGTTGGATTCGTCCAGTAGAAGAGATATAGCCACTTGATTTGATTTCAAGTTTATGCATAAGGTGTACTTATTCACCATGTATTAGCGTATCTATATCTCTTATAAAGCAAAATCCCACTAGAGGGTCATTTAAATTGTCTATCTCAATATGCAAGCTATCCACACCATCCATTCTATCAGCCATCCAATTGTCCATGTCATCCCCCACTAACATTCATTAATACTCTACATGCAAGCCACATCATCTATTTTTTAAGCTATCTAATTATCCACATCATCCACTTTTAGCTGGCAACTGCATAACCATTTCAAGTCAGTTTTTTTAAGTTAGCCTCTTGACTATTTATGCCAATTGAATCCTGCATGTTCGTACAAATAACATTCTATTCCAATCAACTTATATCCTTTTGTTTTTTTACAAAATAGAGTTACCGGAGAAATTCTCGCTGCAACGCGCGGGTATCCTTCTAGTAACAACAATGGCAATGGAAGAAAATGTCTGCTTTGACCTTTTCGACTTTAACTTAATGTATAGACATATTCATTGTTGGTTGTTAAAAAAATAACAGTCCAAAATAATCATTTTTTTCTGTTTGGCTAATGGACGGACCCAAGTGCATATACATAGGCACTGCTCTAACAAGAATGACATATAATCTCCTATTCCTAGTCAAATAGATACAGGAATTTTAAGATAGTATACCGTGAAATTCTTAGTTGTCTAAATTACAATTTTTTTTTGGGTTTATGGTTTATTGGAAAGGAAAAGTAAACATTCCAATTCAACATCTTCAAGCATCGTAATGTCAACTCGGAGACTCCATTGCGTAAGCTACATGTAATGTCACTGGCCATTGTGATCACACCACTTGAATTGATCATCCACAATTAGCTTTACTTGTGTCTAATTTAAGATGATAAATATACACTTCATTAAGATAACCATGTGCACACTGAAAACATGAAGTGAAATTTTCATGTTGAAGTAATTACAAAGGAACTTTTTTCAACTCCCATATTCTATATAAGTGAAAAAAATGATCTGCACTAAGTTATTTCTATGCACATGCATGTTGCCACATCATCATTTGTGTTTTTTTATTTTTATGTATTATATAAAAATCTCTGTTTCATTGAGTTAGCAGCGGAATTATGTCGGTTGTGTGAACAAAAATGTTTCCTCCCCATTCTCTCTTTGTCCCATTGTCTCCCTCTCTAAGTCGCCTCACAACCCCCAGCTCCCCCTTCTATCGATGTCCTTAGTTGGCTCCGCCAATGTTATGACATATCTCACATGTAAATGAAGGAAGACAAAATGAATGCAAGACACTCATGTAAGAATCTCTACACAATTTTCAACAGGCTTAGCTATTCCATAAAAAAAATCTTCAGAATCTCTTATTTCTCATTCCTTCGTATCAAAGGGCTACAAACGAATTTTCCTATGGTTTATTGCTTCACAAATACACTGCTCAAGGTCAAAGGCATCCTTTACAAAACTGTGTTGCAAATTGCAATGCAAGCTCAGGGATACGTCTAGTACTAACAAAAACGTATTCCAGGAATGGTTGACTCAGAGCAAATTCCTCTGTACGGAGACGTCTTCCTCAGTTCTGTAGTCATCGAAAGCGTAAAGTGCGAATATAACGACTTCTTCTTCGTCTTGCTCCCCTTCTTCGGACCCTCGCCATGGCTCCGCACGGGAACCGGCTCCTCCACCTTCTCCTAGCCCTCCTCGCGGCGGCGGCGTCCACTCCGTCCTCCGTCTACGGTGACGAGAGGGCGGTGGTGGAGGTATCCGGCGCGCCGGATGGGGTCGTGTGGGTGGTCCAGCTCTCGGATCTCCACTTCAGCGTGCACCACCCGGAGCGCGCCTACGACTTCCGGCGATATGTCGGCCCGGCGCTCGCCATGGTCAACCCCGATCTTGTATTCATCACCGGTGACCTGACAGGTGCGTATTCATATCCCCCTCCTCTCGCCCCTCTTAGCTTTGTATTCATCACCGGTTGATTCTTTGCCCTGTTCGAGGTCAATGGGTGATTTGGTCTTCGGTCTTGTTAAAATGGGCTCCTGTTAAAGAAAATCTGGTGAATGGGTGGATGATTCGTTGAGGCATTGTATCGGAGAACGCCTAGGGACACAATTTAGAGTGCTGCAAATTCTAATGTATCTGCGATAGTAGTATTGAACTGAATTGAGTATTTCAACCACCAGAATTCAGTATTTCAACCACAATTTAAGTAGAATACAGTATCTGGCCCTTCAACCTTAAAGCCAAATATTGACAGTGTAGTACTATGGGAGACGAAATTGGTCAATTAGCATTTGCTTTGGGTACTTTTCCATCCGCATGAAAAACCAGATGCGTTGGCAAATTCAGTACTGATGTTGCAATTGAAGTACAAAATCCAGTATTGAACATGTTAAAGCTTACAACCTCTGGTGCCAAGTGGCCAAAAACTGCCTGGTTGTTCAACACCAGCAGTAACCAAGGCCACTGACTAAAGGCCTAAAGTTCGAAGTTACAAAAATCTAGAGACAGAACAAACATACTAGCCATATGAAGTTGTCACAGACCCTCTTAATATCACAGTGTTAAGGGACGGACTACTGATGAATTTTTTTGTTTATCAGATCCAACAGATGAACTCGAAATGGCTACATTTGACTGAATTATTTTTGATAGACAGATGCTTTTATATTTCCTCTTCCAGCCAATGGTACCGATAAACCTGTTCAGTTTTAACTGGATAACAAGAACAACCAGTACTACAACTCCAATTCGTTCTAGACCAATGTTCTATTAAGCGCTAAGCGCTGAGCGAGCATTTTGCCTCCACCTTTCCCTTTTCTAAAGTATTAAAGCGTTAAGTACAATTAAGTGCACACTTACACGCTAGTCGTTTTGCCTCCGCTCAGTGCTTAGGCGTGCTTAAGCGTGCGCTTAGGAGCACCTTAATTTAACGCTGTTCTAGACTGCTCTCGAAACATCAACTAATTAAGCACTCTTATGATCAAAAGACATGAAACCAAGCTTGATTCATTTGAAATGGTGTCCAGATCCCATATAGGATATACATGATTACATATGATGATTTCTCTCAAGTCTGAATATGTTTTTGCTTTGTTTGTTAGATGGAAAAAGCAAAGATCTACTAACAATGAAGCAAAACGAGGTTGAGTGGATAGAATATAGAAATACAATGAAGGATGTCATTGAAAGAAGCAAACTTCCAAGCAGAATTTTTTATGATCTGAGAGGAAACCATGACAGTTTTGGTGTACCCACATCTGGTGGGGACTATGACTTCTATCAGAAGTATAGCATCAATGCTAAGTCAGGACGACAAGGGCGTGTGCAAAGCGTCACTTTAGAGGTCAGTGCTTGTGCTTCTTCTATTCATGCTTGCACATCTGCAACTTGTCATCTAGAACATAAACACTATATTGCCTCTTATTTCTTTAGCATCTTTTTTTTTGCGAAAATATTTCTTTAGCATCTTGCATGTTTACTGTAGAATTTTATATCTGGTTGCAATCCTTTGCTGAATACACGTTAACATAACTTATGGTAGATCTGTGGATGGATCTGCAGAATAGTGGCCGGAAGCACCTGTTTGTTGGCTTTGATAGCACAATGGAGATCGGTCTTAGAGGCCCGACCAATTTATTTGGGCATCCGACTGACAAACAGCTTATAGAACTGGATCAGTCACTCTCGCAGTGGGACACTGAATTCGACAAGACTCCAGTGACTAAAACCACAGTTGGACACTTCCCGCTGTCTTTCTCAGCATTAACTGAATCAGGAAAAAGTATCAAGGATGTATTTCTAAAGCACTCATTAGCAGCATACTTGTGTGGACATCTTCACTCCAGGTTTGGCAAGAATTTGAAACGCTACTATAATCAGATAACTCAAGATCCTTCATTATACGAACACTACTACCAATTTAACATGCACCAAGGATACACAATCCAGAGTGCTAAAGAGAACTGTTCGGAAGAAGCCGCACATATTGAGGAGTTCTGGGAGTGGGAGATGGGCGATTGGAGAAGGAGAAGAACTATGAGGATATTGGCAATTGATGATGGTTATGTCTCCTTCACTGACATAGATTTCAGTTTAGGCTCGAAGAGTATAATTATAGTTCCTACCTTTCCTCTAGACTCAAGATTCATGCAGAGACGCTCTGCTCCTCGTGATTTCAATTGCCATGTTAAGGGAGCTTCAACTTTTGATACAGTGAGGGCTCTTGTCTTCTCTCGACAAGAGATAGTGTCTGTGTCGGTAAAGATATATGACTCAAGACCAGGAAACCTTGAAGTGGTATTCGACACTGAAATGAAAAGGGTAAGTGGAAATGAATCTAGAGGAGATATGTATTTAGTTCCATGGAACTGGAGGGCATTTGCAGATCCTTCACCAACCAGATATTGGCTCCAAATTGAAGTGATGGATATAACAGGTGACACTTGTGTCAGTCAGTTGAGGCCGTTCTCTGTAAATGGGTTGTTCGCAAAAGTTAGCTGGACTCTGAAGGAATTTTTCGTTATGGGCATTCAATGGGCTCCATTATATAATCTCACTCTGCGGTGTGCTCTTGCCCTGATTTTCGTACTGCTTCTTATACCACGAGCTTTGATTGTGTTATTCAAAGATCAATCTGGTTACACATATCTACGAGCCAACGCTAGTCAGTGGACATTGTTGAAGTATCTGGTTGGTGGCTTTATGTGGCTTTTTGTTGAACTGTCCAGGACGATTCTTGTGTGGTCTTTGCTATGGGTGTATATAATCTATTTGTTGGTCTTCCCTTGGTTGTTTGGTCACCCTCTAACCGAGGACAGTGGCCTCGCATATATGACATACAGAGGCTGGACTCTTAAACGATCCAACGAAGCTTTTCATGCTGGCAGTCCAGACGTCATGGTCATTGTTTTACCTCACCTTTGTTTTGTGGTACTACCGACAATTGTGATATTAGCTGCAATGGCTGCTGAGAGAACATCATTCCGGGAACATTATTTTTCTCAATCAGGAAAGAAGAAAGATGATCACTTCCAAAAGAGCAGGAGACAAGTAGAACGTGATAGTTTATGGAGTGGTCGCTGGATAAGGAAAATTCTCATTGTTCTTTGCCTGGTGGTCCTATGGAAGCATTGGAAGGTATATCTTTGAATACATGCAAACGCTATGTGCCTTCAGTTTGCCAGTTTGAACAAATCGCTGACAATTTTTCATTGTGCAGCAATGCAGAGGTCTTGTGAAGGCTTATGCAATGAACCCTCTGCTCCATTCTCCAGTATATTTCTACTTTGTACCAGCGCTCATAGTATTTTCTGTCTACAAAACCTCGTCCATTTAACTGTTTCGAAGCCATGCTCGGACCACCATGCTATACTTCAGCGCACCCGCAAAGACCCTATAAATGAAGCACCTTCAAAAACACTACAAATCAGGTACCTAGAAGGCTAATACTCGCAACCAAAGGTGTATTTATCGGATCACCCATCTAATTCTTTTTTTATTGCTTTTGGAAAGGAGATCTGTTAGATCATCTAACATGCATAAAGATATTGTCGACGCTGTAATTCATAACTACGGGGCATCTCTTCAGACCGAGCAGGTAGGAACTGGTAGCACTGAATAGTTATGTACTGAATGAAGCGAATCATTACTGCTTGGTAGTTTCCTCTTTCGATCTTTCAAAAGAAATATTTTCTCCTTCCTTGGTCGATCATGTGTTTTGTTGTATCATTGTGATGAACCTTGTGATGAACCAACCAATATGCGGGCTGCCGTTGAGGAATGGATTTTTTTTTGAAACGGAGGCAAAAGCTTTGCCTCATCCATTAATTAAGCAGAAAGTGCACAGTTTTAGGAGAAAATCGGGCGAAAACGATACAACAAGATACCATGGGCCCCCACACGCCACAAGGGCAAGCCCACTCAAACCCACAACTGATACAAGCGGACGACACACTCGCCAAGACCAGCTTGCCATCCAACCAAGCCGGAGAGAAGACGCCGTGCCTACTATGGGAGGAGCAGACACGGGACACTCCAATATAGCTGAAGAAGACGAACCTCTTAGAGAAGTGCACCAAAACAACCTTATCGCCCTCACGACACAAAGTCGATGTCCTCAACACTGTCAAGATGACGAACATTCGGAGCCGCCGCTCCGACATACCGCTGCTCCATCGCGCCCTGTGCGTCCACCAAGACCACCACCTTCCAGGGTCGCCGCCCCGACGTACCACCGCTCGCTCTCGAGCTACAACGCCGCACGAACCGTCCACCCGCAGCCCAAGCTGCACAGGGCAAACGGCCACAGACCACGGGCATCACACCAACTCATCCGTGGCCGCCGCCCCGAGATAACGTCCGACCGTCCCCACTAGGACACGTCCGACTGAGCCGACTGCCCTGTCGCCCACACGGCCAGGGTCGCCACCCAAGCCGTGGCAATCCGCATCCCCGCACCATAGAGATGTTGCCGCACCGACTTCTGGGGCCGCTGCCCCGGCTCACAGCCACCTACCCGAGGCCGCCGCCTCGACATCCTCCAACCCGTCCGGCATGGCAACATAGCACGACAAGCAAAACCACCACCGCCGAGAGAAGGTCAAGCGCTCCAAGACGACGCCTCCAAGAAGGGAAGCGACGAGACCGTCGCCGTCGCCCGCACCGGCGGAGGCCAGAGCTTGGGTTTTCAGCCGGAGAGCATGAAGCCTTGAATGCTGGAGAGGTAGGAGCCCCACAACGATGCCTTCAAGAAGGGGAACGGCGGCCCGGGGCGTCGCCATCGCCGGCACGGATCGAGTCGGGCAGGGCTTTCACCCGGAGCGCCATCCTGCCAAGGCGTCCTTCACCGGAAGGGCAGTTAAAGCATGCCGGGCAGCATGCCATCGCCGAAGCCCACCATCCCCGGCCCCCACCAGCCGTAGCGTGACCCCGTGGCAGCGTCGCCGCCCCGCACAGGCCAGAGTAGGCCTAGATCGGGCCACCACCGGCGCCTCCAGAGCCTCCGCCGCGCCATCCCCTCGCCGCTCCCACGCCACAGCACCCACCGACGAGCCGTCGGGCAAGGCGCCACCTAGGTCGCAGCCGTCCGCCCAAGCCGGGTACGTGAGGCCCAGATCGAGCCCTCCAGGGCGCGGCCTCCGCCAGTCGCGAGCTGGCCGCCCCCTCCGCCGCCGGTCAGCATAGCACGCCACACCGGCCCGAAAACCACCTCGCCTCGCCGCGCTAGCCGCCAGGTCGCCGCCTCTCCGCGCTAGCCGCCAGGTCGCCGCCTCTCCGCGCGCAGAGGAGACACCGGGACGTGCCCACCACTCCCTTCCGCCTTTTACTGGAGCACCACATGTAGTCGCTTGAAGATTGGGAGTTCTTGGATATTCGCTTTGGCTCATAAGTGTATATGCACATATATGTAATCGATGGGAACACATATATATCTATTTTGTTTCAAGGGATTATCTAGTTGATGGAAACAATCTGTGGTGTATTGGAAGCAAACCAGTCGCTATGAAACACAATTTTCCTAGATGGAAGCAATCTTAAGTTTGGATAAGAAATCATCACATTATAAAAATTTCTTTAGATCTAATCAAATTATTATGGTATTGAAAGAAAATTTGTATAATCAAAAATTTCTTCTAAGGAAGAAAACTACTGTGAGTCATAGAAACGAAATCGTCACATTAAACACTCCTTTAGATCTGATCAAAATTATTATGGTATTGGAAGCAAACTTGTATAGCATTGGAATCAAAATTTTCTTGGAAGGAAGCAAACTACTGTGAGGCATAGAAACGAATCTTACAGCAGTAAAAACTGGAGAATGAATAGTGATTATCCTGAACAATTTTGGAAATAGTTGTAATTAGAGGATGCATGCATGACAACCTAGTACGATTCTATCCACCTTCCACCAAAGAACTCCGAAAATGGTGGGATTAGATCTTAGGGTGCGGGGTGCCGACGCCGGAGAAGAAAGAGGCGGGGCTTAGAGGGATGGCCGGGGCGGCGGTAGACCAGCGGTGGGGGACATTGGGGCAGGGCGGGTATTTCGCCAGGAGAAAATATATATTTCCTTAGAAGCATATCCGAGTTCACTTGAAGCATATGTATAATTATGGCATTGAACATTATTTTATCACTAGAAAACATATTCATAATATGTTGCTTTTGAAACATCTTTTTTGTTGAATTCACCATGGAAGCACAATTTTATTGCACTGCATTATAACCTGATTCGTTTGGTATAACAGAAAAATCTTTGTCTTATCGAAGCACCTTCCAATTACATGGGAAGCAAACTCTACTAAAAATGGAAACAAATCAGCTTAGCTAAGGAAGCGTAATGCATATACCTTATATTAGCTCGAGTTATTGTGTCCTTAAAATTCTGAAATAGTTTCCTAAAATCGGAATAAACTTGGAATAACTACTAACGAAATCTATTTAATTAGCGTCAGCAATAGGTAGGGCGCGATTTAGGGGAGTAGTTTTAGGAAGCAGACCGTGCAAAGCTGGCAACCCATGCACATTCTTAAGTGGGACATAAATACATGATCGCATGGCTCAAATGAAAAGGAATCGTGCGGTGTTACTCTGATCCGATTCCTAGCGCTTCCCTTATATTTAACATGGAGCCCGACCCTCCAAAGGGGCACAGGCATTTCCGTCAATAACTTAGAGGATCCACAGACATCGCCTCCGCTGCCGCCTCCGATGGATCCAGGCACGCTGCGCCGCAGGGTCCCCTCCTTGGAGCAGCAGGAGGATGTTTTCCAGCAGGTCTCCACCAGGCTTCCATCCGCCGCTGTCGGCACCTGGCGTCCGGAGCTGCGCAGCCTGCTCATCCACTCAGTGGTGTTGGCGGTGGTAATCCCTTCTTTGCACTCCTACTCCGGCGGCGAGCAGGTGCGATCCTGCTGGACATTGTCCCTGTTTGTCATCCTATACCTGTTTGGCTGCTGCGTCTCCTACTCCACCCCGCCCACGCCCTTATCCAAGATGTTCTTCGCTCTCTCCTACATCGCCCTCCTAGCGTCCGTTGCGGGCACTTGGGTGAGCAGCGTGCTGGGCGTGGTGATCATCTACTCAGACTCCATCCTAGCCGCCGGCCTCTTCGGCAGCGTACTCGCCCAGCACAGGGAGGGTAGCGGCAGGGAGACAGCCGCCTTGGTCGCTTTCGCGAACGCATCCCCCACCGGCATCTACCAGAGGCAGGTTGGGATCTACGTACCCCTTGTTAGCTATTTTTGCCTTGTTTGGTGCTACATGCTGGGTCATGCGCCCAGAAGGCGACTACGACGCCCTCGTCACCGCGATGAACCTATTCGCAGCCGTTGCGTGCCTAGAATTCGTTTACACCGTGTGTGTCCTGGGCTGGTTGAACGGGGCTGTCTTTGGCATGGATAGCGCTCCTCCCGTACGTAGTGTTTTTGTTTGCCGCCATAGGCATGCAGTTCCCTGTCTCGTACCTTCTCGGCGGCAAGCTCTTCGCGGCCAACGTCTTGTGGCTGTGTGTCTGCGCAGCCTGAGAAATGCTACACTTACGGGATTCCTCTTACGTGATTCCATTACGGGGTGATGTGTCTGTTCCGGATTTGCTGCAAATCAGTTAGCCCCCACAATTTCAGGGATGTTGATGCCCCCACCTCTCTCCACGACTGCCCGTAAGCATAATCACGTAAGATTATCCCGTAGATGTAGTGTTATTGGCGCAGCCTTGCCGATACCATCCACTCGCGACTTTTGTTCTCTCGCGCGCGCGTGTGTGTATCCACCACGTGCGTCGGTCGGTTCGGTCCGCTCCGCCAAGGGTCGGTCTGCGCGCTCGGACGGATGAAGGAGACGTAGAGATGCGACTTTCTCGATCGGTCCAAACAAACCAAAAGAAAAGGAAAGTAGCACGTGGGACCACCGCCACCACGCGCGCGCTGTACGCTGTTTTTCTTCTCCTTCCTCTTTGCTTCGCGTTTCTCCACTTTAATCAAACGGGCGCGTATTAATTCGTTTCGTCGCGTATCAAACGGGCGCGTTTCTCCACTTTAATCAAACCTAATCCTTCGTCTCCACTTTATTTAATCATGCATCGCCTAGTATTCTACTATCTCACCCGGCGGGCCGGCACAACAACTTCTTTTTTGCTTTCTAAATTTATTACGAAGCTGCACTCAAATCTCCCTTCCTGGCTGGCTAGTTGACCCATTCCAGCCAAATCCTAATCAATTCCTAGATTTCACCAGCTGATCCCTTTTTTCTTGCACATTTACATTAATCGCAAAACCAAAATTATCAACGCCAAAACATCAACTAAATCATACTCCTTCGGCTCCCATTAAGATTGTCTGAGGTTTGTTAAAATTTAAATGTATCTAGACACTAAACAGCATTTAGATACATCCAAATTCTAACAAAAAATTCAGACAATCTTCATGGGACGGAGAGAGTAGCTTTCATTCCTGTTAAGCGTACGATAATAATTATTAAAAGTCCTTGTTTAGAGGAAATGAAAACTTTTAAAAAAGGACTTTCTACCTATGGATATGCGTGTTTCAAATAATTCAAACGGGTATTACGTATGTAAGGCCTCCGCATCATAGACAGTCGGCAATGGACTAGCCGTATTTTTAGGCGACAGGGATATCAACATCGTACCAGACCAAGGCGTAGAATCCTGTAAACCCACAACATCTACAGGAGAAGAATCTCTTCCTACCATGACTGAATAAACCTGCGCCCTATATATATATAGCTAGGGCGAACCACTTGAACGAATAATAAATCATAGCACACGCAATTCAGGGTCAGGTTGACGCAAATCAGCCAGCAGCATCGCACGCCAGGTAGGAGATGCCATTCGCGGCCAAGCAGAATTCACTTGTCTGAAACTGACCAAAGAATAAGAAGAAGCTTCTCACGCTTCTTGGAAATCGACATGTACAACAATAAAAAGGACAAGAAGCATGTCACCGGAATCACTAAACGCCAGCACATATACAATAACAATGGTTTCAGCGCAACACCCATGCTATGCACGCAGCAAACATATGCCTCAGACCAGCACAATTCGCTAGAAAACAGCGCCAAATATTTCCAACAAAAGATAGGATGGCTTGACACTCTTCATTCATTCATAACACAGCAAAAACTCTTTGAACCAACACATGTATGCATGGCAATACATGCACTCGAACCAAACAGATATGGTTCAGCACAATGCCTACTTCTGAACATCACGCAAGATTAGATTAGCACCTATCACTGCCACGCCATCTTCAATCCTAGCAGTAACTATTCCTGCCAAATAATCGATGTAGCAAACTAAGGAAATGACTTGGGGGAAACCCCCAGCCGGAATAATAGCCATTTTTTTCAGCAAACCAAACAGCATGTTTTACTAACAACCAACAATAGTAGCATATTTTCTTCTTCTAGCCCCCAACCATGAGCATATATTGATTCTTCTTCTAAGCAATTAAGAACGAGTTTAACACAGCACCACGTTTCCTCCCTCTTACACTCAACCAACCTCAGGCCTTGAACCCGCAGCGTCGCTCTCTTCACCCAGCTCCAGCCGCCGGACAAGGCCCTCACACAGCAATTATATGGTAAGATTAATCAAACTGAAGAAAAATGATACCAATTTGATACTGCTACAACTAGTGCATGTACTAGTATTGCAGCACACGGCCGGGTGTGCAGCTGATTGCAAATCATTTTCTATCAATCGGAACAGCGTCGCATTTGCTAAAATAGGCCATGCGCAAGCCACAGCTGTTCCGCAAGAGGTGGGCGTCCAAATTAACAGAGGAACAAAGTGAAAGTTTCGACCTTTGCTAGAAAAAATATCCTTGGGGGCAGGCAACCTCCTGCACGTCGGTCTTCAGATACGGAGCCACAGCTGCCTCCTGCGAAGATGGCCTTCGGGGACAGAGGAGGGCGGCGAGCGACGCCTGCCGGAATCGGCGGCCCGCCGCGCCATCGTCGGAGTGCAGCACCGCACCGCACCTCCCTCGCCGAAGCTGCGCGAACCGGTCCGGCCAGCTCGACGTAGCCGCGCGCATGGATGCACGCGGGCGACGGCGAGCAAGCCGGCCGCGCCGCCATGATCTGTGAGGCGCCGAAGATCTCATGGTCAACGATGGGCGCCGGCGGTCGATCTGTTGCGAAGTGGGGCGGAGGGAAGAGGGGCCGACGGCGTTCGATCTGGGTGGAGTTTCGGTGGGTGGGTGGGAGGAGAATGGGGATTGGGGTTTCGGTAACTCTGAGCTGCTCACCGCAAAACATGGCCTGCTGGACATTCTGGGACTCTCAATCCGCTCGGCCCAATTCTAAACTCGTTAAACAAAAGGACAGTGCTAGAAATCCTCCGGAGGCTTGGAGTTTTCCAGCCTCCTGCTTGCATGCGTGACACGTGTCTATTTTCACCTGAAATTTAGATTTTGCTTCGTCGCAGCAAAAAACCTCCCGCTTTTGCTTCATTGAAGCAAAAACGGTTCGACTAAAATCAGAATTAGAGTTGCCTGAGACTTGTTCAGACTATGCTTCGTCGCAGCAAAAAACCTCCCGCTTTTGCTTCATTGAAGCAAAAAACGGTTCGACTAAAAACATAATTAAAGTCGCCAGAGACTTATTCAGACTGTGCTTCGTCGCAGCAAAAAAAGCTCCCACTTTTGCTTCATTGAAGCAAAAAAACGGTTCATCTAGAAATCAAAAAGAAAACTCGCCGGAGACCCTGGTAGCAAAAAATAACAATTGTATCACAAAAATATACAATTGTAGCATCATGAACTATCGCCGGTGCACCGCCAGCAGCATTCCAACTCCGGTTGGTAGCACCGTCACTTTCTTGCAGCTCCCGCCACTGACTAGTGGTAGGACCGTCGGTGGACATTTGCAGCATCACCGCTAACCTTTTGTAGCACCGTCGCTGACTGTTTACAACAGCATAAGTCTTCCTTTGCAGCTCAACTGCCCACCATTCGCAGCACCGTATTTTGCCGGAGACCTCGGTGGAGACTGCGCTGGAGCGGTACTTTATAGCAACAATGTATACCAATGGCACCACCACCTCTTACTCCTTGCAGCACCATAAACCACCATTTGTAGCACCGCGAGCCGTTGTTGGTAGCACACGTAACCACCATTTGCAATACCGCCCATCGTCGTTGGTAGCACACTCATCCGGCGTTGGTAGCACATGCAAGCACCATTTGCAGCACAGTCGGCCGCCATTGGTAGCACCAGCATCAACCATTTGCAGCCTCCGGCCACCGTTGGTAGCACCAAAGCTCTTAAGATGAATCCGATGAGCGGGCCAAGCAGGAAGAAGGAGAGGTGAGACACGGTTGTGCTTTGCAACTTTGGCCGGAACAGCATCGGCAGCAGCGACGGCTTTGCGCCCTCCATTGACGGAATCGACGCGCGTGACGTGCTCGGCCCCCCTCGTGGACGACTCCTCCCACGTCCATGTGGACCTCTACTTTGTTTGCCTCGTCAGCGCTGTCTGCATCGCAGTACACGAAAACCGGTGGCGTTCATGTACTGGGGCAGCGGCAGTTCGTGGCCGAGGTTGAGGCGCGCGTCAGCTGGGAGGGCGGCGTCACGCGGGGCTAGGTGCAGCGGCTATGGTTGCAGCTCCGCCGCTGGTCGCAGCTTCGCCGGGAGTCGCAACTTCGCTGACACATGGTTGCAGCTCGGCCGTGGCTGGTTGCAGCTCCGCCGGTAGTCGCAGCTTCGCCGACACATGGTTGCAGCTCCGCCGCGGCTGGTTGCAGCTCCGCCGTCAGGCAATTGCAGCTTCGCCGCTGCTAGTTCCAGCTCCGCCGGCAAATGGTTGCAGCTCCGTCGGTAGTCCATTGCAGCTCCGCAGCAGACGAGTGTAGCACCGGCGCCCGCTGGTTGCAGCTCCACCAACAGACATTGCAGCACCGCCGCTAGCTACTTGTAGGTCTACATCAACCACGACCGCGGTTGGAACCACCGCCCGCCGCAGCGTACTCTGTAGCGTCTTCGTCCTTTGCATCCAGCGTCAGAGATTAAGGAGATGGGGGCAGCCAGATTGGGTGCGGCGAGATGCGAGGAGGCGGCGATCTGGCGGCGGCGATCCAGCAGCGCACGGACGACAGTGAATCGCAGCGGGGCTATGGGTGCTGGAGGGCAGGGATCTGGGGCGGTAGCTCTCTAGGGAAATCTAATGGGCAGAGGCTCAGTGGGGAAGAAGACTCGAGGGAAGATAAAGATCAGGAGGAGGGGATGAGACGATGAGCACGTGGTGGGTCCTACATATTTTATCACCTTGTGCGTGACACGTGTGCGGTTGGCGACCCGGAGGTTGCAACCTCCGGAGGATACGAAGCCTTTTCCATTTGGAAAACCAAAATTAGCTCTCTCCTCGATCCCCAACGCCGACGTTTCCCGAAACACACCCACCCCACCCCATGTTGTTGAGATCTTCCTGTTGTTCCCCTCTAGTGATTCATCGCGATCCAGCACCCCCGGACCAGCCTTCGCCGGCAGAGACGCCGCCCTGGATCGAGCCCTTCTCTGCATCCCCTCCTCCTGGCAGCCGGGGAGCACCCCGCACATGGGGGACGGGCGCGCGAGAAGATCTGTCGTTGGCCGGCCGCCATGGTCCAGCTCGTGTATGTGGCCGGCCGACCCACGGCGAGCGATCGCAGGGCAATGTGTGAGCGACCAAGGTCAGGGGATCTCCTCCACGCATGGTCCTGGCGCGGGCGGTGAAGACCTAGGCGGCGCGTTCAGGGACCTACGCCGTACACCAACCTCTCCTTCTAACTGATTCCATGGCCGGTGGGAGGAGCTCGCCGTGGCGGTGGATTGGCGGCGGGGTGGCTCGGATGAAGAGTTTCTGCGACCACCGCCCCAATTTGCTGCCGGCGGCGACGTCCCAAGCTCCTGCCGCTAGCCACCTCTCCGGCATGCTGCTGCAGGTCACCTCGTCAGCCATCTGCTGCCTAGTAAGCTCCCTCGTCCCTCCTGCATCTATTTTCCCTAAAAAAAATGTCTCCTTTTTGCCGTTGAACTGACATGTGCATAGCCAGCACATTGATCATGCCCGCATGGAGTAGATGGAAATCCATCTGCCGAGTCAAAAACTCGTGTTGTGCATAGGCTGGTCCATACTTGCCTTTTTTCTGGTTATTGTGTATGCAGATGTATGCTGCTGAATCTGAATTTTGAGCAAACGTACAGATATGGACATGCTCCACTTATTTCGACTTTGTTTTTTTTATAAAAAAATTAGCTGTACATTTGTGTTTTTTCTGCCCGTTGGTGTCTCATTAGTGTACAAGGTGGAGAACTTTGATTGGTTTTGCTATGTTTGTCCGTTCCTCTCAATTTGGATGCACATCTCTCTTTACCTCTCTTGTTCACGAATACAGTTTAGTACGTATGTGTCTCTAATAGCTAGCTACCTGATCAATTGTTAGTTCTACTGCCTACATAGAGTTGTTAACTTCAAGTTGAGAGCTGCGTGCTTTATTTCTAATTTCAAGTGGGAGGAATTAGGCAGTTTAGATTTGTCTTTTCAGAGCAGTAAATTTGTTTTGATTTCAGTGTCAGCACACAAACGTTGCATACTTTTATTATTGTAAGAGGTGTTCACTTGTTTACTTCTTTATTTCAGTTTTGTGACTGTTCAGCACTAAGACAAGTGAATACTTGTTTGTAAACGAATCTGAATATCTGCGAGAAGCATTACTGAACAATTTTCAAATGGGTGTAGGGGTGACTCTGTTTCTTGTTATATAGGTCGTGCTGCTATTCCCACCATCATTGTCGTCTATGAGTTTTTGATTGACTAACAACTTCGTAGAAGTTTAAAACTAAAAAATGGTTCACAAACCTATTTTTATACTAGATATAATTCCACAGTCATGCTGGATTGCTGGGCAAAACTGGAGACTAGCCATTCTTTTCATGGTTTCTTGCCAACTATTAATTTGTAGTGTGCATTATATTTTTCTTGTATTTATTTTCACTGCTCAAGCTTGTATAATAAATAGTTGATTTTTTTTTTTGTTTAAAAGCACAATCGTTCAGCTCATATCTCCTAATTGTCCACCATCTCTTATCACGCTAGTTATCTGAATTTTGAAATGGCACCAACATGTGAAATAAATTTATAGAAGCTCAATTTCTTATATATTATTTCAAAGTTGGAATTGTAGGTAACCGTGTATACACTTATATGCAGAGGCATTATTGAGAAGAAACTATTGCAAAGGGCAAAGCAGAAATATGCAATGCAAGAGTTGGTCATGAAAGGGAAACAAGTCCAGAATGATCATCTGATGAGACAAGAGGATGTGGTTTTATTACTTCTTGACGATACACAGATCGCATACATATTGAAAGAAATATCACTAAGGTAATTACTACCCCAATTCGTAAGCAGAGGACATTTTAGGCGGAAAATGCATGAGTTGAACTTGGGTGCTTTCGCACCCTGTAACTGACCAATCAAACATGTTTGAGATCCGCTCTGCTACATGTGTAAGATACGGGGATGAGACAAGAGGATGTGGTATCTTGAGAGTTAGTTGATATTAAATGTCTTTCTATGAGTCAAAGTTTGTGGAGCCCACGGTGTCATGAATTCTTGTCTGCCTTCTTTTATAACTTTTGTCGTTAGTTGTTGAATACACAATGCTCATTTCAAATCTAGCAACGCTTGTCTTCACATATTTGAGTATTCAAAAGCATGTTTAGTTGGAAAATGTTGAAATATAAGTTAAATTAGGAAAATGTATATTACGTCATTTCCTATTACTGAAACTTAATTATTAAAATAACTAATTTATTTTGTTTCAAGTTATTAAAATTCCAAAGTCCACTAATTACAATTGGGTTTTCAATTCCGAATATGCAGATTTTAAAGGTTTTGGTTTCAGTTTTACACCCCTAATTTCGTACCAGTTTCTGAATAGGAAAATAGAGCCTTTCGAACCAACTGTACACAACCTGAAATAAGTGATATTCGATTCTTTCTGACATTATGAATTGTTCAAAATTTTAAAATAGACATTACTTCGATTTTGGACTTGGAAGAAAATAATCCTTGCACTCAGCTTTACAGTCTTCTTAGATAAGAATATTAGTATTCAGGGCTACAAAAATAACATGCCCAGAAAGAACATCACATCTGTGTACACAACAATTGGAATAAAATTAGAACCACATCAATTTTGAGTTGACCACTAGAAATTAGATGGGAGCACATTAGATGGTCAAAAATTAGATCAGTACATGCTTAACAAAATGAAGAGCAACACGTGGATTTGGATTTGAAATCATTAAAAATGAAGAACACTAAGGGGATTTGGGAAAGCAGGCCAGGCTGCTGAGACTCGCAGGCTACCACAGCTTGGATATTAAAATGTGCCAGGTCGACGAATCTGAACACCGCATTCGAAGACCAGGCTGCCAGTGACAGGTCTGCGAATTTGATCGGAGAGCCATGATGGATATGACCAACCAACAACGGATCTAGACATGTACTTTGATGCATGGAGGAATCTTAGGTCGTCGGCAAGACGAGCCTAGACCCAGCATAACATCGCGGTTACTGGTGGAGGCGGTCACCGGCGTAGTTGGGGTCGTCGCGAGGGGATAGAGGAAGACAAGACGAATAATTCTAGTTCGCAAAACCTCCATGGACTGATATGTATGATTTAAATACAAGTGTTCTTTGATCTTAAAGTTGTATGATTTTTTTTATACCGCATCTATCTTTTACTTTATGCTTTGGATCTGACCAAGTCATCTCACTACTCACTTGTATATTATCAGGCCCACCAACATTCCTCGACGATGCTGCTGAGTTGGTGTCCAAAAATGCTGACATTCACATGTACATGGAGGAGCAGCAATCTGGTACCTCAGGTCTGAGATGGGCACACCATGAGTAACTTCTCCATTGTGATGCGATAAATGTTGCTTCGATCATTTTTCACTTTGTTGGTGATTGATCCCTATGCATTTATGTGTGCCATGCATACACGGATGACAGATGGATCCCTGCGCCGATACTGCAGCTAACAATACATGATATTTGGGTCATATACGCCTATGAGTAATCTTGATCCTGCGAAAATGCTTATAGTAAGTCCACCTTTTTTCCTTGTACCTTCAGCTGCAAAACTTCGTCATCTTTTTCTACTTATGATTTAAATCAATGTTAATATTGTTAGCTTTATGAGCCGCTTAACTACTGGCATGATTTTTCGGAAACTTATATCTGATTATTATCCAACCTTTGCTTATGTTTTTTCTACTTCTTTTCATATACTTGATTGACTTCTTGTTACTGACATGAAATGCTTGATGGTATGATTCGGAAAGCTGAAAATCACCTTGTGATCCTATTTCCTCAGATTACTAAAATGTTGGCCATCCTTGATCCGCTTTAGGAAAAAAGTTCACATTTTGCTTTGGATAGTTAAAACAACCTGGGAGCTGCATATTCTTCACATTCCTGCATAAGTTGCTGTGAACCCTGGACTGTATGGTCGACTTCTGTCGTTGTTGTTTTGGTCTGGATCATGTTGATCTATCGATGTCCAGGTGCAGCTAGCTTTCTTTTTCCAATGCATCAGTTTGTAGCTGGCAGGTTTAATTATCTGGTTTCTTTCTCAATTTTTTATCTACATGCTAGTATATTACACACTGATTATTAAATACCTGATTTGAGTCCTCCTTTGCAGCATCAGTCTGTACCAGCCTGTGTTATAAATCAAATAACATTAGAAGCTTGCAATTTTCTATAAATCTTGAACTATATTTTGTGTACATTCCTTTGGCACTAGGTTGTTAATATATGGTGCTAGTTATTGTTGATGCTGTTGAGATTAATTATCATACCCTGTTCCTTTTATCTAGACGCCTGTGTACTGACTGAATTTTGCTATCACATCTTTCACCAGGGAGGAGAGATCAGTCCATGATGGGGACCAAATTGTGCTCCTCGTGGAGCTCTAGGTGTGGTCCTGGTGGCCGGCGGGGACGAGGAAGGCGGCATGATGGTGGGGCTCGGCAACGGCAGGTGACCATGGCTCCACAGGAATGGCGTGGGGAGCCGCAGGGGAAGAGCTTATGGTTGCCTGTCAGGCTGCTGGTAGGGTGTCCATGCAGAGCAAAAGCTGTTGTCTTTCCTGACCTGCAACTCCAACCTGCCACCGACCACGTCCCCAACCTGCTACTGCCAGCCACCACGCCAGGGGCCTTCTCCTTTACAACGACAACTCCTACCCCGACGCCAAGGGTAGCAAGGTCTGTCTTATCCACACCAACCAAGACGGCGACAACGACACACAGGTAACTACTCACACATGCCCAAGGCCATTCCTGATCTCCATTCCAGATGTAGATGCTACCGGTTGCAGATACGTATTTTACAATAGAACACCATAAAAATATGTGACTGTGGTTTATTTTCACTCCTTGCGAGTAATACTAGTACGGTAAGTACCTTGCCAAGACAAAGTATTGAATTTGATAGACCTCCCACAATCGTTCTTGTAACAGAAGACAATGGTTTCACAGGTTTTGGCTCGATGTTGAATTTAAAAGTAACTAAATATGCTTTTAATTTTCCAGGTTTGAGTTCTGGAACACACTAATGTTAAGAGCCAGCTCAGCGCAATCATCTGAAAGAAAACTGGAAGGTAAATTTTTATCTCACCATACCTTGTGACATGCTTGAAACGAGTATTTTTATTTGTGCTGGACTGTTGCTTGCTCTTAGATAGTGGTGAAAAGTATAGTCACAGTTACATATCGCCATGGGAAATCTGCAACCCTTAGATATTGGAATCTACCGGTCAATTTAAAAGATGTTGAAATATCTAGAAGGGAATAGGAAAAAGAAAGATCTTGATGAAACTACTATAATAGCTGGAGGTCCTATGCTCAGTGAACAGAAAGCTAAAGATTCTATGACACTGTTTTGTGAAACATTTGTGATTGATATATATGCGAAGCTGGACGGGTATTGGATTGTGTGGTCTGAACAAGAATTCCATTAAACATTGGCTACAATTATGCATCTTTTTTGTGTTGACATGAATTTACGCCGTGCTTAGCACATAGTCCATCATGTGTTTTCTGTTTTTGATAGTAAACTAATGCAAGAGATCATTGGGAGAGGTCTGGGCCGGATGCTAGTTTTATTTTGGAAGGGAGTCAAACATTATTGGATTGATATTGGCAAGGCTATGTTCTGCTTTTGAGAACTATTATATGTGTTTCTGTCACGGGTTTTTCATTTGGACGTAAGGTTATAGTGTTCTTCTATTTCGTCGGAATTAACCCCTATTAGTTCCTGCCATGTTGCCTTGTTGCTGAAGAGTGATTTTTTCAGCAGACAAGATTCTCAAAATTGACGAGGATCATTAGTTTTTGGCCATTTGGAATCTATGTGATTCTGTAGGTAATGGCACGAACCTGGTGGATGATTGGTTGTCAACCCCTTGTAAAGAGTAGTTTGATTTAATGACGAAGGATATTTAATATTGTAGCGCTTGCCACTTGTTTTCAAATCTTTTACAAGATGTGATGTCTTGTTGTAGTTGTAATATAGACGAATCATGCATGTACTAGATAGTTATTACGTGAGTATAAATATTGGCAGTTCTTTTTTTGTATCAAATGAATAACCCTCATAATATTTCATATGTGCAACTATATATTGTACTCATATAACTTCTGCCATATATTTCCACGTGAAGAATTTATTATCCATTAACCTGATGATGTAAATTCCCATAAAGTGTGTGTAATTCTCCACAAAATTCCTCGAATTTGCAATAATTGCAGCGCCATATATCTTATTAACCAATAACTATATATTGGTTTATTTTTTTTAATGTTAGTACTCCCTTCGATCCAAATTAAGTGACGCAGATTTAGGAAAAAATGTTGCCTCAAATCTGTCTAGATTCAATATATCTGTGTCAATTAAATTTTTTCAGAGGGAGTATACAGTTTGTCATAGAAAGGCATGACTAACTATACAAGCACATTCTTATGAGAAATCTCGGGCACCGAGAATATTAGCTATAGCATTAGCTTTGTTTGTTAATTGAGAAATCTGCAGTGTACAATACTATCATTTTGATAAGCCTTATATAAAAATGCAAGTGTTCTTTGATCTTAAAGCTCTATGATCTTTTTTTAGACCTCATGTATCTTCTATTTAATGCTTTGGATCGGACCAAGTCCTCGGTTCCTCTCTTTATCATAGGACCAACTATATGTTGTTGCATTAGTAGAATTTTATCGAGGCCTGAAGATGATGCATGGTGAATCTGATGTTTCACTATTCATCTCTATTATGATTCTTGAACTCTTGAGGCAAGCTCCAGCCACTAGTCAAGTTTCTACTCCAGCATGTGAGTATACAACCATATGACCTTGGTTAGCCCAGTTTCCTTTATATGCATTCTGGTTGTTAGCATCTAGAACCCTTTTCATTAAATTAACGAAGATGAACTGCTACATCATACTACTAATTTGTTTGACCTCTCGGCAGGGCTTGTGTATATGCTGCGGTTGCTGGCTGGGAAGAAGGAGATGGGTGGCGGAGAATATGGCTGGCAAGTTGGCTCTGGTCGAGAAGCAACATCTTGAGGACTCGGTGGCCCTTGGTTAGAACAAAGGCAGGAGCGGCAACATCTTGAGGACTCGGTGACCCTTGGTTCCAACCAAGGGAGCAACAGCATCTTGAACACTCGGAGTGGTGCTGCGGCAGCGACTACTTCGCCTCTTGCTGGCCACCGTGCATGCAGATCCTCCTGTTGTTGCTGGAGAAGTAGTTAAGCTGTGAAACTTGGGTGCAGCCTTCAGTTATGTAAACAACTTGATTATGATGAGATGGGAGCTTTGCTGATATTGTTGTTAGGCGCCGATCAGTCCTGATGGTGACATTATTTTCTTTCTTGCTGATGTACTTGTTTTACATGTTTGACTACCATCAGGATATTCTATTGTGTAACTTATTTTATGCAAATAAAATCAGTATTTAAAAAATTGAATTTGAACCAGCTCATTTGATCTCGGAGATAAAAAGAAGCAGTATATATATTTATACTCGTACCGTGTCTAGCCAATTGATACATGAACTTCCCTTGTTTGTAAATTAGCAAAGATGATAATAACTTTTGTAAAGTGCCGTGGTGCCACCATATGTATCTGGCAAATTTGTATATTGATTACCACTTAGTTGATGATAGAAAAGTACAGACTTTGGGAGGAACCATCAGGCAGGCTAACTATTTGGTGGACTCTAACTGGTGTTAAGGAAATATTTTCATACAACTTGCTAGCATCTATAAAGAGAAGATTGCAAATTGGTAGAGCTCCTAGCTGACATCAAGTCTCCAGTAGTAGGAAAGAACGTGGAGCAATATTGGTTAAGCAAATAGAGGAGGAGCATGCAATAGCTGACATCAAGTCTCCAGTAGTAGGAAAGAACGTGGAGCAATATTGGTTAAGCAAATAGAGGAGGAGCATGCACCCTCCTCGTAGTCCACACCTTATTTTAATTTTCTTTCAAACCAGTGCTATCATTGGTTGAGATGGAAAACTATTCCCAAAAAACTAGGTTGCTGAGCCCGGAGTTTATAACGACAGATTCACTAATTTGTTCTGGTCTCCATGGAAAGAATAGAAAACAACAAGACGTCCTTAACTTGTGCGATTTACGAGGAGCTCTCATGCATGATTACTAGGTGGTACATGTCACCGATCCGTGGCATCGGGTATCTCAGCCGTTCATCTAATCTCCAAACAAGCAACCAGATGGCAACACATAGGAGATTGAGAACCTGCCTAGCTCTATAAGTAGGAAGCCACCGTCACAGTCCGCGTGCGGTTAGCGCGTGTGACTATGACTTAGACTTTGACTCTTGCTCGGAGAGGAGAGGAGAGGGCGTGACACTTCGGCGGATCGTGCGGTCGGCACAGGCGAGGCAGATGACCTCCGGATCAGCAGGCATGTAGGTGATTTAGTCCTTAATTCCTAAAAGTTATTTCTAATTTAGAACGGACCTTGAACTCCTAACTCACAACTGATACAAGCCCGGCCGCATCCTCGCCTCCATTCCGTACGACGCCTTTCCGCGCCAACTCGAACCCCCAGTTCCGGCCGCTCTCTCATCATGTTGTTGCATGTTGAGCTCCGCCTCGCCGCCGCTTTTCCTGGATGGAGATTGAGAGAGAAAGGGAGTCACGATGAGATAAGGAAAGAGAGTATACGTCACGGGGGAGGGGGCAGAAGATTTAATGCACGCTGCCTCCTCTGGATGTTAATGTGGCCGGTGAATACCTTGAATACATGATAGACCTACATTGCAAATACATAGTAGATACAGCCACGATGATGCTTTTTGATTGGCTGAGTTTTCATCCTCGCCCGTACCCGGGTTCCGTTCAGCATTTCCGCCCATGGGGTGGAATATTAAAATTTTAGAATATCAAGTGTTGTCTTTCTGATAGATGTGAATTTTTACATCTATTTTATTGATATATTATAATAAAAAAATAGGAGACGTAGCAACGCACGGGCATTCAACTAGTATATATAGAAATCTTAATTTTCTGACTTTCGATATCGATTCTTGGTAGCAGAAGTAGCATATGACAGCAAGGCTAAAGCTAATTTTGAACAATAGGGTAGGTGTCGTAAACTCTATTTGACTATCTCTGGAAGATCTATAACCTATATGTTCTGCACGTGATTGAATGGTAAGCTCGCTCCTGAGCGCTGCAAAATATCCAGATGGCTCAAAGGGATGTTAATAAGCATACAACAGAAGCAACAAACATTCATACGTTTTTTGCTTTGCAGGATCTGTACAAACAGTAGATATGTCATGATAAGCTCCTCTAGGAGGGCTAACTAAATAAATTCCTCAAACCTCAAGCAAAATATATTTTAAAAAATCCATGTGTGAAGAATGTTGTTACCATCATATAAATTCACATCTGTAAGAATTATTAATTACCCAAGTTGCTAAAAAAGGCCCACAATCAAGAATGCCTTGGAAACAGCAGACATCTAATTATCCATTCTTTGTAGGATCTGTACAAATAGTAGATACACAATTTGATCAGATAAGAAATGAAACAAGAGTCTGTGTGCAAGCAATACCAACATGTTTTTCCTTGTATCTTACAAAACCACATTCCTAAGCAATTCAATACGTATCAAGAAAAAATAAGCTTGATACTGAAATATATCCAATCAATATTGACCAAACGTTCCCCTTAAAAACATTGACCAAAAGTTAAAAAAAACTATACCGGTCACCTCCTTATTACAGCAAGGGAGTTCTAAACATATAAATCTTAACAAAAATTGTGACATAATCCTTCGATTGCAGATGCACGATTGCCCAATCCACAAAATTTACAAATAACTACGGGGTGATTCCCATAGCAATTTTAGCATCTAAAGAAAATAAAAAAATAAAACAATATTAAGCATACAGGTATACAGTAAATATACAGGAGTGGATGATAAGGAACAAGTTTGTACACATGAAGCAATAAAGGCTATAAGAAACTATGAGGTTAATATAAGTTCAGCAGCAAACTAATGGTGAATCGCTCAGATACACCAAACTGTGTTCAACACCTGCAAAGATTCAGAGAGAGAGAGAGAGAGATAGCTGAGGAAAGGAGCCATGGAGATCTGGGAGTAGTATCCATGGAAAACTATTCCCAAGAAACCAGGTTGCTGAGTCGGGATTAATTTGTTCCATGTCTCCAAGGAAAGAATAGAAAACAACAAGACGTTCTTAACTTGTGCGATTTACGAGGAGCTCTCATGCATGATTACTACGTGGTACATGTCACCGATCCGTGGCATCGTGTATCTCAACCGTCCATCTAATCTCCAAACAAGCAACCAGATGGCAACACATAGAAGATTGAGAACCTGCCTAGCTCTATAAGTAGGAAGCCACCTTCACAGTCCGCGTGCGGTTAGCGCGTGTGACTATGACTTAGACTTTGACTCTTGCTCGGAGAGGAGAGGAGAGGGCGTGACACTTCGGCGGATCGTGCGGTCGGCACAGGCGAGGCAGATGACCTCAGGATCAGCAGGCACTCATATATGGTGGCCTAGGCCACCACACTCTTCTTCGTGAAGAGTTGGAGTTGTTTGGATTTTCATTGGATCTTTTTGACATCTCCTTGTTTATGGGAAATCACTCATTTTTGGCCTTTGTTTGCATTATTTGAAAATGTACCATCTCACAGTTTGGCGTATCCGTCCTAAGCCTATCTCATCTAAGACATTTCCTTCACCTCTCAAGTGCATCTTGTTAGTGTCAAAATCCTGATTCTAGGCTCTGTTTTCTGCTCCACCGGAAGTTCCGGTCGTCTGGACCGGTACTTCCGGCTGGTATCCTATCACCTGGTCCACCCGGTTCGTGTCCTAACTGGCTGGTTCCTGCGAGACCGGAAGTTCCGGCTCCAACGAGCGGAACTTCCGGCCTTAAGTGACCACTATATATCAGGGCCGAACGGGTGAGCAGTTCCATCTTCCTCAGTTCCCCTCTTTTAGCTGTCAACTTCATAACCATTTCAAGTCAGTTTTTTAAGTTAGCCTCTTTACTATTTATGCCAATTGAATCCTGCATGTTCATACAAATAACATTCTATTCCAATCAACTTATATCCTTTTGTTTTTTACAAAATAGAGTTACCGGAGAAATTCTCGCTGCAACGCGCAGGGTATCCTTCTAGCAACAACAATGGCAATGGAAGAAAATGTCGGCTTTGACCTTTTTCGACTTTAACTTAATGTATAGACATATTCATTGTTGGTTGTTAAAAAAATAACAGTCCAAAATAATCATTGTTTTCTTTTTGGCTAATGGACCCAAGTGCATATACATAGGCACTACTCTAATAAGAATGACATAGAATCTCCTATTCCTAGTCAAATAGATGCAGGAATTTTAAGATAGTATACCGTGAAATTCTTAGTTGTCTAAATTACAATTTTTTTGGGTTTCTGGTTTATTGGAAAGGAAAAGTAAACATTCCAATTCAACATCTTCAAGCATCGTAATGTCAACTCGGAGACTCCATTGCGTAAGCTACATGTAAATGTCACTGGCCATTGTGATCACACCACTTGAATTGATCATCTACAATTAGCTTTACTTGTGTCTAATTTAAGATGATAAATATACACTTCATTAAGATAACCATGTACACACTGAAAACAGGAAGTGAAATTTTCATGTTGAAGTAATTACAAAGGAACTTTTTTCAACTCCCATATCCTATATAAGTGAAAAAATGATCTCCACTAAGTTATTTCTCTGCACATGCATGTTGCCACATCATCATTTGTGTTTTTTATTTTTATGTATTATATAAAAATCTCCATTTCATTGAGTTAACGGCGAAATTATGTCGATTGTGTGAACAACAATGTTTCCGCCCCCTTCTCTCTTTGTCCCATTGTCTCCCTCACTAAATCGCCTCAAAACCCCCAGCCCCCCCTTCTCTCTATGTCCTTAGTTGGCTCCGCCCATGTTAAGACATATCTCAAATGTTAATAAAGGAAGACAAAATGAATGTAAGACACTCATGTAAGAATCTCTACACAATTTTCAATATGTTTAGCTATTCCTTCAAAAAATCTTTAGAATATCTTCCTTCTCATTCCTTCGTATCAAAGGGCTACATACGATTTTTCCTATGGTTCAGTGCTTCACAAATACACTGCTCAAAGTCAAAGGCCTCCTTCACAAACTGTATTGCAAGCTGAGGAATACGTATAGTACTAACAAAAACGTATTTCCGCAATGCTGGACCTGGAGCAAATTCCTCCATTCGGAGACGGTTTCCTCAGATCTCTAGTCATCGAAAGCGTAAAGTGCGAATATAACGACTTCTTCTTCGTCTTGCTCCCCTCCTCGGACCATCGCCATGGCTCCGCACGGGAACTGGCTCCTCCCCATTCTCCTAGCCCTCCTCGCCGCGGCGGCGTCCGCTCCATCCGCCGTCTACGGGGACGAGAGGGCCGTGGTGGAGGTATCCGGCGCGCCGGATGGGGTCGTGTGGGTGGTCCAGCTCTCGGATCTCCACTTCAGCGTGCACCACCCAGAGCGTGCCTACGACTTCCGGCGATATGTCGGCCCCGCGCTCGCCATGGTCAACCCCGATCTCGTATTCATCACCGGTGACCTGACAGGTGCGTATTCATATCCCCCTCCTCTCGCCCCTATTAGTTTTGCTCATCCGCCGGTTGATTCTTTGCCCTGTTCGAGGTCAATGGATGATTTAGTCTTCGGTTAGTTAAAATGAGCCCCGGTTTAAGAAAATGTGGTGAGTGGGTGGACGATTCGTTGATGCATTGTATCGGAGAACGCCTAGGAACAGAATCTGGAGTGCTACAAATTCTAGTGTATCTGAGATAGTAGTAATGAACTGAATTAATTATTTCAACCACCAGAATTCAGTATTTCAACCACAATTATGTAGAATACAGTATCCGGCCCTTCAACCTTAAAGCCAAATATTGACAGTGTAGTACTATGGGAGATGAAATTGGTCAATTAGCAGATGCTTTGGGTACTTTTCCATCCACGTGAAAAACCAGATGCGTTGGAAAATTCAGTACTGACGTTACAATTGAAGTACAAAATCCAGTATCAAACATGTTAAAGCTTACAGCCTCTGGTGCCAAGTGGCCAAAAACTGCCTGGTTGTTCAACACCAGCAGTAGCCAAGGCCACTGACTAAAGGCCTAAAGTTCGAAGTTAGAACAAACCAGAGACAGAGCAAACATACTAGCTATATGAAGTCGTCACAGACCCTCTTAATATCACAGTGTTAAGGTACGGACTACTGATGATTTTTTCTTTATCAGATCCAACAGATGAACTCGAAATGGCTACATTTGACTGAATTATTTTTGATAGACAGATGCTTTTATATTTCTTCTTCCAGCCAACGGTACCGATAAACCTGTTCAGTTTTAACTGGATAGCAAGAACAACCAGCACTACAACTCCAATTCGTTCTAGACCAAAGTTCTATTAAGCGCTAAGCGCTGAGCGAGCGTTTTGCCTCCACCTTTCCCTTTTCTAAAGTATTAAAGCGCTAAGTGCAATTAAGTGCACACTTACACGCTAGTCGTTTTGCCTCCGCTCAGTGCTTAGGCGTGCTTAAGCATGCGCTTAGGAGCACCTTAATTTAACGCTGTTCTAGACTGCTCTCGAAACATCAACTAATTAAGCACTCTTATGATCAAAAGACATGAAACCAAGCTTGATTCATTTGAAATGGTGTCCAGATCCCATATAGGATATACATGATTACATATGATGATTTCTCTCAAGTCTGAATATGTTTTTGCTTTGTTTGTTAGATGGAAAAAGCAAAGATCTACTAACAATGAAGCAAAACGAGGTTGAGTGGATAGAATATAGAAATACAATGAAGGATGTCATTGAAAGAAGCAAACTTCCAAGCAGAATTTTTTATGATCTGAGAGGAAACCATGACAGTTTTGGTGTACCCACATCTGGTGGGGACTATGACTTCTATCAGAAGTATAGCATCAATGCTAAGTCAGGACGACAAGGGCGTGTGCAAAGCGTCACTTTAGAGGTCAGTGCTTGTGCTTCTTCTATTCATGCTTGCACATCTGCAACTTGTCATCTAGAACATAAACACTATATTGCCTCTTATTTCTTTAGCATCTTTTTTTTTGCGAAAATATTTCTTTAGCATCTTGCATGTTTACTGTAGAATTTTATATCTGGTTGCAATCCTTTGCTGAATACACGTTAACATAACTTATGGTAGATCTGTGGATGGATCTGCAGAATAGTGGCCGGAAGCACCTGTTTGTTGGCTTTGATAGCACAATGGAGATCGGTCTTAGAGGCCCGACCAATTTATTTGGGCATCCGACTGACAAACAGCTTATAGAACTGGATCAGTCACTCTCGCAGTGGGACACTGAATTCGACAAGACTCCAGTGACTAAAACCACAGTTGGACACTTCCCGCTGTCTTTCTCAGCATTAACTGAATCAGGAAAAAGTATCAAGGATGTATTTCTAAAGCACTCATTAGCAGCATACTTGTGTGGACATCTTCACTCCAGGTTTGGCAAGAATTTGAAACGCTACTATAATCAGATAACTCAAGATCCTTCATTATACGAACACTACTACCAATTTAACATGCACCAAGGATACACAATCCAGAGTGCTAAAGAGAACTGTTCGGAAGAAGCCGCACATATTGAGGAGTTCTGGGAGTGGGAGATGGGCGATTGGAGAAGGAGAAGAACTATGAGGATATTGGCAATTGATGATGGTTATGTCTCCTTCACTGACATAGATTTCAGTTTAGGCTCGAAGAGTATAATTATAGTTCCTACCTTTCCTCTAGACTCGAGATTCATGCAGAGACGCTCTGCTCCTCGTGATTTCAATTGCCATGTCAAGGGAGCTTCAACTTTTGATACAGTGAGGGCTCTTGTCTTCTCTCGACAAGAGATAGTGTCTGTGTCGGTAAAGATATATGACTCAAGACCAGGAAACCTTGAAGTGGTATTCGACACTGAAATGAAAAGGGTAAGTGGAAATGAATCTAGAGGAGATATGTATTTAGTTCCATGGAACTGGAGGGCATTTGCAGATCCTTCACCAACCAGATATTGGCTCCAAATTGAAGTGATGGATATAACAGGTGACACTTGTGTCAGTCAGTTGAGGCCGTTCTCTGTAAATGGGTTGTTCGCAAAAGTTAGCTGGACTTGGAAGGAATTTTTCGTTATGGGCATTCAATGGGCTCCATTATATAATCTCACTCTGCGGTGTGCTCTTGCCCTGATTTTCGTACTGCTTCTTGTACCACGAGCTTTGATTGTGTTATTCAAAGATCAATCTGGTTACACATATCTCCGAGCCAACGCTAGTCAGTGGACATTGTTGAAGTATCTGGTTGGTGGCTTTATGTGGCTTTTTGTTGAACTGTCCAGGACGATTCTTGTGTGGTCTTTGCTATGGGTGTATATAATCTATTTGTTGGTCTTCCCTTGGTTGTTTGGTCACCCTCTAACCGAGGACAGTGGCCTCGCATATATGACATACAGAGGCTGGACTCTTAAACGATCCAACGAAGCTTTTCATGCTGGCAGTCCAGACGTCATGGTCATTGTTTTACCTCACCTTTGTTTTGTGGTACTACCGACAATTGTGATATTAGCTGCAATGGCTGCTGAGAGAACATCATTCCGGGAACATTATTTTTCTCAATCAGGAAAGAAGAAAGATGATCACTTCCAAAAGAGCAGGAGACAAGTAGAACGTGATAGTTTATGGAGTGGTCGCTGGATAAGGAAAATTCTCATTGTTCTTTGCCTGGTGGTCCTATGGAAGCATTGGAAGGTATATCTTTGAATACATGCAAACGCTATGTGCCTTCAGTTTGCCAGTTTGAACAAATCGCTGACAATTTTTCATTGTGCAGCAATGCAGAGGTCTTGTGAAGGCTTATGCAATGAACCCTCTGCTCCATTCTCCAGTATATTTCTACTTTGTACCAGCGCTCATAGTATTTTCTGTCTACAAAACCTCGTCCTTTTAACTGTTTCGAAGCCATGCTCGGACCACCATGCTATACTTCAGCGCACCCGCAAAGACCCTATAAATGAAGCACCTTCAAAAACACTACAAATCAGGTACCTAGAAGGCTAATACTCGCAACCAAAGGTGTATTTATCGGATCACCCATCTAATTCTTTTTTTATTGCTTTTGGAAAGGAGATCTGTTAGATCATCTAGCATGCATAAAGATATTGTCGACGCTGTAATTCATAACTACGGGGCATCTCTTCAGACCGAGCAGGTAGGAACTGGTAGCACTGAATAGTTATGTACTGAATGAAGCGAATCATTACTGCTTGGTAGTTTCCTCTTTCGATCTTTCAAAAGAAATATTTTCTCCTTCCTTGGTCGATCATGTGTTTTGTTGTATCATTGTGATGAACCTTGTGATGAACCAACCAATATGCGGGCTGCCGTTGAGGAATGGATTTTTTTTTGAAACGGAGGCAAAAGCTTTGCCTCATCCATTAATTAAGCAGAAAGTGCACAGTTTTAGGAGAAAATCGGGCGAAAACCATACAACAAGATACCATGGGCCCCCAGACGCCACAAGGGCAAGCCCACTCAAACCCACAACTGATACAAGCGGACGACACACTGATACAAGCGGACGACACACTCGCCAAGACCAGCTTGCCATCCAACCAAGCCGGAGAGAAGACGCCGTGCCTACTATGGGAGGAGCAGACACGGGACACTCCAATATAGCTGAAGAAGACGAACCTCTTAGAGAAGTGCACCAAAACAACCTTATCGCCCTCACGACACAAAGTCGATGTCCTCAACACTGTCAAGATGACGAACATTCGGAGCCGCCGCTCCGACATACCGCTGCTCCATCGCGCCCTGTGCGTCCACCAAGACCACCACCTTCCAGGGTCGCCGCCCCGACGTACCACCGCTCGCTCTCGAGCTACAACGCCGCACGAACCGTCCACCCGCAGCCCAAGCTGCACAGGGCAAACGGCCGCAGACCACGGGCATCACACCAACTCATCCGTGGCCGCCGCCCCGAGATAACGTCCGACCGTCCCCACTAGGCACGTCCGACTGAGCCGACTGCCCTGTCGCCCACACGGCCAGGGTCGCCACCCAAGCTGTGGCAATCCGCATCCCCGCACCATAGAGATGTTGCCGCACCGACTTCTGGGGCCGCTGCCCCGGCTCACAGCCACCTACCCGAGGCCGCCGCCTCGACATCCTCCAACCCGTCCGGCATGGCAACATAGCACCACAAGCAAAACCACCACCGCCGATAGAAGGTCAAGCGCTCCAAGACGACGCCTCCAAGAAGGGAAGCGACGAGACCATCGCCGTCGTCCGCACCGGCGGAGGCCAGAGCTTGGGTTTTTCAGCCAGAGAGCATGAAGCCTTGAATGCAGGAGAGGTAGGAGCCCCACAACGATGCCTTCAAGAAGGGGAACGGCGGCCCGGGGCGTCGCCATCGCCGGCACGGATCGAGTCGGGCAGGGCTTTCACCCGGAGCGCCATCCTGCCAAGGCGTCCTTCACCGGAAGGGCAGTTAAAGCATGCCGGGCAGCATGCCATCGCCGAAGCCCACCATCCCCGGCCCCCACCAGCCGTAGCGTGACCCCGTGGCAGCGTCGCCGCCCCGCACAGGCCAGAGTAGGCCCAGATCGGGCCACCACCGGCGCCTCCAGAGCCTCCGCCGCGCCATCCCCTCGCCGCTCCCACGCCACAGCACCCACCGACGAGCCGCCGGGCAAGGCGCCACCTAGGTCGCAGCCGTCCGCCCAGGCCGGGTACGTGAGGCCCAGATCGAGCCCTCCAGGGCGCGGCCTCCGCCAGTCGCGAGCTGGCCGCCCCCTCCGCCGCCGGTCAGCATAGCACGCCACACCGGCCCGAAAACCACCTCGCCTCGCCGCGCTAGCCGCCAGGTCGCCGCCTCTCCGCGCGCAGAGGAGACACCGGGACGTGCCCACCACTCCCTTCCGCCTTTTACTGGAGCACCACATGTAGTCGCTTGAAGATTGGGAGTTCTTGGATATTCGCTTTGGCTCATAAGTGTAGATGCACATATATGTAATCGATGGGAACACATATATATCTATTTTGTTTCAAGGGATTATCTAGTTGATGGAAACAATCTGTGGTGTATTGGAAGCAAACCAGTCGCTATGAAACACAATTTTCCTAGATGGAAGCAAACTTAAGTTTGGATAAGAAATCATCACATTATAAAAATTTCTTTAGATCTAATCAAATTATTATGGTATTGAAAGAAAATTTGTATAATCAAAAATTTCTTCTAAGGAAGAAAACTACTGTGAGTCATAGAAACGAAATCGTCACATTAAACACTCCTTTAGATCTGATCAAAATTATTATGGTATTGGAAGCAAACTTGTATAGCATTGGAATCAAAATTTTCTTGGAAGGAAGCAAACTACTGTGAGGCATAGAAACGAATCTTACAGCAGTAAAAACTGGAGAATGAATAGTGATTATCCTGAACAATTTTGGAAATAGTTGTAATTAGAGGATGCATGCATGACAACCTAGTACGATTCTATCCACCTTCCACCAAAGAACTCCGAAAATGGTGGGATTAGATCTTAGGGTGCGGGGTGCCGACGCCGGAGAAGAAGGAGGCGGGGCTTAGAGGGATGGCCGGGGCGGCGGTGGACCAGCGGTGGGGGACATTGGGGCAGGGCGGGTATTTCGCCAGGAGAAAATATATATTTCCTTAGAAGCATATCCGAGTTCACTTGAAGCACATGTATAATTATGGCATTGAACATTATTTTATCACTAGAAAACATATTCATAATATGTTGCTTTTGAAACATCTTTTTTGTTGAATTCACCATGGAAGCACAATTTTATTGCACTGCATTATAACCTGATTCGTTTGGTATAACAGAAAAATCTTTGTCTTATCGAAGCACCTTCCAATTACATGGGAAGCAAACTCTACTAAAAATGGAAACAAATCAGCTTAGCTAAGGAAGCGTAATGCATATATATACCTTATATTAGCTCGAGTTATCGTGTCCTTAAAATTCTAAAATAGTTTCCTAAAATCGGAATAAATTTGGAGTAACTACTAAAGGAAATCTATTTAATTAGCGTCAGCAATAGGCAGGGCGTGATTTAGGGGAGTAGTTTTAGGAAGCAGACTGCGCAAAGCTGGCAACCCATGCACATTCTTAAGTGGGACATGAATACATGATCGCATGGCTCAAACGAAAAGGATCGTACGGTGCTACTCTGGTCCGATTCCTAGCGCTCCCCTTATATTTGACATGGAACCCGACCCTCCAAAGGGGCAGTCGTTTTCCGTCAATTATAACTCGGGAGAATTGGTTATTTACCCAAAACTTCAGCAGCCTTGGATCATCTACCCAAAGTTCATTGTACATTGGTAAATAACCCAGCAAGGACTTTAAAGCGAAATAGCAATTACAGAAGGACCCTAACTAGAGGTGGTCACGATTCACGTAAGAATAGGATCAAACAGATCGAAACCCAGCAGTTCAGCATACCGCATACGTGCGCCTCGAGTCAGCGTCGTTCGCGGCGGCGGACCGATCACCTCGGCCGCCGACGTCTCGCAACCCTCCCGACGGCGTCGACTTTCAACAACATCGTCCGCTCGTGATCACCGCTGTTGTCGCTGTCCGCCTGTACATCCCGCCGCTGTGTGCCTTGACTGTAGCGTCCCGCCGCCGTGAACCTGTATGTCCCTGATTGCATCTTATACTTCTCCTATTTCTAATGCTGTTGTACGGCCGGACCAGCACACTTGATTAGTATCTTCAGTTCGAGGTAGTTGATGAACTGATTCATATTGATTGCAGCCTTATGAAAGCCATATACTTGCTTGTGAATTGTGATTAGCTGTAGCTCATACATGCATGTAAAACCAAACCCAGCCCACACGCACGTACATAAAGAAAACGGCAGTCAGTCTCCAAATATCACGCCTTTTTTGAAACACATATCATAGAGTCGAGATGCATTAATTCGTTCATTTTAAAAATCTTTTGTGCTGTGTAGGACATGTCGGACGCTAACGACAATATTGAAGACAATGATGCTAATGCATCGACAACAGGCTTTGGGACTGTGGACTGGTCAAGTCTTGTCATTGAAGAAGAAGAGGATGCTGGATTTTATGTTCCCGTTGCCGAGGATCATTTGTTCGCTTTTCTTGGTTTGAGGGACGAGGATGAGCGACCAATGGAAGCCGCTTCATTGAATGATATAAGTGTTGATGGCACTAATATTGATGTTGCAGGCAACACGAATTATGAAGATGTTGACACTGAAGGTGCAGCCATCCCAGTCGATGATCATGTATCTGAGGAGGAGAACATGGATTATGACATGGATAACCCAACTATGGAGGAAGGAAGCACCTTCCCTTCCATGGAGGTATTTAGAGTGGCAGTAAAACAATATGCAATTACGGGGGAGTTTGACATAGGAACTCTAAGATCTGAACCGGGAAGGTTTGAGGGAATTTGTAAAGCTGAAGGATGCAAGTGGAGGATTAAGGCTAAAAAAGTGCAACACGAGGGTGCTATCATGGTACTAACCCAGTTGCTGGCTAATGGCCTTTTTAATTGATCTATTTACTCCGGATTTTATTGATCTCTTTATCATTTGTTATTACTTGTACTGACCGTCTCTTACTATTTGCGTGTACTTATATTTGCAGGTGACTACCGTAGGGCCTGATCACTATTGTCTTACTAGCAGTAGGAAACCATCTAGTATGGCATCACAAAGTTGGATCGCTGATAGGGCACTACCTATATTGAGGAAGAAGCCTGAAACAAGCGCCGCAGATCTACAGGAGAAGTTGGAAGAGGACTTCGGTATCACACTTAAATATTGGACAGTATGGAAGGCGAGAGAAAGAGCAATGACTAACCTCTATGGTACTTGGGAAGAAAGCTTTCAATCGCTTTATAGTTTGAAAGCTGAGATTGAGCTAAGGTCTCCAGGAAGTATTGTTGAGATTGACACTAAAGATGTCGATGGAGAAGTACATTTCAGTAGATTCTTTGTTGCACTCAAGCCTTGCATTGACGGATTTTTGAGTGGATGCAGACCATACATAAGCATAGATTCGACACATTTAAATGGCAAGTGGGGCAAGTGGAATGGGCAACTAGCTGTGGCTACAGCTTTGGATGGACACAATTGGATGTTTCCAATAGCGTTCGGATTTTTTGATGCAGAAACTACTGAAAATTGGACATGGTTTATGAGCCAACTCAAAAGGTCAATAGGTGACCCCCCTCTACTGGCCGTGTGCACAGATGCTTGCAAGGGTTTGGAGAATGCAGTGAAGGTTGTTTTCCCCAATGCTGAGAAAAGAGAGTGTATTAAGCACCTTATGCAAAATTTTGTTAAGAAATTCCGCGGTAAAGTATATAGCCGCATGTGGCCAGCAGCTAGAGCATATGAAAGAGAGATATTTGATCACCACATGACCAAAATATTTGCAGCAAGCGTTAAGGTAGCACCATACCTACTGGAGTACCATAATTTGCTATGGATGAGGTGCATTTTTTTTAGCTCTTGTTAATGAAATGTTCATTAATTTACTCATATTGCACACACTTAATTCATCTTGCTTTTCCAGGTGTGGGTTCAATCCAGATATCAAGTGTGACTCCATAACTAATAATCTTGCTGAGACATTTAACTCTTCGATTAGGGAAATAAAGGATTTACCTATTGCACAACTAGCTGACAAGTTGAGGGAGAAAATTATGGTGCTTTTTAAGAAGAGGAGAGCAATGGGAGCAAGGTTGCAAGGTAAGATACTACCAGCTACTCCCTCCGGTCGGATTTAATCGACGCGCCGGAAAATTTACAAAAAACCCCTTACCTTGTTCTGCTCCCTACCCGCCCGTCCACATCCTCACGAGACATGTCCCCAGGCCCCGACCCCCAAACCTAGCGCTCCCCTGGCACTCTCGACCGCGTCCCCGCCGCCGGCACTGCATCGCCGTCGCCGCCGCTCCCCTTCTCCTCCTCCTTGCTGCCTTCTTCCCACCCGTAGCCGATGCACCCAGTCCCCGTTCCCTTCTCCTCCTCGCCTCCTTTTCATGCTGCATCTCAGTCTCCACTTCTCAGATGGATCCTGCAAAAAGATTCGATTTTTTTGACGGATCCGGTGGCGGAGATCGGAGATCCGGTGGCGGAGATCGGAGATCCGTGCGCCGCCTGCTGGACGACGCCGAGGCGTCCGGCTCCACCGCGGCGCTCGTCGCCGCGCAGACAGAGGCCAGGGAGTCCGCGCTCTACGTCGCGGCGGAGGCCGGCGCGCTCGAGGTCGTCCGCCTCCTCCTCCCGCTCGCGCGCTCGCGCTCGCGCTCGCGCCGCCGCCGGCGACGCGACCGCTCCAACTCCCCGCCACCAGGTAACACCCACACACTCCCTCTCCGATCCGACGATCAATCAACTGCCGACTCGTGACACTAGTCTGCTTCCGTCTCCTCCAGCCACGGCCGATGCGAACGTCGCCGGTCCGGAGTACGACCTGAGCGAGCCGACCATGGCGGAGAAGCTCGCGGCTCTGAACCTGCCCACCGACGACGTGGACGGCGCCGCCGATGAGGAGGACCAGGCGGCGGCAGCAGCCACGGTGGTGCCGCCCAGCGCGGACTCGGTCCACGTCCTGCTCAGGCAGGCTCTGAGGGCCGACGACCGCGCCGCGCTGCTCGGCTGCCTCTGCAACAGGGACGACAAGGTGCTCGGCTCCCTTTTTTTCGTTCTCTGTCTCGCTATCTTCGTATCTGCAATGCTCGCATTGGTTGCTTACAGTTTTATTCAACTATTCTCCCTGTCGGGCCTTGGAGTATTCGATTTGATGTCTCGGTTACACTGCGTTGAGTTGCTGATTATAGGTGAGCGCATCTGCAGCTGCCTTTCGCCTTAGCTAGATCAAAGTTGATCCAGGGTAGCTTCATGAGTTGCTTGATTTGTAGACTTTGCAGTTCGATCGATTGGGCTACATGTATGTATTGCCAGCATATATGCAATGCGAGCATATATTCCTAGTGGAGTTATGTTTGGTAATCGAAAGAAAATGGTAACACTGGTGCGTTTAATTTGGCTAATATTCCTTACGGATCTTTAGAGTAGTACTGCATCTTGGTTAAATGAAAATTGTTCTTAGGACACACTTATGCTTGGAGTAGTAATCCTCTCCAGGAATGCATGTACGGTGTATCCTTCCATGCCAATGGCATACAAAATGCACTATTATATGCTCTAAAGATATCATACTCGATCTCTTTGGAGTACTGAAAAGGAACAATATGTGGTACGATTTACACTTACAGATCAAATCTATAGCTAACATAGAGCATTACATCCATTGTCTTTCATTGTCATGAAATGTTACCACCACCTGATTATGGACAGAATTGAAGCTTAATATTTATACTACAACCTGTTTAGTGTTTACTCAAGAATTTTCTTTGACTATCCTTTTGTGTTGTTGCTTGCTCTACTATCCTTTTGTGCTTCTGCTTGCTCTTGTGCTGCTGCTTGCTCTGCTATGATCTTGTGCTGCTGCTTTCTCTTGTGCTGCTGCTTTCTCTTGTGCTGCTGCTTGCTCTCGCTTCTTTGCTGCTTCTAAGAACAACTGCTTGAGCTGCTCTGCCTTTTCTTCTTTGTTGCTGCTACTGCTATCAATTGCTTGTGCTTCTCCTATAAGTTTTAATGTATCTGCAACTAGCTCAGCTTTACAATTCAGGGCGATAGGGAGTCTTCCTTCTTTCAGCCTTTTATCTTTACCCATGTGCGGGATTTCATAGCCAATCTCTCCTTGGAACTTCATAGTCTCTCTTAGGCATGTCTGTAATGTCACAAAGCTTTTAGCTAGTTTATCCACCTCATAATTTTGAAATTCTTGCTCCACGGCTTCAATCAGTTCTCTGATATTTTTAGGCGCCCTGCAGTCGGTGAGAGACTGAATAGACCGGAAGAAGCATAGGTCTAGAACGTTCATATCAGGACTATTAGGAGGTTGTTGGATCAACTGAATGTTGAGGTCAGTCTGTGCTATAACCTGTAGAAAAACAGGGTCATTAGGCCGAATGTGAGGTGTAGCGTTGTCTTGTTGGATATAGATTGTTCTTCCTGCATCTTCGTCCGGCCACAGGTCCAGGATAGCAGGAATCACTTTGTGACACATAAAATCCCTCATGACTTCTCGATTAACTTTGAGTGATTTGAGTTCAAGTGTCCCCCTTTCCCTGTTTTCACTCCTTCTAACAGCCGCAGTCTCTGTCACGAAGGCCCAGGTTCCTATTTTCCCATCAAATGTGCAAACCCTTTTGCCATCAATAGTTGCAAACCTTGGCTTAGCGACAGCGGTTAAAAACATCACCTTTCCAATACTGTTCTTATTTTGCACTGTGCGGAAGGGGGTAGCTTCTCCAGGGACTAGGTAGTAGGTGTTGTTTTTTTGTGTCATGTTAAACCACTTCTCATCGATGTGGACAAAATTGTCCATTTCGTTGAAGTAATGATCACCATCTGTGATTGAGTTCTCATCGAGCATAGACATACAGAACTTCAATCTTTCAATTTTGTTAGCTGGCTTTAGAAAAGGCTTCAAAGTGTTTGTGCAACGCTCGAGCTCACCCCACTGGAACCTGTTGTATAAGGTTGTTTTGCTGACATCCAATTCCCTTGCTAGAGCTCTTAGTGTCTTCCTTCTGTTGAATGGGATCGTGGTTACCCTCGACAGATCAAGATCTTTTCGCATTCGGCCAACTCTGCCTTTTTTCTTGGATGCAACGTCAACTTCTTCACCTGCTGCAATTTGTTCCCGCGCATCTTTCCATATTTTCTCAACTGTTCTTATACTTGTCTTTAATAGACCAGCAACAAGCACCTTGTCTTTTTTATCTACTTTTCCATCCCTGTTTTGTAGAAATTGCAAAGCAAAATAGGCAGCAAATCTGGCTTTATCTGACAGGTCTTTTCCTGATGGCTTCCCAACGCCATCTGCATCATTGACTACTTGGCCATCATTTTCATCATTTTCTTGGAGTACTTCAACTTCAACCATGATGGAACTGCATGATAAGAAAATCAGAGAAGAACCGTAACTTACTTAAATATGCAAAGATGAATCTTAAGATGAATAACAGTGTACATTTGAATTGTTATGCATGTCAAGCCTCCAGCTAGTCGAACTGCAGCTCATTCATTTGTGCTATTTTGAATTTCTGTTTGTAAATGTTCATATTTTTGTAACTTAAGATGAATCACAGTGTACATTTGAATTTGTATGAGTTGTGTTTTCTGCAACTCCTTAGTTTTCGCTGTTCATTTCACAAGATTATGTAGTCTTGCTCACAGTATGTTGTTCTTTCCAGGATTGACTTCAAGGATAAATAGAAGCCGGTGGCTTCTGAGGGCCATCTTGATCTGAACAAAGTGCCCAGCATCACTTGCACAGGCATACAAACTGGAACATACCAAGGACTGCTCAGGGTTCCTAGCTCTTCGTATCATAACAATTGCACGACCGCTTACTCCTTATGAATCAGTGGTTGATGGTTCTGCTGGATCTCGCAGAACACGTATGACATACTCGTCAACAAGTGATTGCCGTTAATGAAGGTGATTCCTGCAACTCTGTCCATTTCGCTCTGCATGTAGACTTTTAGCTATATGTGTCGACGGCTAAACTCATTTGTGGTGTGCCCGCAGATCACGGTGAATCGTCACGCGAAGGACGACGCCGAGATGGTGATGCACTGGGACAACATCGGCCTCCATGCTGGCACAACTGACGTGGCAATGGAAGATTCGTACCTGATGCTGGAGTTGCCGGAGGTTGGAGACGACGGACCCGGAGTAGGTAGCGGGCAAGCTGGCATGGTGGCACATCCGACACCTTGGCGGCGGGAAGCGGGAGCTTCGGCACCTTGGCTGCGGGAAGCGGCGGCTCCAGCAACTCCAACAGCGACAGCTCCAGTACCTTGGTGGCCGGAAGAGGTAGCTCCGGCACCTTGGCGGCGGGAAGCGGGAGCTTCGGCACCTTGGCTGCGGGAAGCGGCGGCTCCAGCAACTCCAACTGCGACAGCTCCAGTACCTTGGTGGCCGGAAGAGGTAGCTCCGGCACCTTGGCGGCGGGAAGCGGGAGCTTCGGCATCTTGGCTGCGGGAAGCGGCGGCTCCAGCAACTCCAACAACGACAGCTCCAGTACCTTTGTGGCCGGAAGAGGCAGCTCCAGCACCTTGGCAGCGGGAATCGGCGGCTCCGGCAACTCCGGCTCCGGCTCCGGCAACAGCGCCGCCGGCAGTTCCGGCAACCTGGCGGCCAGAAGCGGCAGCTCCGGCAACTTGGCCGGCAACTCCAGCAGCGCGCGCAGGCGGGTGGCGAATCACTGGCGCTGCTCGATCGATCGATCCAGCCGACCAGTGCTGGGATCGATCCATCCAGTGGAGCGCTGCTCGATCGATCGATCCAGCCGACCAGTGCTGGGATCGATCCATCCAGTGGAGCGGGCGGAGCTGAGGCGGAATAGATCTCGTGGACTGGATCGATGGAATTAGGGGGTGCGTTGTTAGATTTTGAAATACTTAGGATGAAAATGTAAAATTTAACTTCTGAAACGTTGTTCTCCCCACGCGTCGATTAAACATGACCGGAGGGAGTATTATACAAGAGTTGAATGTACGTTCTAGAGGATTAAGCCATCTTAAGACACGTGCATCTAGTGAGTGGAGTGCCGAGGTGAAAGATACTACAAAAAATGACCTTCGCCAGCACAGGGAGGGTATCGGCAGGGAGACAGCCGCCTTGGTCGCTTTCGCGAACGCCTCCCCAACCGGCATATACCAGAGGCAGGTTGGGATCTACCCCTTGTTAGCTATTTTTGCCTTGTTTGGTGCTACATGCTGGGTGATGCGTCCGGAAGGCGACTACGACGCCCTGGTCACGGCGATGAACCTATTCGCAGCCATTGCGTGCCTGGAGTTCGTTGTGTGTCCTGGGCTGGTTGAACGGGGCTGTCTTTGGCATGGATAGCGCTCCTCCCGTAGTGTTTTTGTTTGCCGCCATAGGCATGCAATTCCCTATCTCGTATCTCCTCGGCGGCAAGCTCGTCGCGGCCAACATCTTGTGGCTGTGTGTTCTTGCGGCGACCGCGTTCCTCGGATACTACCACAGGGTTCTTGACTCCTACGAGCAGCTCATGTACATTAGGTTTGTGCGCGCTGTCAACTTCGCTGTTCAAATCTGTTGGTTGGCAAATTAGATTATACGGTTTTTAATCGAACTTCTCTGTGTTGTGTGTAGGGATGCCAGGAAAATCAGGAACTCTGCAGCAGTCGCGCCTACCACATCGAACACTACAGCTACACCTATCTCTCCAGGAACTCTAGCTACACCTTCATGCACCAAGGAGACGAACACTGATGGCTCTGCAGCAGCCGCGCCTACAACAGAGAGCACTCCAGCTACACCCACCTCTCCAGGAACTCCAAATAAGGAGACGATCACTGAGTTCTTCGCTGCATGATTTACCACTGCCTGATGGTGCTAAAATATATGTAATAATAGCCTGAGGATGCAATTATTCTAAGAGATTGTGATCGTACTACATGGTGTTCCTAGCATATCTTTACTACTAAAGCAGAATCTAAGGTGATAGTACGATCAGATGGTGTCACAGCTCCCCTGATGTCATGCTTCAAACAATTTACAAACAATATGCCACCACACCAACTAAGAGAAACGCTCGCACATAACCTAACAACAACACGCTCTTTTTTTTAGAACTTAACTAATAACCCAATCCTTAATTATTTGCAACAACTAAAGCAAATTTACGATATAAAATACTACAGTGTTTAATCACCTCACAAAGTAACATCTTTATCCCGTGTTACACTCTCTCTGGATCTCCTCCCACTTTTAAGCTGGCTATTACACATACTAAGCTCCACATGCACCGGAAAGGCTGAAGAATCGTCATATCATCTCCAAGCCAAACACCCCCTTGATATACACACGCATCTCATATCGACGATGGCATCTTCAATATCGTATTCTTCCATTTTTTATCTTTCCATCTTGCTGATCAGGGGTCACAAAACTGTGCCCAAAGAGTCCAAACCACCACGACGTTGCCCATCTCCACAGTCAAATCCCCATATTGCTTATTAGGTGTTGTTTCTGACATCTATGATCAAAGTCAAACTCAATTCGTTGTCACCCAGTCCCGTCTAAATAAGTGTCCCCTGGAATTTTCTTCCTCTACAATCACCTCCACAACTTGCTCATACGGTGTCCAAAGTCCAATCCGATGTCCTTCTCATCAATATTGCATCAGTGTAACTACACAACAATAAAACCATAAGAAGAATCAACATTCAGCACTAGTGTAATGAGGTAACTGATTATATAGCGACTTGCTATTAGATATGATGTAATCCCTACGATCCATAATAAGTGTCGGGAACTTAGTATAAATGTTGTACTAACCTAGTACTAAAACTCTGACACTTTTTATGGATCAGAGGGAGTAGTTCAAAGATAATAAATATGTTGAGGCTGTTATCAACAATTGATCTGCATAGATTAGCATATACACACATAACATTGTTATTTTTACATATGTTCCATTTGAATAACTTTGTGCATATATACCATTTTGATGCAGATGTTACAACTGCAACAACATTCATATGACTACAACGGCATGCCAGCTCAACTATATTCAATACTATCAGTAAATAGCACTCTCACATCATCTTGTCCAACTGATACTATTGAAACTTGCAAGTTGCAATGGTATCATCCTACGCCATTGCATTCATCTGAATATAGTTATGATAACTATCGTACATATAGATTCATGAACTTTAACAACCTCATTGGAGTTATATTAGTGTCATTTTTCTTCAAAGGTGAAGGGCTTGAAGCTGCATGCTCCTGTGACTTTGCAGTGATCCAGGAAGCACCAAGCAATGATAACTTACTTTGACAACACCGACTGGCTATCAAGACGATACAGTTGCAAACAAGAGAAAAGATAGAAATCGAGTAAGATGATAACATGCCAGAGCATGACGAAATAGCCTAACATATGAACAAAAGGAGGAGGCGAATGTCCGAAGGGAATTTTAGTTGGCCGAATCTTTGACTCCATATGTATGTAGAGAGTTTATTTCACAGACGATTTTTTCTTTTTTTTTTGTACAAATTTAAGAAACTAGTTTATTATCCACATATCTAGGTTTGTGGTAGTGCAACTAATTTTAGTTAATTTGTTTTTGGTATGATTCCTGTTTTAAAATAGCATCCATTGATATCTAAGTCACTTTGAAGACCTGACATCTCATTTGTACTTTGCAATTTAGAGAGTCAGGCAAACAAAACAATACTTCCCTTGGCGGCACGTATCTTGAGGAAAATGGTTGGAACGGAGGGATCGATAAGACATAGACCTTAAACACTACTACCTCCGTTTCAAGAAATAAGGCGCACGCGTATTTCAAGATGAATTTTGGCCGTAAAAATTGAGCAACAAAATCTTAATATATTATATGAAATTAGTATTGTTGGATTCGTATTAAAAATCACTTTTAATGATACTAATTTTATATAAAAAATCATTATATATTTAAATTAATTATTGATCAAACAAAAAACACGTAAAACGAGGGTACCTTATTTCTTGAAACGGAGGTAGTATGTGGTTTTGCTTTTTCTTGTAGTAATGGCGGGCGTTGGTGGCAGCGCTGATCTCCGCGGCGGAGATCGAACTCGATGACGGCGGATATCTAACAACAGCTGGTTGTGCACGGACGGCGATATCGGCAGGGTTTGTTTCATCGTTTGAACGATCAGGTGGTTTGCTATTTGTAAACCTTAAGACGGACGTGCTCTTCAAATCATGTAAGTCTAGCAGGACACAGTTCTGTGATGGGCACTGCTGTTGACTGGGCCGACCACGAAAGACGACGGAGTCGGATGATTGAGGAACCTATTTTCGCTTACCGGTGGCATGTTCTATAATTTGAACGAAAATTAAGGGTAGTACAAAACGGACCAATAAGAAGTTTCTCTACTCGTTGTTTTTTGTATGATTATTACTAGCTGAATACATGTGTGTTGCTACTGAACTATAATAATATTATGGTAAGAATTGAAATGATTGATCTACCATCACATGCACACTTTCCCATTTGTTTTCCATATATTTTGCAAAACCACGAAAACTACAATCGGTCTCCTTAGGTAATTATAGAATACTTTGAAGGTGATACATAAATTCTTGAAAAGAAGGAAATAGGAAGTTTTAAAGTGATTCTCTATCACTTTTGTCACACGAAAAAGAAATAAGAATTAATACTGCAATAACTTTTAGGTGTCAACTTGAATAATGATGCATAGATAACATAGAAAAAAAATACCAACCTCATGTTATCCTAGAAGCTGGTTTAAACATTTTCTGAAAGTTTGCATAAGAAAATATTTTTTTCTTATCATAGTAATATTATATTGTACCAAATTGCCGAACCTACAACCAAAGCAATCTTGCCTTGATCCTGAGAGAAAAAGAGAACACTGACAATTTTACCATTACGCCTAACGAAGACGACATGAAAGAGATACACTGATCATCTATTGTCAACATGCAAATGATCTTCTAAAGGCGTCTCATGAAGGATTTTAAAATTAATATGTACTCTCAACAACATTTGATCAAAATGGTTTTCGGCAATTAAAGTGTTCCGAGCAATATTTCTGCCCCATATGCTAATTGCGAACTCCGTTGTTCATCACTTTTGCTTCAGTGCTCCCCCCTTTCTCAAAACTCAAACACATCAAAGGCTGAGATTGCTCCGTACCTCTTCGTAATGAAATTAATGAACCGTTATGAAGTGATCTCAGTTGTTGATGTGTTTGAGTTTTAGGAAAGGGGGGATTTATTATTAACTTGTGCGTGTAAAATTCAATTAGGCTTCCTTAGCGTAGTAGATTAGCAGCATAGGACCCTGGGTGCATTGTCTTCTCCTTCTGCAAGACCAAACCAACAACATGGAAGTTTAAGTCACCAAGAGGAGGGCAGGGGAGGCGCATCCTGGAGGTTTCTCATGGGAGGAGGTGGGAGATCGGCTCGGGGGCGCAGGGCGGCGTGGCTGACCCTGGCCGGCGCTTGAGGTCTCCGGCGGGAGGCGTCGAGGAGGAGGGGTGAGGCGCCCGTGGCGGCGCCTTGACCCGCGGATCTGGTGGATGGCTGCGGCCCGATCCGGTGATCATGGGGTTAGGCCGATGTCTTCACTGGATCCCTTTTCCTCTTCTGCCTTCTCTGCTTTGGAGTCGACCAACGGTGTGGGAACCTGCTAGTCTTGCGAAAATTGGCGGCGGTCCTAAGACTTCTTCTCGCGCCAAGATGCAGATTTTCCGGTGCATGTCCTCATCGATCTGGCGGAAGAGTCGTGTTCCGGAAGGCTCCGCCGGCGCTCCTTTGGGCGAATCAAGCCTGGAGATTGCCGGATCGGGTGGAATTCGGCCGTGCGCACTCATGTTTTTTCTCTGGCTGTTTGGTTCCAGAGGGAGCGCTTCGAAGCTCTGCATGCGGTTATTATCATGGAGCACGTTCTCGTTCCGTGATGCTGGCGGGGAATGACATTGAAGCCGAGATCTGAGGTCTGGCCTTAATTGGTTGTGTCTGGCGATGTTGTTGTTGAAGGCATTGTTTTTGAGAGTGAGGACTTTATTCAGGGTGAAAACCTAAGATTTATGATCGAGCAACGACAGTGCTTGTGCTCTGTTACTGTTGTTTTCAAGCATTAGATCACTTGGTAATTCTTTTTTTTTTCTGGCTATGTGCATCCGTAATGCCGCTAGAGCAGTGCGTTGTTGCAGAGGCAGGATGTAATTGATATCTCCATAATATTAATATATGGCTTTTATCGAATAAAGTCACCAAAAGGTGCAAGCGGGGTTGGTTGTAGATGGGTATATGTACACAAGAGATGCCGCAACAGGCGGAGATGCTCCTCACATAAATTGGAGTCAGTATTTATACAGGACAATGCGCTGATGCCCCTGCACATACGGTAGTGACGGCCGGCTCTCGCGAGGCGGCCATAACTGCGGATCTTGTAAAAGCTTCAGACGACTGCTGCCGTCTAAGATCATCTCCAGTCGCGTCCCCCAAAGCGTCTCCCAAACCGCACCGAATTGAACGTTTGAGGGATGTGTTTTGTTTGTGCCGCGTTTGGGGGACGTCGCTCCTCAGCCGCGTCCCCCAAACGCCGCCCCCAAACATTTAAAATACTTTTTTAACACATAATAACCATTTATCAAATGTAGCATATGAATAAAAATGTTTGCGAGGATTGTTTTCAAATTAAATTACAACAAACAATAAAACAAGTAAACAAATATAATAAATAGGGCTAGATGCTACATCAAGGTGCCACAATATTTCCTTTGATCCTCCACAAATGCTCAACGAGATCAGCTTGAAGTTGATCATGAACATTGCTGTCACGGATCTCTGCGTGCATAGCGAGAAAATCAGCAAAATCTGCAGGCAACTCATGACCAACCTCCGTGAGAGGGCCCTGACACTCATAGGGACCAACATGTGTTCTCGCATGATTCTTGCGGTCATCCTCGATGATCATGTTGTGCATGATCACACAAGTCTGCATCACCTCCCACATTTGGTCGTGAGACCAGCTTAGAGCAGGGTACCGGACAATGGCAAATTGTGTTTGAAGCACACCAAATGCCCGCTCGACATCCTTCCTGCAAGCCTCCTGTCGTGTAGCAAAGTGGGAATTCTTCAGACCAGATGGATCCGAGATTGTTTTGACAAAAGTGGCCCATTTTAAATATATACCATCGGCTAGATAATAGCCTTTGGTATATTGGTGGCCATTGATCTCATAGTTGCATGGTGGAGCATGCCCTTCCACTAGTCTGCTGAACACAGGAGCGACGAGAAAAAAGACGCGAACCAACGGTTTATGCAAATAGTCGCCGACATGTGGGAGCCCGCCTCGTGTCCGGCGTCCCGGAGCGTCCCCTATGGGACGGGGACGGGCTCGGGGCGCCGGACACCGTATCGGGCCGCGCCGGACAAAAATGAGCTTTGGGGGACGCGGCTGGAACGATTTTCTGTCCGACGCGTCCCAAATCCCTTTGGGGGACGCTTTGGGGCACGCGACTGGAGATGCTCTAACGCAACCTATTTGCATGCGGGCCGAAGGAGTCTGTGTGCTAGCTAGGTCCAAATTAAAGCTTCTGCACGCTACATGAGCTGCAGCGAGGTCAAGCCCGAACAGGTGCATGAGCTTGGGCCCTTCGCGGATGGAGAGGACAAGGAGTTCGATACATCCCTGATCGATCTCTACAATTTTGGTCGCTATTCGCTAACTTGAGAAAATTCCTCGATCCAGTCCACCCTCGTCCTCGTCTTGGTCGTAGCATTCGTTGTCGCTTGTCCCATGGCTAGCCGCCGCCGGCCTGGCCTCCTAGAGCGGCCAGACGCGTCCTGGTCCGGCTCCAGTCCATACTCTGCTTCAGCGTCACCGAACTCTCAGAGCACCATGTTTCGGAAGCCTCGATCGCGTGAGATTATCGGGCCAATAGCTCCTATGCGACGTCGTTGAGTGAAATTCTCCACGGTGCGACGTAGTTGGCTAAAATAGCTCTCATGCGTCGTTTTTTCTGGTTGAAATAGCTCGCGTGCGACAGGCAGGTGACGTGGGTTAAGACACTTAGTTAGGATGCGATTAGGTTAGGACAGTGAGGGTTATAACAAGTGGGGTCCACCATGGTCCAGGTCATGTAGAGTCAACCGTTCACGACTGAGGGTCCCGCACGACTCAACGGTCAGCTCGACTCGCGCGTGGTGAACTGGGAGCGGCGGCGAGCGGCGGCGCCCTGGGCTTCTTCTCCGACAGCGGCGGGCCTAGTTTTTCGGCGGCGGAGCGTCTATCTCGGTGGCGGTGGAGCCATTGCAAGTGAGTAATTGCGAAATCCTAGTCTCATACCCCTGGATCTTGTCTTGATGTGCCGTTTCGCTGCCGATTTAGAATCAGCGTATCTGGGCGGATCGAGAGGAGCGCGGGCTGAATCAGATGGAGGGAGGAGTCGGTGCTTCAAATCGGTAATGCGCCCCATCTTTTGATGTTATCGTTATCGATTTGGGGGCCGATTTGGGGGTCAATTGCTTGCTTACGCCGCCGCTGCCAACCATTGACAGGGGAGATGCTGCGCCCGATTATGCCACCACGTTCGCAATTACAGTCGAATTATTTCCCTGTAAAGCAAAGCTGAGTGATGGAAGCGTCCAAGACATTGCAAATAGCACCGTGAGGTTGGCTCTTGATCTTGAAGATGTTGATCCGCAGGAATTGGAGGGAAAGGAGGAGGAGGCCGTGCGCAATTTGGTGGAGAAGATAGGGGAGAAGATTGTTTGGGGTCCAGAACAAGAGGTGTCTGTGCTACGGTTTGACAACTATAAGGGTGAATATGTGAGAATTGAAGATGGAGAATCCATGGTTGCTGAAATTGATCGTCAAGAAGGGTGGGAAAGCAATCAAGTAAGTTTTCATGCAGAGCTTATTGATCTACAAACAAATTCCAGAGTAGGTTATGTGCAATCAAAGATGGCTGCTCAGATGCAAGATGATGAGTGGGCTTCACAAAGGAGGGGGCAGATGTTGTCATTGTTCACTGAACCGACAGTACTAGCTGAAGATACAGGGGCTGATGCAGATGCAGAGGAGGGAAACCATGGTGCTCAAAAGATTGTTGTTGACTGGAATGTAGTAGAGTTGAATGAAAAAACAGATTTAGTCATTGCACCAATATCTGACATTGAAATGGCCAAAATGTTTGGTATTCCAGTTGATGACAGAGATGAAGGCCATGCAACTGAGGATGACAGTTCTTTGCCTGCACATGGTAACACAAATGCAGGCCGTGGAAATGAGGATGAAGAAGAGCTGATGAGACAGGCTGCAGATGATGTGGATGATGCAAATGACAATGAGCTGGTCTGTTTGTATGACAAAGAGAACCCAGTTGTTGAGGTTGGAAAGTTGTGGCCAAATATGAATGAGTTTAGGATGTCTTTTAGGACCTATGCAGTGAAAAAAGAGTTTGATGCCAAGACTATGTGGACTGATAGGAAGAAATTTTATGCTAGGTGCAAAGGCTATGATGGTGGTGGAAATCCATGCAAATGGTACATATCTGCCAGACTACAACCTGATGGCAGTACAGTCAGGGTAAATCAAATACCAAACCAGCATACATGTATGACCACTTCACAGAGAGTTTCAAATATGACAAACCAGCTTTGGATTACAGAGAAGATTACTCCTATTTTAGCAAAAACTCCAAACACTACTGCAAAAAGGCTTAAAGTGGACTTGGAGAAGCTGTACCCCATCAAACTGAAATATACCACAGTTTGGAAGGCAAAACAAAGGGCAATGAAATCATTGTATGGTGACTGGGCAAATACATTTAGGATGTTGTATAGCTTTAAAGCTGAGGTGGAGAAGAGGTCACCTGGAAGTGTGGTGGAGATAGATACAGAGGTTACAGAGGATGGCAGTGTTTACTTCAGCAAGTTTTTTATGTGTTTGAAGCCTTGCATAGATGGATTCAAAGCAGGATGTCGTCCATATTTGAGCATAGACTCTTCTTTTTTGACTAGCAAGTGGAATGGTCAGTTGGCTGCATGCAATGCTTTGGATGGACACAGCTGGATGTTCCCAATTGCAATTGGACTGTTTCAATCAGAGACAGAGGCAAGCTGGACATGGTTCATGATGCAACTGAAAAGATGCATAGGGCCAGTTTCACCTTTGGCCATCCACACAGATGCATGTAAAGGGCTGGAAAATGCTGTAAAAAATGTTTTCCCCCATGCTGAGCAGAGAGAGTGCTTTGGACATATGTGGATGAATCTCATAAAAAAATTCAGAGGAGATGAATTTGGGCGCATGTGGCCAGCAGCAAGAGCTTACAGAGCACAGACACATTCCTACCACCTTGGTAAGATCATGGAAGCTTGTGCTGGCAATGAATTTGCTTCCTGGTTGAACACATACCATTCTCTGTTGTGGTACAGATCAGGTTTTAATACTGCAATAAAATGTGATCACATCAATAACAACTTGGCAGAAAGTTTCAACAATAAAGTGAAAGATTTAAAAGATTTGCCTGTGCATGACATGGTGGATCAAATAAGGATCATGATCATGCGTTTGTGGGACTTGAGAGGAAGACTTGGTGATATGTTGGAAGGGGACAAGCTTCCAGCAGTTGTACAACAGGTGGTCAACAAGAGTAGAAACCTTTCACATCTATCTGTTGAGAAATCCTCCTTATTTGATGTTGAAGTTAAAGATGCAAGGAGTGTAAAGAGGCATGTGGTAAACATTGAGTTGCAGGAGTGCACTTGCCTAGAGTGGCAACACACTGGAAAACCATGTGAGCATGCCATAATTTTTTTGGCATCTAAACCCAGGTTAAATATGCACCCATATTTGCATGAGTATTACTCAGTACAAAAGTTTAAGGCTGCATATGCAACTCCAATTCCAGCCCTGACTGACCAATCTCAGTGGCCTGAGGTGGATATAGAATTTACACTGTGTCCCCCTCTGAGTAAAAGAAAGGCTGGGAGGCCCAAACAGAGCAGATACAAAGCTTGGTTTGAGAAGGGGGGTTGTAGTAAGAAGGGGAAAAAGGAAAAACCAGAAAAGCCTAAAAGGGCTCAAAAAGGTAACAAAAACAGGTGCAAGTTGTGTGAGGAACTTGGGCATAGAATTGGTTCCCCAAAATGTCGTTACACTCCTGTACAACCAAAGTATGTTAATGTTAATTCTCCAATTTATGTACCTTGTTTCATCTGCTTATTTCAGTATCTAATTTATATATTTGTTCCAATTTATATGCTTTTTAAGGAGGAAGCGTGGAGAAAAAGGCCCACCTCTTGTTGTTGAACAGTGCTGGCCAATGAAAAAGCCAAGACTCAATGGCTATAGAAAGAAAAGAAGCAGTTTGGTCAATGCACCAGTGCCAGATGAACCTGTTTCAGAGCTACTTCTGTTGCCTCAACCAGATTTGACTATTGAGTTGCCAGATGAACCTGTTCTGGAGGTTATGATGAATTCTGAACCTGTTCTAGAGGTTGTGCTGAATTCTGAAGCTCAGGAGGTTATGCCTATGCCAGATGTGCCTGTGGCTGATTGCTTTTGCCTGTGCCTGCTGATGTGCTTGTGCCTGTGGCTGATGTGCCAGATGTGCCTGTGCCAGATGTGCAAAAGATGAGGGGGCCTAGTGGTTGCGGCAAAAAGTTCAGGAGTATGAACAAACTATGCTATGGTACTGCAATGAGAAGTGGTAGGAAGAAGCAGAAGAAATAGTTTGATGTAATGGTTTTAAACTTATGTGCTATGATGTGGAAACTTATCATTTGTAATTTGAATAAATTTCAAATTTGAACCAATTTCAAATTTGAACCAAATTTGAAATTTGACATCATTTTTTGATGTTGCAATGCTATTTGAATGTTCTGCACTAGTTTGTTATAACTTGTTAATCAATTGGAACAATTTTGTGGAGTAAACTCATTTTCATCACTTTAATGAAATATGTGTTCAAAAACGGCCTCCGGGTGAGGGTAAACGACCCCATTTCTAAGCAACTTTTTTTTCAACCTTGTCTAAATCATCTTATGTTACTTGAGTTGTTGCTACATGACATAAGAAGACAATGTGAGCAGGTTTCATATTTTTTTGAATTTTTTTGAATTTTTTATCCTCATTTCAAATCTGGTCAAAGCTGCGGTTTGACTAGCATTTGAACAAGTTCAAAACACAAATTTGAGAAATGAAGCATGGATCCTTCTTACTTACACCAAAATGAACCTATTTCCAAGTTTTGGTTCCATTCCATGATTCAAAGTTCAAACCCTTCTCTCAAATCCTCGACTTCGTACGGCAGAGTTCAAGATATCACATTGTACACATGATTTTTTCGTTACAATGTATCTAGACCATGTTTATCAACTTGAGTTGTTGCTACATGACATAAGAAGACAATGTGAGCAGGTTTTATTTTTTTGAATTTTTTATCCTCATTTCAAATCTGGTCAAAGCTGCGGTTTGACTAGCATTTGAACAAGTTCAAAACACAAATTTGAGAAATGAAGCATGGATCCTTCTTACTTACACCAAAATGAACCTATTTCCAAGTTTTGGTTCCATTCCATGATTCAAAGTTCAAACCCTTCTCTCAAATCCTCGACTTCGTACGGCAGAGTTCAAGATATCACATTGTACACATGATTTTTTCGTTACAATGTATCTAGACCATGTTTATCAACTTGAGTTGTTGCTACATGACATAAGAAGACAATGTGAGCAGGTTTCATATTTTTTTGAATTTTTTTGAATTTTTTATCCTCATTTCAAATCTGGTCAAAGCTGCGGTTTGACTAGCATTTGAACAAGTTCAAAACACAAATTTGAGAAATGAAGCATGGATCCTTCTTACTTACACCAAAATGAACCTATTTCCAAGTTTTGGTTCCATTCCATGATTCAAAGTTCAAACCCTTCTCTCAAATCCTCGACTTCGTACGGCAGAGTTCAAGATATCACATTGTACACATGATTTTTTCGTTACAATGTATCTAGACCATGTTTATCAACTTGAGTTGTTGCTACATGACATAAGAAGACAATGTGAGCAGGTTTCATATTTTTTTGAATTTTTTTGAATTTTTTATCCTCATTTCAAATCTGGTCAAAGCTGCGGTTTGACTAGCATTTGAACAAGTTCAAAACACAAATTTGAGAAATGAAGCATGGATCCTTCTTACTTACACCAAAATGAACCTATTTCCAAGTTTTGGTTACATTCCATGATTCAAAGTTCAAACCCTTCTCTCAAATCCTCGACTTCGTACGGCAGAGTTCAAGATATCACATTGTACACATGATTTTTTCGTTACAATGTATCTAGACCATGTTTATCAACTTGAGTTGTTGCTACATGACATAAGAAGACAATGTGAGCATGTTTCATATTTTTTTGAATTTTTTATCCTCATTTCAAATTTGCTGGCCAGCTAACCCTAACGGCAAATCTGGACCGTCAGCTAACCCTGAGGACCAACCGCATTCGTCCGATCTGTGCTTCTAGAAGGATTCCGCGGGCTGGCGAGCGTGATCCGTGGGAGGACTAGTTCTCGAATCTGATTGGCCGCCATCTTTTCTCCCTTTGGGCTGAGCTCACATCCTTTTGTCCGCTGGGCCGAAACGTGTCGCCTCCTGGAGAGCCTGCGCGCCCGACCCAGCCATCGAGCAGAACGCCCACGTCGGCATGCATGCCCCATGCAGCGTCGCAGCAGAGCTATTGTGTTGTAGAGTGCAGCGTCCTCGTCTCAGCCTTGCCACTCCTTTTAAAGCTACACATAAAATACGGGGCCCTAAAATACGAGGCCGGGCAGTGTGTGTCGTCTGTCATTGGCATCTAGAGGAGCAACGGTGTTTCTTCAAAATCAAATCATGCTTGTGTGTCATTGCCAAATCCAAACATAGCAAAACTCATTTTGATTTATTCAACTCATTTTCATGTGTCTTTCTCAAATACAAGAATAACATACTTAGTTTCTTCAAATCCAAATCATGCTTGTGTGTCATTGCCAAATCCAAACATAGCAAAACTCATTTTGATTTTTTCAACTCATTTTCATGTGTCTTTCTCAAATCCAAGAATAACATACTTAGTTTCTTCAAAATCAAATCATGCTTGTGTGTCATTGCCAAATCCAAACATAACATACTCATTTTGATTTATTCAACTCATTTTCGTGTGTCTTTGCCAAATACAAGAATAACATACTTAGTTTCTTCAAAATCAAATCATGCTTGTGTGTCATTGCCAAATCCAAACATAGCAAAACTCATTTTGATTTATTCAACTCATTTTCATGTGTCTTTCTCAAATACAAGAATAACATACTTAGTTTCTTCAAATCCAAATCATGCTTGTGTGTCATTGCCAAATCCAAACATAGCAAAACTCATTTTGATTTTTTCAACTCATTTTCATGTGTCTTTCTCAAATCCAAGAATAACATACTTAGTTTCTTCAAAATCAAATCATGCTTGTGTGTCATTGCCAAATCCAAACATAGCAAAACTCATTTTGATTTTTTCAACACATTTTCATGTGTCTTTCTCAAATCCAAGCATAACAAAACTCATTTTCTTTTATTCAACTCATTTTTCGTGTGTGTTTGCCAAATACAAGCATAACATAGTTTCTTTAAATCAACTCATTTTCGTGTCTATTTTACAAACTCATTTTATTTTAGTCGATTCATTTTCTTAATACTCTACTTTAAGTTCAAACGGTCATGTACAAACATACACAAGCAAATCAGAAGGGCATCTTTTTTCAGCCCTGCCGCGTAGTACCGGAGCTATTTATTGCGTCTCAGGCCCGTGTCGCAGTGCGGGGGGCGGCGTGCTCTCTTTTCAGCCATGGAGCAGCTCACATTGGCGGGCGGGCAGTGCAGACGTGCCATCGTTTCAGGAAACACGGGCATGCAAACGAACACGGGTCATGCTCATCCATTTAAGGGCCCTGCCCCCTTTTTAATTTTCTCACACGCCCCCTCCCCTTCTCCTTCTCTTTCACACGATGCCCCCGTCCACTCCCATTCTTCCTCTGGCTATTTAAGGGCACCCATCCCCTTCCTCTTCACCACTCACCACTACTCTCCTTCTCTCAAGCCGCAACCGTCCCATCCGTGCCCTAGCCACCATCACCAAGCCCATGGCGTTCACCCACCCAACCTACCGTCTCCCTGCGACCGTCCCAGAGCGCGAGTACCCGGCGGGAGTGATTGTGGAGAACCAACTCCGTGTGTGGACCATTTCTAGGTGGAGGACTGGTAGGGAACTTGCGGAGGTCTTCCTCTCGCAAGGCTACCGCCACCTCAACCGCCCTCGCGGCGCGCCGCCCATGTTCCACCTCGACGCGTACTTCGACGGGGGCAACGGTGAACTCCAGATCGGCCTCACCGTCCGCTTCGTCAACCCCCACGACGCTTTCTTCCTTCTTGGGAAGGTGTTTTGGTGTGGATGCGAGTTCATCGCATTCACAACCTACAACATCTTCACCAATTTCCGTGCGATCTTCCCCTCTCTCGGAAACATGCACTCCCTCCCCTACAACTTCCACTACCCGCCCACCATCGCCATCGAGGAGGAGGAGGAGTGACCACCGGAGGAGCCAAGCCAAGGAGGAGCCAAGCCAAGGAGGAGCCAAGGAGGAGCCAAGGATGACGGCGTCGCGTCATCTTTTATTGTTTTCTAGTTTTTATTATCTATTGTCGTTCTGTGTGTTTTATCGTGTGAGTTTGTATCGTGTGAGTTTGTACCGTGTGCTTGCTTCGGCATATATGCCCCACTTTATGTATGCTATTTAATTTCCATGTTTTATGAGTATTTTTATTTAATTTCCATGTGGTCAAACATTTATGCATTTGGTAAAACGAAGTGCATCACATTGCTCAATCCTAACCCTTAAACATATGAAACTGAGAAAAGAGTGATATGAAATGAAAAACCCAGGTCATGCTTTACATTTAACTTAACAGGCCGGGCCACAGGAATCCTAACCCTTTTTTTTCGTTTACAGACGCAGCCCGCTTTACATTTAGCTTAACAGGCCGGGCCAGGCCCAGGCCGCTTCTCTTTTCCTCCACTTCTTTTCATCTATTTCTTTTTTACTTTTTTCTTTTGCTTCTCATTTTCTGTCCTCAAATTTGAATGTTACTCATTTTATTTACAAAACTTTATACTACAATTTGCTCATTGCCTTATATTGAAGGCTACATAACAATGCACTTTGTTCTTCTATCACAAAAACAGTGCACGTTGAACGGTAATTAACATTGCACAAAAACTAAATTGCAATTCATTCTTGACGGTCATCTAGATGGAAATCAAACAAGACCATGTGCCATGTCATTCATATCTAACTTCATCGTCTATCGACTAATGATCAGCACATAAGCAATCCCAAGAGCAATTACACAAAGATAAAAGAATGCAGCCATCATATTATCCTGCTTCTTCAGAACCACGAGTTTCTTCATCTGCTTGTGCATCTGCTTCAGCTCATTCAACTCAGCTGCCTTGAATTCTTCCCCATTCCCAACAGTTGAAGCAAGCCCGCTGGTGGTGGGAGCTACAGATTTGTCCAACATCAGCCCCAGGGATGCGCCTTGACCTTGAATCCTATCGATGTACTCGTCCAACCACTCAAAATGCTTGCAACTGCGTAGATCCTGAAACCAATTCCCAAATCAGAACGATGAACCCTAATTCCCAAATCGGAAATATGAACCCCAATTCCCAAATCGGCTCAAAAAGCAGAAATTGGACACACCAAAATGAAATTGGGAGAGGTATAACCAAGATCTGACCTTCCCCAGCTCTGGCTTGCTGTCGCACTTGACATACTCGCGCCCAAGATTGCCGTGCGTGTCGGACATGGTGACACGCCGCTTCAGGGGTGCGGTACGGGGGCAATCCGGGCACCTCGTCATCGGCACTGGACCATACTGCGGCCAGCGGGATTGGGAGGATGAAGCGCTCGACATCTGCCGCCGCGATTTGTCGCCGGAGCCCGAGAAGAAGAGGGGAGAGGGGTGGAAGGTGCGGGCAACGGTCGGAATGGTGGCGTTGGATGGCTCCGGGGAGTGGCGGCTCTGTTTTCAGTTGTTAGTTGTGGGTCCCACGCCGTGACGTGGACAACTGGTGGATCCCGCGCTTGAGGCCCCTCGGCTGATGTGTATAAGTTGTGGGACCCGCGCTTGAGGCCCCTCGGCTGATGTGTATAAGTTGTGGGACCCGCGAGGATCACATAATACTACCACTAACCTGTGTCTGGGCCGACTGTCGCACATAGGCTATTTGGGCCATCTCAGCTGTCGCATGAGAGCTATATCCACCAACAACGTCGCATTCTGGACGCGTTTCTTCAACGACGTCGCATAGGAGCTATAAGCCCGAGATTATCCGGCGGTGCCGTGACCATCTACGCGCGCATGTCTGAGGAAGTGAGAGGAACTGGACGTGTGCTTCCGGCCGAAGTCGATCTGCGTCCGCAACCGGCCCCGGAGCTCGAACTCCACGGGGCCGCCCTCATCCGTGGCCATCCGCCACGCCAAGGCGATCTCCTTCGACACGGGCTGCTTCTTTGCCACAAAGTTGAAGAAATGGTAGGTGTGCTTGCCCGGCCGTAGGCGCACCGGCGCCGGCAGGTTTTCCTGCCGGCCGATCATCTGACCATGGAACGAGCGGAGCTCTCCTTAGGGAAAGATGGGGCAGCTGCCAGTGGCGTAGCCAGGGTCCAAAACCTGTGATGTCTAGCTTTAAAAATGTGAAGATTGTTCTTGTAGAGAACATATTTATGTAGACAAATTAAATGGGTGTAGAAAAGATCACACTTTATTGCAGCATAATTATAGTAGATTCCCTTTGCGATTATGTATATCTTCATGTTATGACTTCCTAACAACTAAAGCTAGATTTACGGACTGGTGTGGCTACGGAAATTTTACGGACAAACGTTGACTCAATTGGTTGGCTGAACTTGCTTAATAATCGGGGGCAGTTTCTGTTTCAGCCCAACGTGATGCGTCACGTCCGAGTCCGTAAGAATTTTTTGTAAAACTTGACCGTAGGTGTAGCGTTACTCGACTCCCTAATGTTCGGTTGTTTGTGAAGAATTTGCAACATTTGACCGTGGTTCTCACTTCTTGAAAATTATATCCATATGCCAAAGTTAAGACCTGGCAATAAAAAGTTGCTTCTATAAGAAAGCAATTTAATTAACTGATAAACGTAGAGAATACTGCATGAAATACGTAGAGAATATATAAGAGAAGTCGCTGGACAAAGATCGTGAGGATCGGTCAGAAAGTTACTGTGGTTCCATTACTTTGTTTTGCAGTACGAGCGGACAAACGATTACCCGATGCAGATGACAAGAGGGCATGCTAGTCAGTTTCCAAAAAAAAATCACTGAGGAGCGGGGCATGTGTATTAAACTTTCCAAAACCTGTGTAGTCGCTTGACTACACAGCCATAACGTGGCTCCGCCACTGACAGCTGCCCTACCTTTATATTTGGATAAAACTACATATATTCTCTGTTAAGTAAATCAGACATTTTGGTCCCACAAGAACTTAGATTTAGATGTTTAAATAGGCAAATTAAAGTTTTAGAAGAGGCACACAACTCTCATGTCTTGATTTACTTTATTTGATATCATCTTTCGAAAGCCTTTTGGCGATCTAGAAGAACAAGTCTATGAGGGATAAATTTTGAGAAATTCCAAATTTCAACACAATGAGAGGCTATTTCATGATTAGTCTAATGATTAGTCTAATATACATGCAATCCTTACATATCAAAGTGTAGTTAAAAAACATGTGCATTTTTACAACTATTAATATGTTAGTCCCAATAAATATATTAAAACTTATCAAGTATGATGAATAATAACATTAGAAACATCAAAATAATAGACATGTTTCGGTTGAACGTGCTACATAGAGAGGGGTATATTCAAAAGCAAAAGATGATATACTCACGAGCAAATTTGTACGGGATTTGTTTACTGGCACGACGTGGACTTGAGTTACAGGAAGAGAGTCCTTCATCAGTTCTTGCAAGATCTTATGCGGTTGCTCGCTGGTTGCCAACTCATTCCGTAAAAAAATCCTGTACGAATCTCCCGTAAGTGTAGCATTCTTATCGTGCTGAAACTGAGAAAGATTTTCAAAAAGAAGCTATAGCTTTTCTACTGTTTACGACTTTTGGATGGAAATAAAATTTCATTTTTGGTATGTTTATAGGTTCTACTTCTATTTTACGTATGCGATTACCTTGCATTTATAAATAGTATACCAAGTCAAATAAACAACTTTTACGGATGCGATCAAATTTTAATAGGAATCCTTTAAAAATTAAAAAACTGACTTACACAATACAAATATAGGGGAGGGTGATACGTCTCCAACGTATCTATAATTTCTGATGTTCCATGCTAGTTTTATGACAATACCTACATGTTTTGTTCACACTTTATATCCTTTTTATGCATTTTTCGGAACTAACCTATTAACAAGATGTCGAAGTGTCAGTTCCTGTTTTCTGCTATTTTTGGTTCCAGAAATCTTACACAGGAAATATTCTCGAAATTGGACGAAATCAACGCCCAGAATCTTATTTTTCCACAAAGCTTCTAGAGAGTCAGAGAGGCACCAGAGGGGAGCCCTGGGGGCCCCACCCCACAGCGCGGCGCGGCCTGGGCCCTGGGCGCGCCCCCCTATGGTGTGGGACCACCAGGTCCCCTCCGAGGCTGCCCTTCCGCCTATAAAGTCTCTCCGACTCAAAAACCCTAAAGATATAAGCCACGGGACGAGAAAAGTTACGCAGCCGCCGCCATCGCGAAGTCAAGTTCGGGGACAGAAGTCTCTGTTCCGGCACGCCGCCGAGACGGGGAATTGCCCCCGGAATCCATCTCCATCGACACCACCGCCATCTTCATCGCCGTTGATGTCTCCCATGATGAGGAGAGAGTAGTTCTCCCTCGAGGCTAAGGGCTCTACCGGTAGCTATGTGGTTAATCTCTCTCTCATGTACTTCAATACAATGATCTCATGAGCTGCCTTACATGATTGAGATCCATATGATGAGCTTTGTAATCTAGATGTAGTTATGCTATTCAAGTGGATTTTACTTATGTGATCTCCGGAGACTCCTTGTCCCACGTGTGTAAAGGTGACAGTGTGTGCACCGTGTGGGTCTCTTAGGCTATATTTCACAGAATTGTTCACTGGATTATGATTTGAGTTGGATGTCTCTATGAAATTGTGGTGTGTTAGTACCTCCTATGAATGCTCAAAGTGACAGCGTGGGGTGTTTATTAGTACTTGGGAATACATCTTTAAGGTTTGCTTTGCATCCCTACATGGTGAATTAGTGTTCGTTATCCAGCCAGAGAGTAATTCAGAATAGCATAGTGAAGTGGTTATATTTATATTCAATTATGATTGCATTGTTGAGAGTGTCCACTAGTGAAAGTATGATCCATAGGCCTTCTTTCTAAGCATTGAAACACCGTTTCCAACAAGTTCTGCTACATGTTCGCTTGCTGCAATATTTATTTCAGATCGCAATTACTGTTTACTACCATCTATACCACCTGTGTTTTACTATCTCTTCGCCGAACTAGTGCACCTATACATCTGACAAGAGTATTAGGTGTGTTGGGGACACAAGAGACTTCTTGTATCTTAATTGCAGGGTTGCTTGAGAGGACTATCTTTGACCTCTACCTCCTTGAGTTCGATAAACCTTGGGTGATTCACTTAAGGAAACTTGTTGCTGTTCTACAAACCTCTGCTCTTGGAGGCCCGCGTAGATGTACACGTCCGTTGGGAACCCCAAGAGGAAGGTATGATGCGCACAGTGGCAAGTTTCCCTCGAAGAAACCAAGGTTTAATCGGACCAGAGGAGTCAAGAAGCACGTTGAAGGTTGATGGTGGCGAAATATGATGCGGCGCAACACATTCCGGCGCCAACGTGGAACCTGCACAACACAACCAAAGTACTTTGCCCCAACGAAACAGTGAGGTTGTCAATCTCACCGGCTTGCTGTAACAAAGGATTAACCGTATTGTGTGGAAGATGATTGTTTGCGAAGAAAACAGTAAAGAAAGTATTGCAGTAGATTGTATGCGATGTAAAGAATAGGACCGGGGTCCACAGTTCACTAGAGGTGTCTCTCCCATAAGATAAAAGCATGTTGGGTGAACAAATTACAGTCGGGCAATTGACAAATAGAAAAGGGCATAACAATGCATATACATGATATGATAAATATAGTGAGATTTAATTGGGCATTACGACAAAGTACATAGACCGCTATCCAGCATGCATCTATGCCTAAAAAGTCCACCTTCAGTTATCATCCGAACCCCTTCAGTATTAAGTTGCAAAGCAACAGACAATTGCATTAAGTATGGTGCGTAATGTAATCAACAACTACATCCTTAGACATAGCATCAATGTTTTATCCCTAGTGGCAACAGCACATCCACAACCTTAGAACTTTCTGTCACTGTCCCAGATTTAATGGAGGCATGAACCCACTATCGAGCATAAATACTCCCTCTTGGAGTTAAGAGCAAAAACTTGGCCAGAGCCTCTACTAATAACGGAGAGCATGCAAGATCATAAACAACACATAAGTAATAGATTGATAATCACCATAACATAGTATTCTCTATCCATCGGATCCCGACAAACACAACATATAGTATTACAGATAGATGATCTTGATCATGTTAGGCAGCTCACAAGATCTAACAATGAAGCACATGAGGAGAAGACGACCATCTAGCTACTGCTATGGACCCATGGTCCAGGGTGAACTACTCACTCATCACTCCGGAGGCGATCATGGCGATGAAGAGTCCTCCGGGAGATGATTCCTCCGGCAGGGTGCGGGAGGCGATCTCCTGAATCCCCCGAGATGGGATTGGCGGCGGTGGCCTCTAGAAGGTTTTCCGTATCGTGGCTCTCGGTTTCGCGACGAAGACTTTAAGTAGGCGGAAGGGCAACGCGGGGGCCACACGAGGGCCCCACACACCAGGCCGGCGCGGCCAGGAGCCGGGCCGCGCCGCCCTAGTGTGGCGGCGCCTCGTGGCCCCACTTCCTTTCCCCTCGGTCTTCTGGAAGCTTCGTGCAAAAATAGGACCCGGGCGTTGATTTCGTCCAATTCGAGAATATTTCCTTACTAGGATTTCTGAAACCAAAAACAGCAGAACAAGAACTGGCTCTTCGGCATCTTGTTAATAGGTTAGTGCCGGAAAATGCGTAAATACGACATATAATGTGTATAAAACATGTAGATATCATCAATAATGTAGCATGGAACATAAGAAATTATCGATACGTCGGAGACGTATCAGCATCCCCAAGCTTAGTTCTGCTCGTCCAGAGCAGGTAAACGATAACAAGGATAATTTCCGGAGTGACATGCCATCATAACCTTGATCATACTATTGTAAACATATGTAATGAATGCAGCGATCAAAACAATGGTAATGACATGAGTAAACAAATGAATCATAAAGCAAAGACTTTTCATGAATAGTACTTCAAGACAAGCATCAATAAGTCTTGCATAAGAGTTAACTCATAAAGCAATAAATCAAAGTAAAGGTATTGAAGCAACACAAAGGAAGATTAAGTTTCAGCGGTTGCTTTCAACTTATAACATGTATATCTCATGGATAGTGTCAATATAAAGTAATATAACAAGTGCAATATGCAAGTATGTAGGAATCAATGCACAGTTCACACAAGTGTTTGCTTCTTAAGGTGGAGAGAGATAGGTAAACTGACTCAACAATAAAAGTAAAAGAAAGGTCCTTCAAAGAGGAAAGCATCGATTGCTATATTTGTGCTAGAGCTTTTATTTTGAAAACATGAAACAATTTTGTCAACGGTAGTAATAAAGCATATGAGTTATGTAAATTATATCTTACAAGTTGCAAGCCTCATGCATAGTATACTAATAGTGCCCGCACCTTGTCCTAATCAGCTTGGACTACTGGATCATCGCAATACACATGTTTTAACCAAGTCTCACAATGGGGTACCTCCATGCCGCCTGTACAAAGGTCTAAGGAGAAAGCTCGCATTTGGATTTCTCGCTTTTGATTATTCTCAACTTAGACATCCATACCGGGACAACATGGACAACAGATAATGGACTCCTCTTTAATGCATAAGCATGTGGCAACAATTAATGTTCTCATATGAGATTGAGGATATATGTCCAAAACTGAAACTTCCACCATGATTCATGGCTTTAGTTAGCGGCCCAATGTTCTTCTCTAACAATATGCATGCTCCAACCATTAAGGTGGTAGATCTCTCTTCAGACAAGACGGACATGCATAGAAACTCACATGATATTCAACAAAGAATAGTTGATGGCGTCCCCGAAGCATGGTTATCGCACAACAAGCAACTTAATAAGAGATAAAGTGCATAAGTACATATTCAATACCACAATAGTTTTTAAGGCTATTTTGTCCCATGAGCTATATATTGCAAAGGTGAATGATGGAATTTTAAAGGAAGCACTCAAGCAATTTACTTTGGAATGGCGGAGAAATACCATGTAGTAGGTAGGTATGGTGGACACAAATGGCATAGTGGTTGGATCAAGGATTTTGGATGCATGAGAAGTATTCCCTCTCGATACAAGGTTTAGGCTAGCAAGGTTATTTGAAGCAAACTCAAGGATGAACCGGTGCAGCAAAACTCACATAAAATACATATTGTAAACATTATAAGACTCTACACCGTCTTCCTTGTTGTTCAAAACTCAATACTAGAAATTATCTAGACCTTAGAGAGACCAAATATGCAAACCAAATTTTAGCAAGCTCTATGTATTTCTTCATTAATGGGTGCAAAGTATATGATGCAAGAGCTTAAACATGAGCACAACAATTGCCAGGTATCACATTATCCAAGACATTTTAGAATTACTACATGTAGCATTTCCCGATTCCAACCATATAACAATTTAACGAAGAAGTTTCAACCTTCGCCTTGAACATTATGAGTAAAGCCTAAGGACATATTTGTCCATATGCAACAGCGGAGCGTGTCTCTCTCCCACACAGTGAATGCTAGGATCCATTTTATTCAAACAAAAACAAAAACAAACAAAAACCAACGCTCCAAGTAAAGAACATAAGATGTGATGAATAAAAATATAGTTCCAGGGGAGGAACCGATGATGTTGTCGATGAAGAAGGGGATGCCTTGGGCATCCCCAAGCTTAGACGCTTGAGTCTTCTTAAAATATGCAGGGATGAACCACGGGGCATCCCCAAGCTTAGAGCTTTCACTCCTCTTGATCATAGTATATCACCCTTGAAAACTTCCTTCACACCAAACTTCAAGCAAACTCATTAGAGGGTTAGTGCACAATTAAAAATTCACATATTCAGAGGTGACACAATCATTCTTAACACTTCTGGACATTGCACAAAGCTATTGGACATTAATGGATCAAAGAATTCATCCAACATAGCAAATACGGCAATGCGAAATAAAAGGCAGAATCTGTCAAAAACAGAACAGTCCGTAAAGACGAACCTGAAAGGGGCACTAGACTTGCTTAAATGGAAAAACTCAAAACTAATGAAAGCGTACATATCTTTGGATCACGCTCGTAATTTTGCAGATTTTTTGAATTTTTTACAGAGACTTATGCCAGAATTCGTGACAGACAGCAATGCTGATTCTGCGCAGCGATCCCAAATATAATATCAACTTTAGCATAGAAACTTTACTTGGCACAAAAACATGATAAGGAGATGTTGCTACAGTAGTAAACAACTTCCAAGACTCAAATATAAAACAAAGTACTGTAGTAAAAACATGGGTTGTCTCCCATAAGCGCTTTTCTTTAACGCCTTTCAGCTAGGCGCAGAAAGTGCAAATCAAGTAACATCAAGAGTAGAAGCATCAACATCATAACTTGTTCTAATAATAGAATCAAAAGGTAACTTCATTCTCTTTCTAGGGAAGTGTTCCATACCTTTCTTGAGAGGAAATTGATATCTAATATTACCTTCCCTCATATCAATAACAGCACCAACGGTTCGAAGAAAAGGTCTTCCCAACACAATAGGACAAGATGCATTGCATTCGATATCCAAGACAACAAAATCAACGGGGACAAGGTTATTGTTAACCGTAATGCGCACATTATCAATCCTCCCCAAAGGTTTCTTTTTAACATTATCGGCAAGATTAACATCCAAATAACAATTCTTCAATGGTGGCAAGTCAAGCATATCATAAATCTTTTTAGGCATAACAGAAATACTTGCACCAAGATCACATAAAGCATTACATTCAAAGTCATTGAATTTCATTTTAATGATGGGCTCCCAACCATCTTCTAACTTTCTAGGAATAGAAGTTTCAAGTTTTAGTTTCTCTTCTCTAGCTTTTATGAGAGCATTTGTAATATGTTTTGTAAAGGCTAAATTTATAGCACTAGCATTAGGACTTTTAGCAAGTTTTTGTAAGAACTTTATAACTTCAGAGATGTGGCAATCATCAAAATCTAAATCATTATGAGCTACAGCAATGGGATCATTGTCCCCAAGGTTGGAAAAAATTTCAGCAGTTTTATCACAAGTGAGTTTCAGCAGTTTTAGCAATTTCAGGCAGTTTTGTACGCTTTGCACTAGGAGTAGAAACATTGCCAACACCAATTATTTTACCATTGATAGTAGGAGGTGCAGCAACATGTGAATCATTATCATTACTAGTGGTGGTAATAGTCCAAACTTTAGCTACATTATTCTCTTTAGCTAGTTTTTCATTTTCTTCTCTATCCCACCTAGCACGCAGTTCAGCCATTAATCTTATATTCTCATTAATTCTAACTTGGATGGCATTTGCTGTAGTAGTAATCTTATTATCAATATCCTCATTAGGCATAACTTTCAATTTTAATAGATCAACATCAGAGGCAAGTCTATCAACTCTAGAAACAATAATATCAATTTTATCAAGCTTTTCCTCAACAGATTTGTTAAAAGCAGTTTGTGTACTAATAAATTCTTTAAGCATGGCTTCAAGACCAGGTGGTACACTCCTATTATTGTTGTAAGAATTCCCATAAGAATTACCATAACCATTACCATGAGCAGAAGGATATGGCCTATAGTTATTACCGGAGTTGTTCCTATAAGCATTGTTGTTGAAATTATTATTTTTAATGAAATTCACATCAACATTTTCTTCTTGAGCAACCAATGAAGCTAAAGGAACATTATTTGGATCAACATTAGATCTACCATTCACAAGCATAGACATAATCACCTCAATCTTATCACTCAAGGAAGAGGTTTCTTCAACAGAATTTACCTTCTTACCTTGTGGAGCTCTTTCCGTGTGCCATTCCGAGTAATTTATCATCATATCATCAAGAAGCTTTGTAGCCGCCCCCAAAGTGATGGACATAAAGGTACCTCCAGCAGCTGAATCCAATAAATTCCGCGAAGAAAAATTTAGTCCTGCATAGAAGGTTTGGATGATCATCCAAGTAGTCAGTCCATGGGTTGGGCAATTCTTTACCAAAGATTTCATTCTCCCCCATGCTTGAGCAACATGTTCAGTATCTAATTGCTTAAAATTCATTATGCTACTTCTCAAAGATATAGTTTTAGCGGGAGGATAATATCTACCAATAAAAGCATCCTTACATTTAGTCCATGAATCAATACTATTCTTAGGCAAAGATAGCAACCAATCTTTAGCTCTTCCTCTTAATGAGAAAGGAAACACTTCCAATTTAATAATATCACCATCTACATCCTTATACTTTTGCATTTCACAAAGTTCAACAAAATTATTAAGATGGGCAGCAGCATCATCAGAACTAACACCAGAAAATTGCTCTCTCATAACAAGGTTTAGTAAAGCAGGTTTAATTTCAAAGAATTCTGCTGTAGTAGCAGGTGGAGCAATAGGTGTGCATAGGAAATCATTATTATTTGTGTTTGTGAAGTCACACAACTTAGTATTTTCAGGGTATTCATTTTAGCAACAATAAAGCAAACTAGATAAAGTAAATGCAAGTAACTAAATTTTTTGTGTTTTTGATATAGAGAACAAGTAAATAAAGTACAACTAGCAACTAATTTTTTGTGTTTTGTTTAGGTGCAGCAAACAAAGTAGTAAATAAAATAAAGCAAGACAAAAACAAAGTAAAGAGATTAGGAAGTGGAGACTCCCCTTGCGTGTCTTGATCTCCCGGCAACGGCGCTAGAAATTTGCTTGATGCGCGTAGATGTACACGTCCGTTGGGAACCCCAAGAGGAAGGTATGATGCGCACAGTGGCAAGTTTCCCTCAGTAAGAAACCAAGGTTTAATCGGACCAGTAGGAGTCAAGAAGCACGTTGAAGGTTGATGGTGGCGAAATATGATGCGGCGCAACACCAGGGATTCCGGCGCCAACGTGAACTGCACAACACAACCAAAGTACTTTGCCCCAACGAAAGTGAGGTTGTCAATCTCACCGGCTTGCTGTAACAAAGGATTAACCGTATTGTGTGGAAGATGATTGTTTGCGAAGAAAACAGTAAAACAAGTATTGCAGTAGATTGTATGCGATGTAAAGAATAGGACCGAGTCCACAGTTCACTAGAGGTGTCTCTCCCATAAGGTAAAAGCATGTTGGGTGAACAAATTACAGTCGGGCAATTGACAAATAGAAAAGGGCATAACAATGCATATACATGATATGATAAATATAGTGAGATTTAATTGGGCATTACGACAAAGTACATAGACCTCTATCCAGCATGCATCTATGCCTAAAAAGTCCACCTTCAGGTTATCATCCGAACCCCTTCCAGTATTAAGTTGCAAGCAAACAATTGCATTAAGTATGGTGCGTAATGTAATCAACAACTACATCCTTAGACATAGCATCAATGTTTTATCCCTAGTGGCAACAGCACATCCACAACCTTAGAACTTTCTGTCACTGTCCCAGATTTAATGGAGGCATGAACCCACTATCGAGCATAAATACTCCCTCTTGGAGTTAAGAGCAAAAACTTGGCCAGAGCCTCTACTAATAACGGAGAGCATGCAAGATCATAAACAACACATAAGTAATAGATTGATAATCACCATAACATAGTATTCTCTATCCATCGGATCCCGACAAACACAACATATAGTATTACAGATAGATGATCTTGATCATGTTAGGCAGCTCACAAGATCCAACAATGAAGCACATGAGGAGAAGACGACCATCTAGCTACTGCTATGGACCCATGGTCCAGGGGTGAACTACTCACTCATCACTCCGGAGGCGATCATGGCGATGAAGAGTCCTCCGGAGATGATTCCCTCTCCGGCAGGGTGCCGGAGGCGATCTCCGAATCCCCGAGATGGGATTGGCGGCGGCGGCGTCTCTGAAGGTTTTCCGTATCGTGGCTCTCGGTCAGGGTTTCGCGACGAAGACTTTAAGTAGGCGGAAGGGCAACGCGGGGGCCACACGAGGGCCCCACCACCTGGCCGGCGCGGCCAGGGCCTGGGTCGCCGCCCTAGTGTGGCGGCGCCTCGTGGCCCCACTTCCTTTCCCCTCGGTCTTCTGGAAGCTTCGTGCAAAAATAGGACCGGGCGTTGATTTCGTCCAATTCCGAGAATATTTCCTTACTAGGATTTCTGAAACCAAAAACAGAAAACAACAACTGGCTCTTCGGCATCTTGTTAATAGGTTAGTGCCGGAAAATGCGTAAATACGACATATAATGTGTATAAAACATGTAGATATCATCAATAATGTAGCATGGAACATAAGAAATTATCGATACGTCGGAGACGTATCAGAGGCCCAACACTGTCTACAAGAATAGAAGCACACGTAGACATCAAGGGGGCATCTGCCCCCCCCCCCCCCTCCCCAAACTACCCATGGTTCAAGTTAAATAATAACGTATGCCTATGATTTTGCCCTACCAAACTTTCAGAACGTCCACCGCCATTGCATGGAAATACAGGCGGAGGCCGAAGCTCTCAACCGTGTAGTCCGTCTTCACCCCCGCCCCGGTGGAGACGACGGCCTAGACGGTGATGGACGTGCTCAAAGCCTTGCCGCCAGCGCCGGGGACAAGTGTAACATCCCAACTTTGTTAATCAACTAATCTTGATAGTTGTTCATGTGCATGGCATGCATCTGCATTTAAATTGAGAAATTTTACACCAAAATGGTTTGAAACAAAAGTTATATTTGTAGTAGTGTTGTCTAATAAAATTTTGGTTAAAAAGCCCCTCAAAAATTTGGGACAAAATCACCCTAAAAACCTCAAAATCTCTCCTGCTTTTAATTTCCAGACAAATTCCAAAAACCCAGGGGGGTTTTCAGAAAACTCCCTTTCTTCTTCCTCTCTCCTACTGGAAGCACCTCGGTGGCTTCCCCCTGGCCGCCCGATGCCGCCGGCCGCCGGGATGGCCTCCACCGCCCCCTGGCCGTCTATAAAGCTCGTCGCCGCCGCAAGGAGAACCCCCATTTCGCCACCTCCCACCCTCTCCTCTTCTCTGTGCCAAACGGGGGCCAAACCCTAACCGCCGGCCATCGCTGTGCCCCGCCGTTCCTCGCCTCCCCGTGCTCCGGCGAGGGTCCAGGGAGCTCCGCCTCGCCGCTGTGGTCCTCCTGGCCAGCGGAATCGAAGCCGTTCGCCTCCAATCGCCGAAATCGACCGCCGTCCCCGACCCCGGCAACCACCGCTCGCCGTCGCTCCGGTCATCCCCCGGCCCCGCCGTCACGTCCATCGGCATCAGGGTGAGCAGGCGACCCTAACCGTGCCCTCCGTTCACTCTCTCGCCCTCCCTAGCACCTCGCCGCGCAGCACCTGCCCCGCCGTCGAGCCGTCGGCGAAGCTCCGGCGAAAGGTGGGCGGCGCCGCCACCAAACGCCTCGCGCGTTGAGGCGCCTCTTTTTCCCCTCACGCGCGCCTACAACCCGCCCAATCGGCCTATTGCGTCCCGGCCGAGCTCATCTGCGAGCTCATGGCCATGCTGTCGTCAGCATGACGTCAGCATGACGTCATAATTGTTTTTCCCATTTTCTGTATTTTCTTTTCTGTATTTTTTGTAAATAGAAAAATAATGAATGTGGGTCCCCTGGTCAGAATTTTAATAATATTCATAAATGTTTAGAAAAGAATAAAATTATGACATGTGGGTCCAACTTTTATTATTTTTATATAATTTTCAGAAATTGTTTTAAAATGAATTAAACTTGGAAAATTCATAACTAATTCATTTTAAATCAGAAAAATATAAAATTATATATCAAAATGATCAGAAAAACAAATCCTAGTTGTTTATCCATGTTTCATACATCTTTGAACCAATTAAATATGAGCCTTAGTAGAAACCCTAATTTGACCCCTCTCATATGTCGGGATCGATGCCGAACCCCCTTTAATTTCCGTCGATGCACCTAGGGTTACCCAAACCCTTTAATATGACATGTCATCATATTGTATGTGCATTGCATTGTACCTTGTCTTGATTGTGCTCTTCCTTTCCGGTATTTGGTTCTTCTCGATAGGGACCGAACACGAGCGTGAGACCAACGCCACCGAAGAGCAGCACCAGAACAACGAGGGACAAGGCAAGCCCTAACCTGGTTCATATATGGTTTCGAAATGCTTTACTTCTGGTTCTTACATATTGCATCCGCTTCAAATATGTTTTATCGGCAGTTGTAGATATCCTATGTGTGCATATTCCATCCTTGTAGCCCAGAGTTCCTGATCCACCGCTCCCAGCAAAACTAGGTCTGAGCTTGTTCGCATCGCTAGAGCCATATTAGCCATGCTTAGCTGTTGAAGTCTGATCCATCCGGTTGATGAATCAGAGCTACGAATGAACCTAGTTTGACAGGATGACGTGGTAAGATCAGTGCTGTTGTTAATAAATATGTTAAAGGCTTGGATGGGCCGCCACATGGGGATGTGGTGATTTGACTCGTTCTCGCTGATATTAGGACCTGAGTTCTCGCCTTCGGAACCAAGACTGAGCGTACAGCCACACGGGGCCCATGGGAACCCCTTGGCCCGAACTTACCTAGCTTACCCATGAGTCAATTAGTTTGCGAATTCCATTTGCCATACGCATGGGGAAAAGGTGGAAAAGGTTTTCAAAGTGCATCATACAGGGCGTGGCCGGGGTGAAGGATGTTGTAGGCATTGAACTGGATCCCCTGCGCACAATGACCGGGACCGCCTCGGAGAGTGGCTACCTACGATGACGGAGCTCCCCAGTTAGTTTGACTCATGGAATAGGCGAAGTAAGGGAAAGGTTTTGGTCGACCACCCTCTGCCAACACACCAAGGAAGTGTGTTATACTAGTGGCACTAAGAGTCGGTCGGCGCGTGTGGATAAAATTGTACACCCCTGCAGGGTAAATCTTTTCGAAAAGCCGTGTCCACGGTTATGGATGACTTGGTGATGGATTCTGTGATCATAGACAACTTGAACCTAATCGTAAAACTTGTTGTCAATGTGTGATAAGGATCCCCTCTCAGGGTGTCGAGGGGGTGATCCTAGGTGATAGGTTCAGGTGATGATGAAGATTCGGTGGATTCAACATGATGATATTAGAGCTAGAGTTGATATCGCTCTCTTACCCCTTTTGAAAATGGTCTGAATAGACGAGCTTCTACTCCCTCCTGTTTACAAAGGAAAAGCTTTCCGCAAAATAAGCTCCACATAAAGCCTCGCATACCCGCTTTGCTAACAGGTTGTACTAAGTCTTGCTGAGTCCCTGTACTCAGCCTTGCATGCTTTGTTTCAGACGAAGTCCTTCCGACAGATGGTGGCTTCTACCTTGACGTCGACGAGTAGTTCGGAGTTCCTCAGGCGGCAGCCTGAGACTTATGGGCTGGGACGTCGCCTTATGTTATGGCCTCTTAGGCCCTTTGCAGTCTTGTTATCTAGATAACATAATTTGCTTTCCGTTGCTTGTTGAATTGTGGTCAGTGACCTCTGCGTGTAATAAATTTGGATCTTAACTCTGTTAAGAGTTGTAATATATTTGCTTTCAGTCGTAGAGTCACTGTTGTGTTACCGATTCTCACCCTGTAGGCCCTAGAGATCTAGGTTAGGCTTATGCCAGATGTGATATCTGGGTTTGTCTAGCCCTGACCTCCGGGGTCGCGACAGGTTTTGGTATCAGAGCAGGACTGCCTATAGGAAACCCTTTCGACTGGTCGATGTGGAGTCAAGTAGTTGTGAAAACTATTTGAAAGTTAAAAGTATTTGCAAAACCATCTGAATAGGATTCTTTTTACTCCTTATCTGGTGTCACTCTAATGCTGAGTCCTCTTACCTTGTTTTAATTGAAAAAGGTTTTACCTCTACCCTGATATTTCCAAACTTATAGGATCTACGGGTTTGGGTTGTTTTCTCTAAAAAGTACTCCGTACTTGGTTGCTTAACTCAGTGTTCCTAAAGTTACATCAGTTGATCTGAATCTTGTTCCTTCCATTCAGTTGATGTTATCATTCCTTTGAATCCTTTCCAAGGAATATGTTTCTCATGATCTTTTTACTTTGTGATTACTACCTCGCAGTGTCCTCCGTGTCACTCAGATAGTAGTTACCCCTTTGTTTGTGTTTTCCCCTTGGACTTGAACCGAAGGTCCCGGATTGTGCTGGGTTCTCTTAGTGTGAATCTAAGTACATGATGCTGGCCTTTAACCCAAGATCCATTCCGTTGATCCCTCCTCTGTTCGTGCTCGTCTGACCCATGTCTCTGCTGATGAGGCTGAAGAGGATCCAAGCGTCCTAATGGGTACGCTCTATATAAACTCAATCCTAGCTACAGTTTTGTTTGATTCCGGAGCATCGCATACATTCATATCTCAAGAGTTTGCAAGAAAGCATGATATACCCTTCGAGACAATGCCCTCCCCTCTAGAGATCACAACTCCTGGGTCTCGTTGGCAAACCATTTGGATTACCCCTGAGGTCATAATCAGTATAGGGCATCTTTTGTTCCCCACCTCTCTCATTGCCCTCAAGTCAACTGACATTGATGTCATCTTGGGCATGGATTGGCTAGTAAAGCACAAGGCTGTCATTGATTGCGCAGCTAGGTCTATTGTTCTGACCGATCTTTCTGGCAAAAGTATTCTGTATTGGGCTCCATCCGCAATACCTCCATCGGCAAGGTTTACCCCTGAAGCCGAGTTGTATGCCGTTGAAGTCCTACCTAAACCAGAAATCTCTGATGTCTGGGTGGTCCGTGACTTCCCAGATGTCTTCCCTGAAGAGTTACCTGGCATGCCACCTGATCGAAGTGTGGACTTTGTCATTGAGTTGGTTCCCGGAACTGCTCCTGTTTCCCGGAGACCATATCGTATGCCTCCGGAAGAGTTGGTTGAACTGAAGAAGCAGTTAGAGGAGTTAGAAGAGAAGAACTTCATCCAACCTAGTACTTCTTCCTGGGGATGCCCTGCCCTCTTTGTCAAGAAGAGAGATACCAACATTCCGCGGCTGGTTGTTGATTACCGTCCGCTCAACGCAGTGACCATCAAGAACAAATACCCTCTTCCTATAATCAATGATCTTTTTGATCAGTTGTCCGGTGCCACAGTCTTCTCCAAGATGGATTTGAGATCAGGGTACCATCAAATCAAAATCCGAAAGGAGGACATTCCAAAGACAGCGTTCACAACTCGTTATGGTCTTTACGAGTACACTGTCATGTCCTTTGGCCTTACAAATGCTCCTGCCACTTTTATGCGGCTCATGAACTCTGTTTTCATGGAGTATCTTGACAAGTTCGTCGTGGTCTACATCGACGATATTCTGATCTACTCCAAAACCGAAGATGAACATGATGAACATCTTCGTCTGGTGCTAACCAAACTTCGTGAGCACCGTCTCTACGCCAAGTTCTCCAAATGTGAGTTCTGGTTAAAAGAGCTCATATTCCTGGGTCATGTTATCTCTGAAAAAGGTGTTGCAGTCATTCCAGATAAAGTTCAAGCCGTTCTTGACTGGAAGACACCTAAGTCAGCTAAGGAGATTCGAAGTTTTCTCGGTCTGGCGGGTTATTACCGCCGATTCATTGAAAATTTCTCCAAGATTGCCAAGCCAATGACCGATCTTCTCAAGAAAGATAAGAAGTTCGAATGGTCAGAAAAGGCTGAAGAAAGTTTCCAGGTTTTGAAAACCAAGCTGACTACTGCTCCTGTGCTCGTCCTTCCGGACACAAGCAAAGACTTCGTTGTCTATTGCGATGCCTCTCTCCAAGGGCTCGGATGTGTGTTGATGCAAGATGGCCATGTGGTGGCCTATGCCTCTCGACGGTTGAAATCACATGAGCTTAATTATCCCACTCATGATCTCGAGCTTGCAGCTGTGATCCATGCTCTTAAGCAATGGCGACCCTACCTTTATGGTAACCGTTGCGAGTTGTACTCAGATCATCAAAGTCTGAAGTATCTTTTCACCCAGCCGGATCTGAATAACAGACAGAGAAGATGGTTGGAAGTCATAAAAGATTATGACTTGGGTCTCAACTATAAACCCGGCAAAGCCAATGTCGTTGCTGACGCGCTAAGTCGGAAGTCCTATTGCAACAATCTGATGGTTAAGCAAGCGCAACCTTCTCTCTATGAGGAACTTGCAAAACTCAACCTTGAGATTGTTCCTAGTGGATTCCTTGCTAATCTAGAGGTGAAGCCCTCTCTTGAAGACCAGATCAATAAGGCTCAGAAGCAAGATTCTGGCATTACCGAGATCAAGAAGAACATTGCTAGCGGAGTTGCTAAATGTTTCTCCATCGATGATCAAGGTACCGTTTATTTTGGTAAACGTCTAGTCGTGCCGGATAAATCGGATCTAAAAGAGCTAATCCTTAAAGAAGCTCATGAATCACCCCTCTCCATCCATCCTGGTAGTACCAAAATGTATCGGGATCTTCGCCAAAGATTCTGATGGTCTGGGATGAAGCAAGAGATCGCTAAGTTCGTTGCTGAATGCGACGTTTGTCGTCGTGTGAAGGCTGAACATCAAAGACCTGCTGGCACTCTCCAACCTCTATCAATTCCAGAGTGGAAATGGGATGAAATTGGCATGGATTTCATTACCGGTCTCCCCAAGACCAAAAATGGAAGAGATGCTATATGGGTAGTCATTGATCGTCTATCCAAGGTTGCTCACTTCCTTCCTATCCGAGAAGACATAAAAGCTAGTCAACTAGCAGATCTGTATATCTCACGGATAGTCAGTCTTCATGGTGTTCCTAAGAAGATCATTTCTGATCGTGGGAGTCTGTTTACCTCAAAGTTCTGGTCTAGCTTTCAACAAGCTATGGGAACTCGTCTTTCCTTCAGCACAGCCTATCATCCTCAAACCGGTGGTCAAACCGAAAGAGTGAATCAAATTCTTGAAGACATGCTCAGGGCCTGTGTTATATCCTTCGGTAAAGATTGGGAAAAGTGCCTTCCATTTGCCGAGTTCACCTATAACAACAGCTTCCAATCCAGCCTGGGCATGGCACCTTTTGAAGCTTTGTATGGCAGAAGGTGTAGAACTCCTTTGAACTGGTCCGAAACTGGAGAAAGAAAGTTCTTTGGACCAGATATAATCAATGAAGCAGAAGATCAAGTTCGCATCATTCGCGAGCGTCTGAAAACTGCTCAGTCACGCCAAAAGAGCTATTATGATCGCCATCATCAAGAAGTGAAGTATGAAATTGGTGATCAAGCTTATCTTCGGGTCACTCCTCTCAAGGGTGTCCGTCGCTTCGGTATCAAAGGCAAACTAGCACCTCGCTATGTTGGTCCTTTCCGCGTCCTTGCCAAGCGTGGTAATGTTTCTTACAAGTTGGAGTTACCTTCCAACTTTCCTGAAGTTCATGATGTCTTCCATGTGTCTCAACTCAAGCGTTGCTTCAAAGATCCTATCCGTGGTGTTGATCACGAGACTCTTGACCTTCAAGAGGATCTAACTTATCGAGAACATCCTGTTCGTATCCTTGATGAAGCCGAGCGTAAAACTCGACGTCAGAGCATCAAGTTCCTGAAAGTTCAGTGGTCTAATCATTCTGAGCAAGAAGCAACCTGGGAACGAGAAGATCGTTTACGATCTGAGTACCCTTCCTTCTTTTCTAAAATCTAGGAATCTCGAGGACGAGATTCTTGTAAGGGGGGTAGAGTTGTAACATCCCAACTTTGTTAATCAACTAATCTTGATAGTTGTTCATGTGCATGGCATGCATCTGCATTTAAATTGAGAAATTTTACACCAAAATGGTTTGAAACAAAAGTTATATTTGTAGTAGTGTTGTCTAATAAAATTTTGGTTAAAAAGCCCCTCAAAAATTTGGGTCAAAATCACCCTAAAAACCTCAAAATCTCTCCTGCTTTTAATTTCCAGAGAAATTCCAAAAACCCAGGGGGGTTTTCAGAAAACTCCCTTTCTTCTTCCTCTCTCCTACTGGAAGCACCTCTGGCTTCCCCCTGGCCGCCCGATGCCGCCGGCCGCCGGGATGGCCTCCACCGCCCCCTGGCCGTCTATAAAGCTCGTCGCCGCCGCAAGGAGAACCCCCATTTCGCCACCTCCCACCCTCTCCTCTTCTCTGTGCCAAACGGGGGCCAAACCCTAACCGCCGGCCATCGCTGTGCCCCGCCGTTCCTCGCCTCCCCGTGCTCCGGCGAGGGTCCAGGGAGCTCCGCCTCGCCGTGTGGTCCTCTGGCCAGCGGAATCGAAGCCGTTCGCCTCCAATCGCCGAAATCGACCGCCGTCCCCGACCCCGGCAACCACCGCTCGCCGTCGCTCCGGTCATCCCCGGCCCCGCTGTCACCTCCATCGGCATCAGGGTGAGCAGGCGACCCTAACCGTGCCCTCCGTTCACTCTCTCGCCCTCCCTAGCACCTCCGCCGCGCAGCACCTTGATACGTCCAATTTGCATCACTATTTTGTATCATAATTTGCTGTTATTCATTGATATATTTCATATTGGGACACAATACTTATGTTATTTCATCTATTTTGCATGTTTCATCATCATTGGAGGATCAAGCACCGGAGCAGGATTCTGCTGGAAAAGCACCGTCGAACACAATATTTCGGAAGATCAACCGTGGAAGGGAATTTCACGTAAATTCCTATTTTTCCAAATGACGGAGGTAGCCAAGGGGAGAAGAGAGGGGCCATGGGCCTGCACCATAGGGCGGCGCCCAGCCCCGGCCGCGCCACCCTATGCTCGGGGGCCCACGACCCTTTCGCCTCCTTTTCGCGCACTCCTTCGTCCCGAAACCTAAGCCACAGAGGGATCCTCACGAAGGGTTACAGCCGCCTCTGCGGGGCGGAGAACCAGAGAGAAAAGAGCTCTCCGGCGGGCAGGAATCCGCCGGGGAAATTCCTCCCGGGGGAAATCGACGCCATCGCCATCGTCATCGAGCTGGACATCATCTCCATCATCATCATCATCATCTCCACCATCTACACCGCCATCACCACCGCTGCACCTCGTCATCGCTGTAGCAATTCGGGTTAAATCTTGATTGTTTGATAGGGGAAACTCTCCCGGTGTTATTCTATACTTGTTGTAGATGCTATTGAGTGGAACCATTGAACCAAGGTTTATGTTCAGATTGTTATTCATCATCATATCACCTCTGATTGTATTCCATATGATGTCTCGTGAGTAGTTCGTTTAGTTCTTGAGGACATGGGTGAAGTCTAAATGCTAGTAGTGAATTATGGTTGAGTAATATTCAATGTTATGATATTTAAGTTGTGGTGTCATTCTTCTAGTGGTGTCGTGTGAACGTCGACTACACGATACTTCACCATTTATGGGCCTAGGGGAGTGCATCTTGTATTCGGTTGCTAATTGCGGGGTTGCCGGAGTGACAGAAACCTAAGCCCCCGTTAGTATATCGATGCAGGAGGGATCGCAGGATCTCAGAGTTTAAGGCTGTGGTTAGATTTATCTTAATTACTTTCTTGTAGTTGCGGATGCTTGCAAGGGGTATAATCACAAGTATGTATTAGTCCTAGGAAGGGCGGTGCATTAGCATAGGTTCACCCACACAACACTTATCAAAACAATGAAGATTAATCACCGTATGTAGCGAAAGCACTAGACTAAAATCCCCGTGTGTCCTCAGAACGTTTGGTCATTATAAGTAATCAAACCGGCTTGTCCTTTGTGCTAAAAAGGATTGGGCCACTCGCTGCAATTATTTCTCTCGCATTTTATTTACTTGTACTTTATTTATCTGCAATATCAAAACCCCTGAATACTTGTCTGTGAGCATTTATGAAACCTTCATCGAAAGCTTGTCAACACCTTCTGCTCCTCGTTGGGTTACACTCTTATTTATCGAAAGTACTACGATACACCCCTATACTTGTGGGTCATCAAGACTATTTTCTGGCGCCGTTGCCGGGGAGTGAAGCGCTATTGGTAAGTGGAATTGGTAAGGAAAACCTTACTGTTTGTGCTGATTTTATTTCTGCCTGCTGCTATAATCATTATGGAGAGATCTTCTCTTCAATTTCTATTTGGGAAATCTACTACTACTGCAACGGTAGTGGATGAAGCGCCAGGTGAGGAAGTAGTACCATATAAAATACCTATGAAAATTATTGAACGTGTTATGGATAACCGCTATGAAGGGGATGGAACTGTCCATCCTGGTGATCATTTACTGTTTTTGCATGAATTATGCGGTTTATTCAAATGTGCAGGTATTTCTATGAATGAAGTTAGGAAGAAACTATTCACTATATCGCTGTCTGGTAAAGCGGCGCACTGGTATAAATTGCTGAAGAATGGTGATTCTATTGATTGGGAGGACATTGTGCCTTTATTTTATTCCAAATTTTATCCTCCAAGTGAAATTCACAAAGATCGAACCGCATATATAATTTCTGGCCTCATGATGGAGAAAGTATTGCCCAAGCTTGGGGGAGATTGAAGTCTTTAATGCTCAAATGCCCCATTCATGAGCTTCCTGGTAATGTTATTATTGATAATTTCTATGCAAGACTTTCTTTTCAAGACAAGACCTTGCTGGATACTTCTTGTTCTGGATCATTTACACGCAAGAATGAAGAGTTTAAAAGGGACCTTCTTGATCGGATCCAAGAAAATACTGAAGGATGGGAGAATGACAAAGATAGAGAATCAGGTATAATTTATGATTATAAATGCATTGAAGCTTTTATGGATACTGATAAATTTCGTAATATGAGTGCTACATATGGTCTTGATTCCCAAGTTGTTGCAAATCTTTATAGAGCTTTTGCCTCTCATTATGAACTGCCTAAGAAGAATTTTGATAAGTATCATGAACCGTATAAAGATAAAATTGATTCATCTGTAAACAAATGTGTAGTGATTGAAACTGTTGATAATGTTATTCCTGAAGCTTATATTGAAAAAACTCCTTTCCCTGCTAAAATGAAGGAGTACTCTGTCATATCTAGTGCGGTTAATAAAAGTGAAAAGAAACCTAAAGAACCTGAAGAACAAATTAAAATTGAACCTGCTGTTGCTATAGTTAAAGATCTTGTGACTGAAAATGTGGAGGATGGTCATATTATTTTCTGTGAAGATGCTTCTAATATTGTTTCACATCCTAATAAACCCAAACAAGTTAGTGTTCCTATGCTATCTGTTAGAATTGGTGATCATTGCTATTATGGTTTATGTGATATTGGTGCAAGTGTTAGTGCTATTCCTTATGAACTTTACACGGAGATTATGCACGAAATTGGTTCTTGTGAACTTGAAGATATTGATGTGGTTATTCATCTGGCTAATAGAGAAACTATTTCTCCAATTGGTATTGTTCGAGATGTGGAAGTTCTATGTGGTAAGATTAAATATCCTGCTGACTTTTTGGTACTTGGTTCTGCTGCTAGTGATCATTGTCCTATCATTTTTGGTAGACCTTTTCTAAATACTTGTGGAGCTATTATAGATTGTAAGAAAGAGAAAATTTTGACTAGATTTGCTGGTGAACCTTATGAATTTAACTTTTCTAAATTTACCAAAACTCCTTATAAAATTGACTTGCCTAGTAATGATTTTAAAATGGAGCAGTGTGCATCTATTGTTCTTGTTCCTAATAACCCTTTGCAGCAACATTTGGAGAATAGTGAAAGTGAAGCTTTTAGGAAAGAAAGAGATGAGCTTGAGGAAATTTTTCGTCGCCAACCTATTCTCAAGCATGATTTACCGGTGGAAGATCTGGGTACAACACCGCCACCAAAGGAAGATCCTGTTTTTGATTTAAAGCCCTTACCTGATAATCTTAAATATGCTCATATTGATGATAAGAAAATATATCCTGTTATTATTAGTTCTAAGCTTTCAGAGATTGAGGAAGAAAGGTTATTGGAAATATTGAAGAAACACCGAGGAGCTATTGGCTATACTCTTGATGATTTGAAAGGGATTTCTCCTTCTATTTGCCAACATGCTATTAATATGGAAGAAGATGCAAAGCCTGTTGTTGAACATCAACGTCGTCTAATTCCGAAGATGAAGGAAGTGGTAAGAAACGAGGTATTAAAACTCCTTGAAGCTGGTATTATATATCCTATTGCTGATAGTAGATGGGTTAGTCCTGTTCATTGTGTTCCTAAGAAAGGAGGAATGACTGTTGTGCCTAATGATAATGATGAGCTTATTCCTCAAAGAATAGTTGTAGGTTATAGAATGTGCATTGATTTTCGAAAAGTGAATAAAGTTACTAAGAAAGATCATTACCCTTTACCCTTTATTGATCAAATGTTAGAGAGGTTGTCTAAAAATACTCATTTTTGCTTTCTTGATGGTTATTCTGGGTTTTCACAAATTGCTGTTAAAGCTAAAGATCAAGAGAAAACCACTTTTACTTGTCCTTATGGAACTTATGCTTACAGGCGTATGCCTTTTGGTTTATGTAATGCTCCTGCTACTTTTCAAAGATGCATGTCTGCTATTTTTCATGGTTTTTGCGAAAGTATTGTAGAGGTGTTCATGGATGATTTTTCTGTCTATGGGAATTCTTTTGATAATTGCCTGCGAAACCTCGATAAAGTTTTGCAGAGATGTGAAGAAACTAACCTTGTTCTTAATTGGGAGAAATGCCACTTTATGGTTAATGAAGGAATTGTATTGGGACATAAAATTTCCGAGAGAGGTATTGAAGTTGATAGAGCTAAAGTTGAAGCAATTGAGAAGATGCCCTATCCAAGGGATGTTAAAGGTATTCGTAGTGTTCTTGGTCATGCTGGGTTTTATAGGAGATTTATTAAAGATTTCTCTAAAATTTCAAAGCCTCTTACTAATCTTCTTCAAAAAGATGTACCTTTTGTTTTTGATGATGATTGTAAGGAAGCTTTTGAAACTTTAAAGAAAGCCTTAACAACTGCTCCTGTAGTTGAACCTCCTGATTGGAATTTGCCTTTTGAAATTATGTGTGATGCTAGTGATTTTGCTGTAGGCGCTGTTCTTGGACAGCGAGTAGATAAAAATTAAATGTTATTCATTATGCTAGTAAGACTCTTGATGCTGCTCAAAGAAATTATGCTACAACTGAAAAAGAATTGTTAGCTGTAGTCTTTGCTTGTGATAAGTTTAGACCTTATATTGTTGATTCAAAAGTTACAATTCATACTGATCATGCTGCAATTAGATACCTTATGACAAAGAAAGATGCTAAGCCAAGGCTTATTAGATGGGTACTTCTGTTGCAAGAATTCGATTTACATATTATAGATAGGAAAGGTGCTGATAATCCTGTTGCTGATAATTTGTCTAGATTGGAAAATATTGCTTATGATCCTGTTCCTGTTAATGATAGTTTTCCAAATGAACAATTGGCTGTAATAAAGGTGAGCTCGCGAGAGAGCCCTTGGTATGCAGATTATGCTAACTTTATTGTTTCGAAGTACTTGCCTCCAACCTTTTCAGCTCAGCAAAGGAGGAAATTCTTTTATGACTTGAGGCATTATTTTTGGGATGACCCACACTTATATAAAGAAGGAGTGGATGGTATTATGCGAAGATGTGTTCCTGAATATGAACAACAGGAGATATTGAATAAATGTCATGGAAGTGTTTATGGAGGACATCACGCTGGAGATAGAACCGCGCAAAAGGTTCTACAATCAGGTTTTTATTGGCCAACACTCTTCAAAGATGCAAGGAAATTTATTTTATCTTGTGATGAATGTCAAAGAGTTGGTAATATCTCCAGACGCAATGAAATGCCTATGAATTATACTCTTGTTATTGAACCATTCGATTGTTGGGGATTCGACTTCATGGGACCTTTCCCTTCTTCAGACGGTAACACTCATATACTTGTCGCTGTTGATTATGTTACTAAATGGGTAGAAGCTATACCTACAAAAAGTGCTGATGGTGAGACCTCTATAAAAATGCTTGTAGATATTATATTTCCTAGATTTGGAGTACCTAGATATATTATGACTGATGGAGGTTCTCATTTCATTCATGGAGGTTTTAGAAAAACTCTTGCCAAGTATGGTATTAATCATAGAATTGCTTCTGCTTATCACCCTCAAACTAGTGGTCAAGTAGAATTATCAAATAGAGAGATTAAAGCTATCTTAGGAAAGACTGTTAATAAATCTAGAAAGAATTGGCCTAGCAAATTGAAAGAAGCGTTATGGGCTTATAGAACTGCTTATAAAAATCCTATGGGAATGTCACCTTATAAAATGGTTTATGGAAAAGCTTGTCATTTACCTTTAGAACTAGAGCACAAAGCTTATTGGGCTGTTAGAGAATTAAATAAAGATCCTAAATTAGCCGGTAATAAGAGGTTGTTGCAATTAAGTTCTCTAGATGAATGGAGAAGTGAAGCTTATGAAAATGCTAAACTCTTTAAAGAAAAAGTTAAGAAGTGGCATGATAGAAGGATCATTAAAAGAGAATTTAATGTTGGAGATCAAGTTCTATTGTATCGGTCTCGTCTCAGATTCTTTGCAGGGAAATTACTCTCGAAGTGGGAAGGACCATATGTTGTTGAGGAGGTGTATCGTTCAGGAGCAATTAAAATTAGCTCTCTCCAAGGCAATGCCACACAAGTGGTGAATGGACAAAGACTCAAGCATTATATCTCAGGCGATTCTTATAATGTTGATGTTGATATTATTCAAGTGGAAACACCGGAGGCTTTCATCAAAGGACAAATTGACAGTCCGCCAGAACTGGACTTTGAATAGGTAACAGTATAGGTAATAAAAAGTCCGCGTTTACCTTTCCGAACATTATTTCGCTGTTTTTGGAAAATATGAAAAATTACGGAATCGAAACGGAGTGGAAAAGACGCACGAGGGGTGCCACCATAGGCCGGCGCGGCCCGACCTGGGCCCGCGCCGACCTATGGTCTGGCCGCCTCGTTGCCCCTTTCGACTCGTTTCGACCTGGAACCTTCCTTTTGTCGTAAAAATATTTGCTATATAATCCCCCGGACCCCTGGAGGTCCGTAATATCGTTTTCTCGTCGTGTTTTGTTTCGAGCTGTTTTCTGCCAGGATCTGCTTCGGATCTAGATCCATCATGTCTTCGTCGGGAACTCAGAAGGACAGCTTCTTTGAGGACGTCGTCAACCCGTACATGAACGAGCTGAAGATGCACCCCAAAGAGTTGCAGCTCGTGGATGGAGAGTTGCAGATCAAAGATGTCCAGGGTCCTAAGGGAGAAGGGAGCTTGGAAGACAGGATGGAGAAGCTGGAACAAGAGGTTTTCAACTACAAGAAGATGGCTGAGCGTGAAGTGGATATCTTTCACAAGATTGTGTCTGAACTCATTGATGGACACAAAAAGGAGACTGCGAAGCTGTGGGACGATATCTTCTCACTTCACGACACCACCAACAAACTCCAAGCTCAACTCTATGATGTCCATAATCAGAACTGTGAGTATGAAAACAGGTTTAAGCGCATAAGTCATGCTGCTAGTTTCAGGTTTCCGGAAACCAAGATGTCTTTTGTTGATGGAGGGCCTCTTCCATGGAAGTCTGATGACGACAAAGATTCACCATCATCACCGAAGGAGTAATTCATCATCGGTATTGGCATCCCCTTGGTTTGTTCCAAGCTTGGGGGAGTGCCGCGGTATCACATCACCACCACCTTTATCTTTTACTATTAAGTAGTGTCATATCATGAGTAGGGAAGTTATCATATAGAATAGTATGCAATGTGGAAGTATCTCTCTTAGTTAGTTATCGATGTATCCGTTGGTGTGAGTTATCGTTATGGAATATTAATGAGAAGTCTTATCATTTACTTTTTGCACACCTTATTTTAGTTTGCAATCTCCATTATATGATTACTCTTGACATGAGTATTGATATCACTTTGGGAGCATCAAGTAAATCTATTTGGTTTTGGCAAACTTAGCATTGGTCAATAGCAACAACATCTTGATGTTTAATAGAAGAGAGAAATACACTTAGATACATTACTCCATTATCTCTATGCTTAGTATTCTTAAGTTAAAATTGCTTGTGCTTATGAGAAAGATGCATGATTGTTTCTATCATATGTATATTTGTTTGTTTCCCTCAACCTTTATGCTTGCTATCAAACCTTGCTAGCCAAAGACCTGTATCGAGAGGAATGCTTCTCATACATCCATAACCTTAGACCAAACCTATGCCATTTGTGTCCACCATACCTACCTACTACATGGTATTTTCTGCCATTCCAAGTAAATACTTCATGTGCTACCTTTAAATTATTCAAACTATACTACTCCTTATTTGTGTCAATGTTTTATAGCTCATGAGGAAGTATGTGGTGTTTTATCTTTCAATCTTGTTGGGCGGACTTTTCCTAATGGACTAGCGGCACATCCGCTTACCCAATAACTTTGCAATAAGAGCTGGCAATGAGGTTCCCAGCCTCAATTAATAACTTTCATTAATAATTCTCTTCACATGTTTTGCTCTGATTCATCAGTAAGCAACTTAATTTTGCAATAGACACTCCTCCATGGTATGTGAATGTTGGAAGGCACCCGAGGATTCGGTTAGCCATGGATTGAGAAAGCCAAGGTTGGGGGAGTGTCATCCTAAATAAAACTAAAATACATGTGTAAACAAAAGAGAAGGGGGATGATCTACCTTGCTGGTAGAGATGCCGTCCCTCATGGGAGCCGCTCTTGGAAGGTTCGTTTGGCAAGGGGGTTAGAGTACCCGCTACCATTCGTTGACAACAACAAACACCGCTCAAAAATCTTACTTTTATGCTCTTTATATGATTTCAAAACTTGAAAAGCTCTAGCACATGATTTAATCCCTGCTTCCCTCTGCGAAGGGCCTATCTTTTACTTTTATGTTGAGTCAGTAAACCTATTTCCCTCTATCTCAAGCAAGCAATTGAGTTGTTGTGAACCAATCATTTATGCTATGATTTAGTTGATCATGTCTTTTATACTTTCTTGTTTAGTACCAATTTTATCTGAATGAATATGACTTTGAAGTTATCAATGATTATGAAGAGATTGTTATGCTTAAATATGAAGGCTCAGCTATAAATTCTAATATGAAAGCTTTGCTTAGAAGTACAATCCGTTAGTAGTTCTCTGACCAAGAACAAAGTTTGCCATCACCAATTATGATTTCTTATGCACCTTTACTTGTGATTTCTCTTTACTTATTTCAAGATGAGTTATATGAGGAAGTTGTTTACTAGAATGTCTTGTGTGAATGAATATGATGCTTCTTGTCCGTATTTTATTTATCGACTCTTCACTCCATAAACATGTGGTCTTGTTTATCGAGCTCAGTTTCGCTTGGGGACAAGCGAGGTCTAAGCTTGGGGGGAGTTGATACGTCCAATTTGCATCACTATTTTGTATCATAATTTGCTGTTATTCATTGATATATTTCATATTGGGACACAATACTTATGTTATTTCATCTATTTTGCATGTTTCATCATCATTGGAGGATCAAGCACCGGAGCCAGGATTCTGCTGGAAAAAGCACCGTCAGAACACAATATTTCGGAAGATCAACTGTGGAAGGGAATTTCACGTAAATTCCTATTTTTCCAAATGACGGAGGTAGCCAGAAGGGGGAGAAGAGAGGGGCCACTGTGGGCCCAGACCATAGGGCGGCGCGGCCCAGGCCCTGGCCGCGCCACCCTATGCTCTGGGGGGCCCACGACCCTTTTCGCCTCCTTTTCTTCGCGTACTCCTTCGTCCCGAAACCTAAGCCACAGAGGATCCTCACGAAGGGTTACAGCCGCCTCTGCGGGGCGGAGAACACAGAGAGAAAAGAGCTCTCCGGGCAGGAATCCGCCGGGGAAATTCCTCCCGGAGGGGGAAATCGACGCCATCGCCATCGTCATCGAGCGGGACATCATCTCCATCATCATCATCATCATCTCCACCATCTACACCGCCATCACCACCGCTGCACCTCGTCATCGCTGTAGCAATTCGGGTTAAATCTTGATTGTTTGATAGGGGAAACTCTCCCGGTGTTATTCTATACTTGTTGTAGATGCTATTGAGTGAAACCATTGAACCAAGGTTTATGTTCAGATTGTTATTCATCATCATATCACCTCTGATTGTATTCCATATGATGTCTCGTGAGTAGTTCGTTTAGTTCTTGAGGACATGGGTGAAGTCTAAATGCTAGTAGTGAATTATGGTTGAGTAATATTCAATGTTATGATATTTAAGTTGTGGTGTCATTCTTCTAGTGGTGTCGTGTGAACGTCGACTACACGATACTTCACCATTTATGGGCCTAGGGGAGTGCATCTTGTATTCGGTTGCTAATTGCGGGGTTGCCGGAGTGACAGAAACCTAAGCCCCCGTTAGTATATCGATGCAGGAGGGATCGCAGGATCTCAGAGTTTAAGGCTGTGGTTAGATTTATCTTAATTACTTTCTTGTAGTTGCGGATGCTTGCAAGGGGTATAATCACAAGTATGTATTAGTCCTAGGAAGGGCGGTGCATTAGCATAGGTTCACCCACACAACACTTATCAAAACAATGAAGATTAATCAGCTGTATGTAGCAATAGACTAAAATCCCGTGTGTCTCGAGAACGTTTGGTCATTATAAGTAATCAAACCGGCTTGTCCTTTGTGCTAAAAAGGATTGGGCCACTCGCTGCAATTATTTCTCTCGCATTTTATTTACTTGTACTTTATTTATCTGCAATATCAAAACCCCCTGAATACTTGTCTGTGAGCATTTACAGTGAAATCAAACTGCTTGTCAACACCTTCTCCTCCTCGTTGGGTTCGACACTCTTATTTATCGAAAGTACTACGATACACCCCCTATACTTGTGGGTCATCACACTGCCCTCACCGTGGAGTTTCTGTCCCGAAGCTCCGGCGATAAAGGCGGGCGGCGCCGCCACCAAACGCCTCCGCGAGGCGCCTCTTTTTCCCCGCACGCGCCCCTACAACCCGCCCAATCGGCCGATTGCGCCCGGCCGAGCTCATCTGCGAGCTCATGGCCATCTTTGCCGCGCATGACGCGCATGACGTCATAATTGTTTTTCCCATTTTATGTATTTTCTTTTCGTATTTTCTGTAAATAGAAAAATAATTAATGTGGGTCCCCCTGGTCAGAATTTTAATAATATTCATAAATGTTTAGAAAAGAATAAAATTATGACATGTGGGTCCAACTTTTATTATTTTTATATAATTTTCAGAAATTGTTTTAAAATGAATTAAACTTGGAAAATTCATAACTAATTCATTTTAAATCAGAAAAATATAAAATTATATATCAAAATGATCAGAAAAACAAATCCTAGTTGTTTATCCATGTTTCATACATCTTTGGACCAATTAAATATGAGCCTTAGTAGAAACCCTAATTTGACCCCTCTCATATGTCGGGATCGATGCCGAACCCCTTTAAATTCCGTCGATGCACCTAGGGTTACCCAAACCCCTTTAATATGACATGTCATCATATTGTATGTGCATTGCATTGTACCTTGTCTTGATTGTGCTCTTCCTTTCCGGTATTTGGTTCTTCTCGATAGGGACCGAACGCGAGCGTGAGACCAACGCCACCGAAGAGCAGCACCAGAACAACGAGGGACAAGGCAAGCCCTAACCTGGTTCATATATGGTTTCGAAATGCTTTACTTCTGGTTCTTACATATTGCATCCGCTTCAAATATGTTTTATCGGCAGTTGTAGATATCCTATGTGTGCATATTCCATCCTTGTAGCCCAGAGTTCCTGATCCACCGCTCCCAGCAAAACTAGGTCTGAGCTTGTTCGCATCGCTAGAGCCATATATGTGTTATGCTTAGCCATGCTTAGCTGTTGAAGTCTGATCCATCCGGTTGATGAATCAGAGCTACGAATGAACCTAGTTTGACAGGATGACGTGGTAAGATCAGTGATGTTGTTAATAAACATGTTAAAGGCTTGGATGGGCCGCCACATGGGGATGTGGTGATTTGACTCGTTCTCGCCGATACTAGGACCTGAGTTCTCGCCTTCGGAACCAAGACTGAGCGTACAGCCACACGGGGCCCATGGGAACCCCTTGGCCCGAACTTACCTAGCTTACCCATGAGTCAATTAGTTTGCGAATTCCATTTGCCATACGCATGGGGAAAAGGTGGAAAAGGTTTTCAAAGTGCATCATACAGGGCGTGGCCGGGGTGAAGGATGTTGTAGGCATTGAACTGGATCCCCTGCGCACAATGACCGGGACCGCCTCGGAGAGTGGCTACCTACGATGACGGAGCTCCCCAGTTAGTTTGACTCATGGAATAGGCGAAGTAAGGGAAAGGTTTTGGTCGACCACCCTCTGCCAGCACACCAAGGAAGTGTGTTATACTAGTGGCACTAAGAGTCGGTCGGCGCGTGTGGATAAAATTGTACACCCCTGCAGGGTAAATCTTTTCGAAAAGCCGTGTCCACGGTTATGGACGACTTGGTGATGGATTCTGTGATCATAGACAACTTGAACCTAATCGTAAAACTTGTTGTCAATGTGTGATAAGGATCCCCTCTCAGGGTGTCGAGGGGGTGATCCTAGGTGATAGGTTCAGGTGATGATGAAGATTCGGTGGATTCAACATGATGATATTAGAGCTAGAGTTGATATCGCTCTCTTACCCCTTTTGAAAATGGTCTGAATAGACGAGCTTCTGCTCCCTCCTGTTTACAAAGGAAAACTGGCTTTCCGCAAAATAAGCTCCACATAAAGCCTCGCATACCCGCTTTGCTAACAGGTTGTACTAAGTCTTGCTGAGTCCCTGTACTCAGCCTTGCATGCTTTGTTTCAGACGAAGTCCTTCCGACAGATGGTGGCTTCTACCTTGACGTCGACGAGTAGTTCGGAGTTCCTCAGGCGGCAGCCTGAGACTTATGGGCTGGGACGTCGCCTTATGTTATGGCCTCTTAGGCCCTTTGCAGTCTTGTTATCTAGATAACATAATTTGCTTTCCGTTGCTTGTTGAATTGTGGTCAGTGACCTCTGCGTGTAATAAATTTGGATCTTAACTCTGTTAAGAGTTGTAATATATTTGCTTTCAGTCGTAGAGTCACTGTTGTGTTACCGATTCTCACCCTGTAGGCCCTAGAGATCTAGGTTAGGCTTATGCCAGATGTGATATCTGGGTTTGTCTAGCCCTGACCTCCGGGGTCGCGACAGGTTTTGGTATCAGAGCAGGACTGCCTATAGGAAACCCTTTCGACTGGTCGATGTTGAGTCTAGTAGTTGTGAAAACTATTTGAAAGTTAAAAGTATTTGCAAAACCATCTGAATAGGATTCTTTTTACTCCTTATCTGGTGTCACTCTAATGCTGAGTCCTCTTACCTTGTTTTAATTGAAAAAGGTTTTACCTCTACCCTGATATTTCCAAACTTATAGGATCTACGGGTTTGGGTTGTTTTCTCTAAAAAGTACTCCGTACTTGGTTGCTTAACTCAGTGTTCCTAAAGTTACATCAGTTGATCTGAATCTTGTTCCTTCCATTCAGTTGATGTTATCATTCCTTTGAATCCTTTCCAAGGAATCTGTTTCTCATGATCTTTTTACTTTGTGATTACTACCTCGCAGTGTCCTCCGTGTCACTCAGATAGTAGTTACCCCTTTGTTTGTGTTTTCCCCTTGGACTTGAACCGAAGGTCCCGGATTGTGCTGGGTTCTCTTAGTGTGAATCTAAGTACATGATGCTGGCCTTTAACCCAAGATCCATTCCGTTGATCCCTCCTCTGGTCGTGCTCGTCTGACCCATGTCTCTGCTGATGAGGCTGAAGAGGATCCAAGCGTCCTAATGGGTACGCTCTATATAAACTCAATCCTAGCTACAGTTCTGTTTGATTCCGGAGCATCGCATACATTCATATCTCAAGAGTTTGCAAGAAAGCATGATATACCCTTCGAGACAATGCCCTCCCCTCTAGAGATCACAACTCCCGGGTCTCGTTGGCAAACCATTTGGATTACCCCTGAGGTCATAATCAGTATAGGGCATCTTTTGTTCCCCACCTCTCTCATTGCCCTCAAGTCAACTGACATTGATGTCATCTTGGGCATGGATTGGCTAGTAAAGCACAAGGCTGTCATTGATTGCGCAGCTAGGTCTATTGTTCTGACCGATCTTTCTGGCAAAAGTATTCTGTATTGGGCTCCATCCGCAATACCTCCATCGGCAAGGTTTACCCCTGAAGCCGAGTTGTATGCCGTTGAAGTCCTACCTAAACCAGAAATCTCTGATGTCTGGGTGGTCCGTGACTTCCCAGATGTCTTCCCTGAAGAGTTACCTGGCATGCCACCTGATCGAAGTGTGGACTTTGTCATTGAGTTGGTTCCCGGAACTGCTCCTGTTTCCCGGAGACCATATCGTATGCCTCCGGAAGAGTTGGTTGAACTGAAGAAGCAGTTAGAGGAGTTAGAAGAGAAGAACTTCATCCAACCTAGTACTTCTTCCTGGGGATGCCCTGCCCTCTTTGTCAAGAAGAGAGATACCAACATTCCGCGGCTGGTTGTTGATTACCGTCCGCTCAACGCAGTGACCATCAAGAACAAATACCCTCTTCCTATAATCAATGATCTTTTTGATCAGTTGTCCGGTGCCACAGTCTTCTCCAAGATGGATTTGAGATCAGGGTACCATCAAATCAAAATCCGAAAAGAGGACATTCCAAAGACAGCGTTCACAACTCGTTATGGTCTTTACGAGTACACTGTCATGTCCTTTGGCCTTACAAATGCTCCTGCCACTTTTATGCGGCTCATGAACTCTGTTTTCATGGAGTATCTTGACAAGTTCGTCGTGGTCTACATCGACGATATTCTGATCTACTCCAAAACCGAAGATGAACATGATGAACATCTTCGTCTGGTGCTAACCAAACTTCGTGAGCACCGTCTCTACGCCAAGTTCTCCAAATGTGAGTTCTGGTTAAAAGAGCTCATATTCCTGGGTCATGTTATCTCTGAAAAAGGTGTTGCAGTCATTCCAGATAAAGTTCAAGCCGTTCTTGACTGGAAGACACCTAAGTCAGCTAAGGAGATTCGAAGTTTTCTCGGTCTGGCGGGTTATTACCGCCGATTCATTGAAAATTTCTCCAAGATTGCCAAGCCAATGACCGATCTTCTCAAGAAAGATAAGAAGTTCGAATGGTCAGAAAAGGCTGAAGAAAGTTTCCAGGTTTTGAAAACCAAGCTGACTACTGCTCCTGTGCTCGTCCTTCCGGACACAAGCAAAGACTTCGTTGTCTATTGCGATGCCTCTCTCCAAGGGCTCGGATGTGTGTTGATGCAAGATGGCCATGTGGTGGCCTATGCCTCTCGACAGTTGAAACCACATGAGCTCAATTATCCTACTCATGATCTCGAGCTTGCAGCTGTGATCCATGCTCTTAAGCAATGGCGACCTTACCTTTATGGTAATCGTTGCGAGTTGTACTCAGATCATCAAAGTCTGAAGTATCTTTTCACCCAGCCGGATCTGAATAACAGACAGAGAAGATGGTTGGAAGTCATAAAAGATTATGACTTGGGTCTCAACTATAAACCCGGCAAAGCCAATGTCGTTGCTGACGCGCTAAGTCGGAAGTCCTATTGCAACAATCTGATGGTTAAGCAAGCGCAACCTTCTCTCTATGAGGAACTTGCAAAACTCAACCTTGAGATTGTTCCTAGTGGATTCCTTGCTAATCTAGAGGTGAAGCCCTCTCTTGAAGACCAGATCAATAAGGCTCAGAAGCAAGATTCTGGCATTACCGAGATCAAGAAGAACATTGCTAGCGGAGTTGCTAAATGTTTCTCCATCGATGATCAAGGTACCGTTTATTTTGGTAAACGTCTAGTCGTGCCGGATAAATCGGATCTAAAAGAGCTAATCCTTAAAGAAGCTCATGAATCACCCCTCTCCATCCATCCTGGTAGTACCAAAATGTATCGGGATCTTCGCCAAAGATTCTGATGGTCTGGGATGAAGCAAGAGATCGCTAAGTTCGTTGCTGAATGCGACGTTTGTCGTCGTGTGAAGGCTGAACATCAAAGACCTGCTGGCACTCTCCAACCTCTATCAATTCCAGAGTGGAAATGGGATGAAATTGGCATGGATTTCATTACCGGTCTCCCCAAGACCAAAAATGGAAGAGATGCTATATGGGTAGTCATTGATCGTCTATCCAAGGTTGCTCACTTCCTTCCTATCCGAGAAGACATAAAAGCTAGTCAACTAGCAGATCTGTATATCTCACGGATAGTCAGTCTTCATGGTGTTCCTAAGAAGATCATTTCTGATCGTGGGAGTCTGTTTACCTCAAAGTTCTGGTCTAGCTTTCAACAAGCTATGGGAACTCGTCTTTCCTTCAGCACAGCCTATCATCCTCAAACCGGTGGTCAAACCGAAAGAGTGAATCAAATTCTTGAAGACATGCTCAGGGCCTGTGTTATATCCTTCGGTAAAGATTGGGAAAAGTGCCTTCCATTTGCCGAGTTCACCTATAACAACAGCTTCCAATCCAGCCTGGGCATGGCACCTTTTGAAGCTTTGTATGGCAGAAGGTGTAGAACTCCTTTGAACTGGTCCGAAACTGGAGAAAGAAAGTTCTTTGGACCAGATATAATCAATGAAGCAGAAGATCAAGTTCGCATCATTCGCGAGCGTCTGAAAACTGCTCAGTCACGCCAAAAGAGCTATTATGATCGCCATCATCAAGAAGTGAAGTATGAAATTGGTGATCAAGCTTATCTTCGGGTCACTCCTCTCAAGGGTGTCCGTCGCTTCGGTATCAAAGGCAAACTAGCACCTCGCTATGTTGGTCCTTTCCGCGTCCTTGCCAAGCGTGGTAATGTTTCTTACAAGTTGGAGTTACCTTCCAACTTTCCTGAAGTTCATGATGTCTTCCATGTGTCTCAACTCAAGCGTTGCTTCAAAGATCCTATTCGTGGTGTTGATCACGAGACTCTTGACCTTCAAGAGGATCTAACTTATCGAGAACATCCTGTTCGTATCCTTGATGAAGCCGAGCGTAAAACTCGACGTCAGAGCATCAAGTTCCTGAAAGTTCAGTGGTCTAATCATTCTGAGCAAGAAGCAACCTGGGAACGAGAAGATCGTTTACGATCTGAGTACCCTTCCTTCTTTTCTAAAATCTAGGAATCTCGAGGACGAGATTCTTGTAAGGGGGGTAGAGTTGTAACATCCCAACTTTGTTAATCAACTAATCTTGATATTTGTTCATGTGCATGGCATGCATCTGCATTTAAATTGAGAAATTTTACACCAAAATGGTTTGAAACAAAATTTATATTTGTAGTAGTGTTGTCTAATAAAATTTTGGTTAAAAAGCCCCTCAAAAATTTGGGTCAAAATCACCCTAAAAACCTCAAAATCTCTCCTGCTTTTAATTTCCAGAGAAATTCCAAAAACCCAGGGGGTTTTCAGAAAACTCCCTTTCTTCTTCCTCTCTCCTACTGGAAGCACCTCGGTGGCTTCCCCCTGGCCGCCCGATGCCGCCGGCCGCCGGGATGGCCTCCACCGCCCCCGGCCGTCTATAAAGCCTCGCCGCCGCAAGGAGAACCCCATTTCGCCACCTCCCACCCTCTCCTCTTCTGTGCCAAACGGGGGCCAAACCCTAACCGCCGGCCATCGCCGTGCCCCGCCTGTTCCTCGCCTCCCCGTGCTCCGGTGAGGGTCCAGGGAGCTCCGCCGCCGTGGTCCTCCTGGCCGCCGGAATCGGCCGTTCGCCTCCAATCGCCGAATCGACCGCCGTCCCCGACTCCCAACCACCGCCGCTGCCGCTCCGGCCATCCCCGCCCGTCACCTCCATCGGCATCGTGGTGAGCAGGCGACCCTAACCGTGCCCTCCGTTCACTCTCGCCCTCCCTAGCACCTCCGCCGCGCAGCACCCGCCCCGTCCACCGCCGAGCCGTCTCCGGCGAAGCTCCGGCGACAAAGGCGGGCGGCGCCGCCACCAAACGCCTCAGCGCGTCGAGGCGCCTCTTTTTCCTCACGCGCGCCCCTACAACCCGCCCAATCGGCCGATTGCGTCCCTGCCGAGCTCATCTGCGAGCTCATGGCCATGCCGTCGCATGACGTCATAATTGTTTTTCCATTTGTATTTTCTGTAAATAGAAAAATAATGACATGTGGGTCCCCTGGTCAGAATTTTAATAATATTCATAAATGTTTAGAAAAGAATAAAATTATGACATGTGGGTCCAACTTTTATTATTTTTATATAATTTTCAGAAATTGTTTTAAAATGAATTAAACTTGGAAAATTCATAACTAATTCATTTTAAATCAGAAAAATATAAAATTATATATCAAAATGATCAGAAAAACAAATCCTAGTTGTTTATCCATGTTTCATACATCTTTGAACCAATTAAATATGAGCCTTAGTAGAAACCCTAATTTGACCCCTCTCATATGTCGGGATCGATGCCGAACCCCCTTTAAATTCCGTCGATGCACCTAGGGTTACCCAAACCCCTTTAATATGACATGTCATCATATTGTATGTGCATTGCATTGTACCTTGTCTTGATTGTGCTCTTCCTTTCCGGTATTTGGTTCTTCTCGATAGGGACCGAACGCGAGCGTGAGACCAACGCCACCGAAGAGCAGCACCAGAACAACGAGGGACAAGGCAAGCCCTAACCTGGTTCATATATGGTTTCGAAATGCTTTACTTCTGGTTCTTACATATTGCATCCGCTTCAAATATGTTTTATCGGCAGTTGTAGATATCCTATGTGTGCATATTCCATCCTTGTAGCCCAGAGTTCCTGATCCACCGCTCCCAGCAAAACTAGGTCTGAGCTTGTTCGCATCGCTAGAGCCATATATGTGTTATGCTTAGCCATGCTTAGCTGTTGAAGTCTGATCCATCCGGTTGATGAATCAGAGCTACGAATGAACCTAGTTTGACAGGATGACGTGGTAAGATCAGTGATGTTGTTAATAAATATGTTAAAGGCTTGGATGGGCCGCCACATGGGGATGTGGTGATTTGACTCGTTCTCGCCGATACTAGGACCTGAGTTCTCGCCTTCGGAACCAAGACTGAGCGTACAGCCACACGGGGCCCATGGGAACCCCTTGGCCCGAACTTACCTAGCTTACCCATGAGTCAATTAGTTTGCGAGTTCCATTTGCCATACGCATGGGGAAAAGGTGGAAAAGGTTTTCAAAGTGCATCATACAGGGCGTGGCCGGGGTGAAGGATGTTGTAGGCATTGAACTGGATCCCCTGCGCACAATGACCGGGACCGCCTCGGAGAGTGGCTACCTACGATGACGGAGCTCCCCAGTTAGTTTGACTCATGGAATAGGCGAAGTAAGGGAAAGGTTTTGGTCGACCACCCTCTGCCAGCACACCAAGGAAGTGTGTTATACTAGTGGCACTAAGAGTCGGTCGGCGCGTGTGGATAAAATTGTACACCCCTGCAGGGTAAATCTTTTCGAAAAGCCGTGTCCACGGTTATGGACGACTTGGTGATGGATTCTGTGATCATAGACAACTTGAACCTAATCGTAAAACTTGTTGTCAATGTGTGATAAGGATCCCCTCTCAGGGTGTCGAGGGGGTGATCCTAGGTGATAGGTTCAGGTGATGATGAAGATTCGGTGGATTCAACATGATGATATTAGAGCTAGAGTTGATATCGCTCTCTTACCCCTTTTGAAAATGGTCTGAATAGACGAGCTTCTGCTCCCTCCTGTTTACAAAGGAAAACTGGCTTTCCGCAAAATAAGCTCCACATAAAGCCTCGCATACCCGCTTTGCTAACAGGTTGTACTAAGTCTTGCTGAGTCCCTGTACTCAGCCTTGCATGCTTTGTTTCAGACGAAGTCCTTCCGACAGATGGTGGCTTCTACCTTGACGTCGACGAGTAGTTCGGAGTTCCTCAGGCGGCAGCCTGAGACTTATGGGCTGGGACGTCGCCTTATGTTATGGCCTCTTAGGCCCTTTGCAGTCTTGTTATCTAGATAACATAATTTGCTTTCCGTTGCTTGTTGAATTGTGGTCAGTGACCTCTGCGTGTAATAAATTTGGATCTTAACTCTGTTAGGAGTTGTAATATATTTGCTTTCAGTCGTAGAGTCATTGTTGTGTTACCGATTCTCACCCTGTAGGCCCTAGAGATCTAGGTTAGGCTTATGCCAGATGTGATATCTGGGTTTGTCTAGCCCTGACCTCCGGGGTCGCGACAACAAGTTTGCTGGAATTTAGCGTCGCGTGCTTCACCTGCATGATCGGCGGCTCGAGGTTGTAATGCAGAGTGATGTCGAGGAGGAAGATGATGCCGCAGATGACGGCCGCCAGGACGAGGATGCCGAAGAGGGTGGTGAAGGAAACCGCCGACATCCCGCCGTTGGGATGGAATATGATAGGCGCCATGCCGCTGGCGCTCTTGACGGCCGTCGCAGCTGGTATGGCAGCAGGGCGGACCGGCTTGACCACCGCCGCGCTCGGGTCGGCTACACCGTCGTTACTCATGGTGGCTGTAGCTAGGAGGGAGGGAGGGGAAAAGTGTGGTGGAGCAGGCGCGGGAGAGAGGAAGACGCACGGTGGCCGGGACGGCGAGAAGGAGAGGAAGTGCGCAAGCAAGCTAGGTAATGTTACTTCCCATTGGAGAATTCCTCCTAGCCCGACCTATTTCGTAGACTGTGTGTGTCTGCCTTGTACTAGTGCAAGCTGGATAGAGTATGACTAGCCTATTTAGATGTTTGTTGTTCCGTTGGTTGATTTATGTGGCAACCAAGTCGGACCCATGATTGTATTTTTATTTCCCATGCCTATCGTACTTATCACTTGATACTTGATACTTTATATGTTTTAAAAAGGCCGTGTGCATCAATTGATGCAGGCTGAGGCTGTTGCTCCTTTATAAAAAAACTACCGCATGGAGTCCGTCTAGGCTGGCAGGTGATTAGCGCACCGTAACCACTAGCCGGGGTGAATAGCTACGAAGAAATATTTCTTTCAATATGGTACCTTCTCCATAAAGGATGGTTCGCAGATATTGGTTTTGGGAGGATTCTTAGTTAGGAAATAGACCTTTTAGGGAACAATATCCTGTGTTATATAGCATTGTAAGTCACAAAAGTGATACCATTGCGGTAGTAATGACGACCTCACCTCCGTTTGTGACGTTTAGACGAGATTTATCGGTCCGAGCTGCGTGGAATGCCTTACTTCTACGTTTTGAATCCATTCACCTATCGGAAGGCAAGATGAATTTCGTTGGAACTTACATCCTAATGGGAACGGTGGGCTTCCATGGGGGAAGAGAGAGGACACGGAGGTGGTTCTCGATCCGGCTGCGGAGTCGACTGAGGTGGAGGAGAGAGATCAGCGCGGCGGCATAGCGGCCTCACTTGAGCGGCCATGGTCGCGACTCGCGAGAGCCCCCTTCCCTTATCCGTATCCGTTTGTACGTATTCTTTTGAACGTACATCACGTACAAATCTGGCGCCACATTCAAAGGAGAGCCCCTCCGTGCCCACCAATCAAACGCAAGGACGCCCTCATGGGGAAAGCCGAAAGTTTAGGATAACGTAGCATAGAAAACAAAAATTTTCCTACCGCGAACACGCAATCCATGCCAAGATGCAATCTAGAAGACGGTAGCAACGAGGGGATTATCGAGTCTCACCCTTGAAGAGATTCCAAAGCCTACAAGATGAGGCTCTTGTTGCTGCGGTAGACGATCACTTGCCGCTTGCAAAAGCGCGTAGAAGATCTTGATCACGGCGCCACGAACGGGCAGCACCTCCGTACTCGGTCACACGTTCGGTTGTTGATGAAGACGACGTCCACCTCCCCGTTCCAGCGGGCAGCGGAAGTAGTAGCTCCTCTTGAATCCGACAGCACGACGGCGTGGTGTCGGTGGCGGTGGAGAACTCCGGCGGAGCTTCACTAAAGCACGCGGGAGCTATGGAGGAGAAGGGGGCGGCTAGGGTTTGGGAGGGGGTGGCCGGCCACTCAAAGGGGGCGGCCAGGTTGTGGTCTTGGGGTGGCCGGCCCCCTCCCCTTGGCCCCTCATTATATAGGTGGAAGCCCCAAGTGTTGGACTACAAGTCTCCGAATAAGACCCGAACCCAAAACCTTCCATGTGATAGGAAACCTACCTAAGGTGGGAATCCCACTTGAGGTGGGATTCCCCCCTTCCATGTGGGGGGGTGGCCGGCCCCATAGGGGGAGTCCACTTGGGACTCCTCCCCCTCTAGGGTTGGCCGGCCATGGAGGTGGAGTCCCTCCGGGACTCCACCTTCCTTGGTGGTTTCTTCCGGACTTTTCTAGAACCTTCCATAGAACCTTCCGAATCATTTTCAAACACATAAAATGACATCCTATATATGAATCTTATTCTCCGGACCATTCCGGAACTCCTCGTGATGTCCGGGATCTCATCCGAGACTCCGAACAAATATTCGAACTCCATTCCATATTCAAGTTCTACCATTTCAACATCCAACTTTAAGTGTGTCACCCTACGGTTCGCGAACTATGCGGACATGGTTGAGTACTCACTCCGACCAATAACCAATAGCGGGATCTGGAGATCCATAATGGCTCCCACATATTCAACGATGACTTTAGTGATCGAATGAACCATTCACATACGATACCAATTCCCTTTGTCACGCGATATTTTACTTGTCCGAGGTTTGATCATCGGTATCACACTATACCTTGTTCAACCTCGTCTCCGACAAGTACTCTTTACTCGTACCGTGGTATGTGGTCTCTTATGAACTTATTCATATGCTTGCAAGACATTAGACGACATTCCACCGAGAGGGCCCAGAGTATATCTATCCGTCATCGGGATGGACAAATCCCACTGTTGATCCATATGCCTCAACTCATACTTTCCGGATACTTAATCCCACCTTTATAACCACCCATTTACGCAGTGGCGTTTGATGTAATCAAAGTACCTTTCCGGTATAAGTGATTTACATGATCTCATGGTCATAAGGACTAGGTAACTATGTAACGAAAGCTTATAGCAAATAACTTAATAACGTGATCTTATGCTACGCTTAATTGGGTGTGTCCATTACATCATTCATATAATGATATAATCTTGTTATTAATAACATCCAATGTTTATGATTATGAAACTAATCATCTATTAATCAACAAGCTAGTTAAGAGGCTTACTAGGGACTCTTTGTTGTTTACATATCACACATGTATCAATGTTTCGGTTAATACAATTATAGCATGGTATATAAACATTTATCATAAACATAAAGATATATAATAACCACTTTTATTATTGCCTCTTGGGCATATCTCCAACAGTCTCCCACTTGCACTAGAGTCAATAATCTAGATTACATTGTAAGGTACCTAACACCCATGGCATTCTGGTGTTGGTCATGCTTTGCCCTAGGGAGAGCTTTAGTCAACGGATCTGCTACATTCAGATCAGTGTGTACTTTGCAAATCTTTACTTCTCCATCTTCGATGTACTCGCGAATCGAATGATAACGCAGCTTGATATGCTTCAGCCTCTTGTGTGACCTTGGTTCATGTGCATTGGCGATGGCACCCATGTTGTCACAATAGATGACTAGTGGGTCCAATGCACTAGGAACCACACCGAGCTCTACAATGAACCTCTTCATCCATACCGCTTCTGATGAAGCCTCCGAAGCCGCTATGTATTCCGATTCTGTTGAGGATTTTGCCACCGTGCACTGCTTCGAGCTTGCCCAGCTTACTGCAGCACCATTCAATATAAACACGTACCCAGACTGAGACTTAGAGTCATCAGGATCAGTGTTCCAACTTGCATCGGTGTAACTTGTTACAACGAGCTCTTGGTCACCTCCATAACAAAGAAACATATCCTTAGTTCTTTTCAAGTACTTCAGGATATTCTTGACCGCTGTCCAGTGTTCCATTCCTGGATCACTTTGATATCTGCTAGTCAAACTAACAACATGTGCTATATCCGGTCTAGTACATAGCATGGCATACATGATAGAGCCTACTGCCGAGGCATAGGGGATCTGACTCATCCTTTCTCTTTCTTCTGCCGTAGCCGGACCTTGAGTCTTACTCAAGACCTTGCCTGGTAACATAGGTAAGAATCCTTTCTTACTTTCGTCCATTCTAAACTTCTTTAGAATCTTGTCCAGGTATGTACTCTGTGATAGCCCTATTAGACGTCTTGATCTATCTCTATAAATCTTGATGCCTAATATATACGATGCTTCACCAAGGTCTTTCATTGAAAAACTATTATTCAAATAACCTTTTACACTGCTTAATAGTTCTATATCATTCCCAATCAATAATATGTCATCTACATATAATATCAGGAATGCTACAGAGCTCCCACTCACTTTCTTGTAAATACAGGCCTCTCCATGACACTGTATAAACCCGAAGTCTTTGATCACCTTATCAAAGCGTCGGTTCCAACTTCTTGATGCTTGCTTCAGTCCATAGATTGAACGCTGAAGTTTGCATACTTTGTCAGCATTTTTAGGATCGACAAAACCTTTGGGTTGTACCATATACAACTCTTCCTCAATGTCTCCATTAAGGAACGCCGTTTTGACATCCATCTGCCAAATCTCATAATCGAAAAATGCAGCTATTGCTAACAAAATCCTCACAGATTTTAGCTTCGCTACAGGTGAGAAAGTCTCATCGTAGTCAACACCTTGAATTTGTCGGAAACCCTTTGCGACAAGTCGAGCTTTATAGACAGTAATATTACCATCAGCATATGTTTTTCTCTTGAAGATCCATTTATTCTCGACAGCCTTGCGGCTATCAGGTAAGTCTACCAAAGTCCATACTTTGTTATCATACATGGATCCCATTTCGGATTTCATGGCTTCTTGCCATTTGTTGGAATCTGGGCTCATCATCGCTTCTTCATACGTCGCAGGGTCTTCATCATTGTTGTCCACAATCATGACATTTAGACAAGGATCATACCAATCAGGAGTGGCACGTTCCCTTGTCGATCTGCGAGGTTCAGTAGCTATCTCATTTGAAGTTTCATGATCATTATCATTAGCTTCCTCTGTTGCCGGTGTAGGCGGCACAGGAACATCTTCCGGTACTGCGCTACTCTGATCAACGAGCAAAGATTCTTCAATCTCATCGAGTTCTACTTTTCTTCCAGTCACTTCTTTAGTGAGAAATTCTTTCTCAAGAAAGGTTCCGTTCTTAGCAACAAAGATCTTGCCTTCGGATCTGTGATAGAAAGTGTACCCTATAGTTTCCTTAGGGTATCCTATGAAGACGCATTTCTCCGCTTTGGGTTCTAGCTTGTCCGGTTGTAACTTTTTTACATAGGCTTCGCAACCCCAAACTTTAAGGAACGACAGCTTAGGTTTCTTATTAAACCATAATTCATACGGTGTCGTTTCAACGGATTTTGATGGTGCTCTATTTAAAGTGAATGCGGCTGTCTCTAATGCATAACTCCAAAATGATAACGGCAAATCAGTAAGAGACATCATAGAACGAACCATATCTAAGAGAGTTCGATTACGACGTTCGGACACACCGTTTCGTTGTGGTGTTCCCGGCGGTGTCAATTGTGAAAGTATTCCGCATTTCTTTAAATGCATGCCAAACTCATAACTCAGATATTCACCTCCGCGATCAGATCGTAGAAATTTAATCTTCTTGTTACGTTGATTTTCTACTTCACTTTGGAATTCCTTAAACTTCTCGAAAGTTTCAGATTTATGTTTCATTAAATAGATATACCCATATCTACTCAAATCATCTGTGAAGGTTAGAACATAACGATAACCACCGCGCGATGCTACACTCATTGGTCCGCACACATCGGTATGTATGATTTCCAATAAGTCAGTAGCTCGCTCCATCATACCCGAGAATGGAGTCTTAGTCATTTTTCCCATCAGACATGCTTCGCATCTATCAAGTGACTCAAAGTCAAGTGATTCAAGTAATCCATCGGTATGGAGTTTCTTCATGCGTTTCACTCCAATATGACCAAGACGACAGTGCCACATATAAGTAGAATTATCATTCAATTTAATTCGCTTAGCATCAATGTTATGTATATGTGTATCACTACTATCGAGATCTAACAGAAATAAGCCATTCTTTTCAGGTGCTCGACCATAAAAGATATTATTCATAAAAATAGAACAACCATTATTCTCAGACTTGAATGAATAACCGTCTTGCATTAAACAAGATCCAGATATAATGTTCATGCTCAACGCGGGTACAAAATAGCAATTATTTAGGCTTAAAACTAATCCCGAAGGTAGATGTAGAGGAAGTGTGCCGACAGCGATCACATCGACTTTGGATCCATTTCCAACGCGCATCGTCACTTCATCCTTCAGCAGTCTTCGTTTATTCTTTAGTTCCTGTTTCGAGTTACAAATGTGAGCAACCGAACCAGTATCAAATACCCAGGTACTAGTACGAGAACCAGTGAGGTAAACATCTATAACATGTATATCAGATATACCTTCTTTCTTCTTCTTGACAAGGCCGCTCTTCAGATCCGCCAAATACTTGGAGCAATTACGCTTCCAGTGTCCCTTCTCCTTGCAGTAATAGCACTCAGCATCAGGCTTAGGGCCAGCCTTAGGTTTCACAGGAGGCGTGGCAGCTTTCTTGCCACTCTTCTTGTTCTTGCCTTTAGACTTGCCCTGTTTCTTGAAGCTGGTGGTCTTGTTGACCATCAACACTTGGTGCTCTTTCTTAATTTCAATCTCAGCAGATTTTAGCATGGCGAAGAGTTTAGGTAACTCTTTGTTCATGTTCTGCATATTGTAATTCATCACAAAGTTCTTATAACTAGGTGGTAGTGATTGAAGGACACGATTAATCCCCAGTCTGTTAGGAATCACTATTCCCAAGTCACTGAGTTTCTTCGCATGCCCGGTCATGGCGAGCATGTGCTCACTAACGGAGCTGCCTTCTTCCATCATGCAGCTGAAGAAGTGTTTCGATGCTTCATAGCATTCCACGGCCGCATGAGTCTCAAAGATAGTTTTCAACTCATTGACTAACTCATGTGGATCGTGGTGCTCAAAACGTTTTTGAAGATCGGCTTCCAGACTGCACAGGATGGCACACTGAACTTGAGAGTACCGAGTTTTCCGAGTCGCGTAAACATTCTTTACTTCATCGGTTTCAGTTTCTGCAGGAGGGTCACCTAGCGGTGCATCAAGCACATATTGCAGGTTTCCGCCATTGAGGAAGATCCTCACATGACGGAACCAGTCGGTGAAGTTGCTACCGTTGCTCTTAAGCTTTTCTTTCTCTAGGAACTGGTTAAAATTGATTGGGGACGCCATATCTACAACATATTTGCAATAGTTTAGACTAATGTTTATGACAAATTGAGTTCAAATTTTAATTTAACAAAATTAAAAACTAGGTGAACTCCCACTCAAAACAATATCCCTCGCATTGTCTTAGTGATCACACGAACCAAATCCATCACACCTACGCCCGATCATCACGAGACAAGATGTAATTTCAATGGCGAACACTCAAAGTGTTCATCATATCAATCATATGATTCATGCTCTACCTTTCGGTATCACGTGTTCCGAGACCATGTCTGTACATGCTAGGCTCGTCAAGGCCACCTTAGTATCCGCATGTGCAAAACTGACTTGCACCCGTTGTATGCACTTGTTGATTCTATCACACCCGATCATCACGAGATGCTTCGAAACGACAAGTCTTGGCAACGGTGCTACTAAGGATGAACACTTTATTATCTTGAAATTTTAGTGAGAGGGATCATCTTATAATGCTACCGTCGCGATCTAAGCAAAATAAGATGCATAAAAGGATTAACATCACATGCAGTTCATATGTGATATGATATGGCCCTTTTGTCTTTGCGCCTTTGATCTTCATCTCCAAAGCACGGACATGATCTCCATCATCAACGGGCATGATCTCCATCATCGTCGGCGTAGCGTCAAGGTCAATGGCGCCGTCTTCATGATTGTTCTCCCATGTAGCAACTATTACAACTTCTTTGAAATACTACTCAACATGAAATTTAAAGACAACCATAAGGCTCCTGCCGGTTGCCACAATACAATAATGATCATCTCATACATAGTCATCATCACATCATGGCCATATCACATCACCAAACCTGCAAAAACAAGTTAGACGTTCTCTAATTTGGTTTGCATATTTTACGTGGTTTAGGGTTTTCGAGTGAGATCTAATCTACCTACGAACATGAACCACAACGGTGATACTAGTGTTGTCAATAGAAGAGTAAATTGAATCTTCACTATAGTAGGAGAGACAGACACCCGCAAAGCCACTTATGCAATACAAGTTGCATGTCAAGCGTGGAGCAAATCTCATGAACGCGGTCATGTAAAGTTAGCCCGAGCCGCTTCATCCCACTATGCCACAAAGATGCAAAGTACTCAAGCTAAAGACAACATAAGCATCAACGCCCACAAAACCATTGTGTTCTACTCGTGCAACCATCTATGCATAGACCTGGCTCTGATACCACTGTAGGATAACGTAGCATAGAAAACAAAAATTTTCCTACCGCGAACACGCAATCCAAGCCAAGATGCAATCTAGAAGACGGTAGCAACGAGGGGATTATCGAGTCTCACCCTTGAAGAGATTCCAAAGCCTACAAGATGAGGCTCTTGTTGCTGCGGTAGACGATCACTTGCCGCTTGCAAAAGCGCGTAGAAGATCTTGATCACGGCGCCACGAACGGGCAGCACCTCCGTACTCGGTCACACGTTCGGTTGTTGATGAAGACGACGTCCACCTCCCCGTTCCAGCGGGCAGCGGAAGTAGTAGCTCCTCTTGAATCCGGCAGCACGACGGCGTGGTGTCGGTATGTGGAGAACCGGCAGAGCGCTAAAGCACGCGGGAGCTATGGAGGAGATGGGGCGGCTAGGGTTTGGGAGGGGTGGCCGGCCACTCAAGGGGGCGGCCAGGTTGTGGTCTTGGGCCGGCCCCCTCCCCTTGGCCCTCATTATATAGGTGGAAGCCCCAAGTGTTGGACTACAAGTCTCCGAATAAGACCCGAACCCAAAACCTTCCATGTGATAGGAAACCTACCTAAGGTGGGAATCCCACTTGAGGTGGGATTCCCCCCTTCCATGTGGGGGTGGCCGGCCCCATAGGGGGAGTCCACTTGGGACTCCTCCCCCTCTAGGGTTGGCCGGCCATGGAGGTGGAGTCCCTCCGGGACTCCACCTTCCATGGTGGTTTCTTCCGGACTTTTCTAGAACCTTCTAGAACCTTCCATAGAACCTTCCGAATCATTTTCAAACACATAAAATGACATCCTGTATATGAATCTTATTCTCCGGACCATTCCGGAACTCTCGTGATGTCCGGGATCTCATCCGAGACTCCGAACAAATATTCGAACTCCATTCCATATTCAAGTTCTACCATTTCAACATCCAACTTTAAGTGTGTCACCCTACGGTTCGCGAACTATGCGGACATGGTTGAGTACTCACTCCGACCAATAACCAATAGCGGGATCTGGAGATCCATAATGGCTCCCACATATTCAACGATGACTTTAGTGATCGAATGAACCATTCACATACGATACCAATTCCCTTTGTCACGCGATATTTTACTTGTCCGAGGTTTGATCATCGGTATCACACTATACCTTGTTCAACCTCGTCTCCTGACAAGTACTCTTTACTCGTACCGTGGTATGTGGTCTCTTATGAACTTATTCATATGCTTGCAAGACATTAGACGACATTCCACCGAGAGGGCCCAGAGTATATCTATCCGTCATCGGGATGGACAAATCCCACTGTTGATCCATATGCCTCAACTCATACTTTTCGGATACTTAATCCCACCTTTATAACCACCCATTTACGCAGTGGCGTTTGATGTAATCAAAGTACCTTTCCGGTATAAGTGATTTACATGATCTCATGGTCATAAGGACTAGGTAACTATGTATCGAAAGCTTATAGCAAATAACTTAATGACATGATCTTATGCTACGCTTAATTGGGTGTGTCCATTACATCATTCATATAATGATATAATCTTGTTATTAATAACATCCAATGTTTATGATTATGAAACTAATCATCTATTAATCAACAAGCTAGTTAAGAGGCTTACTAGGGACTCTTTGTTGTTTACATATCACACATGTATCAATGTTTCGGTTAATACAATTATAGCATGGTATATAAACATTTATCATAAACATAAAGATATATAATAACCACTTTTATTATTGCCTCTGGGCATATCTCCAACAGAAGCCATCCCCATGAGGACAGATGACAAAAAGGACGCCATCATGGGAAACACTCTTCTAATCAAAGCGAAACCACCGTTCAAATGACCGCTTAGCCGATGTGACTAACGCGCTACAGCTCTACATGCGGAAGTCCCTACTCGACGCTTGGTACTACCTACTACTCCCTAGCTCGCACGCATCCAGGGGGGTCCATCGATTTTGGGGGCCCTAGGGCGAAACGACACCAAGAACCCCTTGTCCATAGTGGCTAAGCTTTTCTATGGCAGGGGCAATGGCCCCCTACTCTGAAAAAATTCTTAAAGATATCCATTTATGCTAAATTTATATATCTTACTTAACATGATTAGTGTTCTAGGCCCCTTAACTATCTCAGTCAAGCTTCACCACTTGGTCACACACACAAAAACTTAAAAGCATATTATTATTCAGCAAGATAAATATTAGGGTAATGCAATAACAAACTAAATAATATTTACATTTGAAAGATCCATGGTCTTCACAATATTGGTGAAGATGTTTGAGACTATTTATTTCTATTGATCGCACGAACTATATACCATGATTATTATTTCTATCAATAGCTACTTTTGTACATGTGTATTGTTTGCGGCAAATAGAAATAATCAGAGAAAAAATTATGAGGGTCGGTGTTGTTCTGCACATTTAAGAAGGAGTCGGAGTATAGACACGTTAAGCTACAACTTCAACCTTCTATATTTTCTAAAATTATTCCAAACTCTCTTAAAGAGTATGAATATAAGTGTAGTATAAGTGCAAACAAATCTTAGACTATGGCTTTAACTGTTGATGGCCCATGGCGAGCGCCCCTTTGGCCCACCCTATAAGCCGGCCCTGTATCCAAATACCAATGCGAGAAGTGACCCAGCAGGTATAGAAATTCGAAGAAACATCACGCGTCAAATTAAGCACACATAGCCGGTTGCTAATATCTATCCAAGTCCAAGTCCAACGTAAATGGACATCGAGTTCACAGCTTTCAGATGAAACCTTATCACTATCGAATAAGCACACCGGTGGTGGCCTAGCAGAGAGAGGATTCCTTCATGCCCGCTTTCCCGATGGAACACGTGAAAGAGGATCACTCATTTGGCGCTTTGCCTTGGTCGAGATCTTACCGTCCAATTAGTTGCCCACAAAATAGAGTCTCGTGGTGCAAATGCATCCGCCGTCACAAGCACACTCATCGATCGCCTACCGGATGATACTGAACCACACCGTGTAAAGCTCGCCGCATTCAGACTAGTCTCTCTCACCATCAAAGGCTCGAGAGATGGTTGAAGCTCGAACAGAGAAGACAGACCATGAATCGGAGATATCTCATGCCATAGTGAGAACTCGAGAAGGCCTTGTGAAAGAGAGAATAGCCAAAATACCACTAGTGAAAACCAAACATGCCAAAATACCACTAGTGAAAACCAACTTGCCAAAATAACACCCACTTTAGTTTTTTGTAGCCAAAATAACACTGCCGTTTGTTGTCAAAGAGACACCGTGAGTCAAACTGCGAGTTCCTTGTCGGCTTTTTTTGCTATTCCGAAATTACCCCTACAATCTTATCCCTTATTCAGTTCAAACAAATCTCTCCCGCAGCTTCTCCACTCTCCATGGCGGCGCGGCGAGGAACCGCACGCGGCGCCTCTCGCAGCCTCCCCTCGTGATTCCTCTCCGTTCGCTGCACTCGGCCGCGCGCGCCGTCCGCCTCACGCACCGCCCTCGCGCTCCGCCTATCGCCCTCGCGCCCACCTGTCGGGCGTCGCGGTCGCACTCCGCCCGTCGCGCGCCGCCCGTCGCACTCCGCCCGTCGCGCGCCGCCCGTCGCACTCCGGCCATCACGCGCCGCTCATCCACCGCCCGTCCGAGCACTCCCTCCCCTGGTGAGCTGCCCTCTGTTTGTCTCTTTGTTTGTTGTTCCTATTTGTTCCCAGTACATATGCATTGCAATCGTAAATTGTTGAACACGAGAATGCAAATTTAGAATTTGGTCTGTTTATGTGTTTCAGAGTTGATTTGATGGATGATTTCAAAGTGGAAGTAGATGTTCAATCTTATTTGACAATGAAAGAGGCGTAAGAGTGTACACAAGGGGAAAACATGGGATTTTGTAGCTGGTCGGGAATTTGCTCATAGAAATAAAGGCTGTCGTTGAGGAGAAGTTCAGTGGTCTAATGATCAGAGAATGACTATTTGGTATGGATCACCGCAGATGAGACTGTCCAACTAATTTCTGAATCGAGATTGCTGAGTTGTTTGATAGATGTTCTCGGCACAAAAATAGTACGATTTGGTGTGACCATTGAGAGTAAACACCAAGAACAAGAACCTGCTCCTATCATTGCCGAGAAGGATGATGTTCAACCTCCTATCCTGTCCGAGAAGGATGATGATCAGCCGGTTCATGCACCATTCTTTGCTTGGCCGAAGCAGCCCAGGTGTGGGGAGTACGAGGATGACGAGTATGTTGGATGCAATGGAGAGAGCACTTATTTGGGGGAGGAGAATGATGATGCCAAGCCACAAAATAATGTGGAGCGTAGAGTTGCTAAAAGAGTTCCACCTGGGAACACTAGATGTTGACAATACTTATGATCCGCAACACGTGAAAGGGGATGACGAGTCTTTACTTGCAAACAACGTGCCTCCCACTTACATCCATGACAAGAACAATCCTCGAATCGAAGTTGGAGCAACATTTCCGACTCTCAAGCATTTAAAGTTGCATTAAGACAAGTAGCCATTAGAGAAGATTGGTCCTTTGACACGGAGTATAGTGAGCCCGAGAGATTCAGGGCTAAATGCAAGGACAAGGATTGTCCATGGAGGATACATGCCTCCAAAATAAAGAACACCAAGACTTTCATGGTACCATTTTATTGTTGTTTGTTTATTATTATTTATTGCTTGCTGATTTCCCACTATTTGTTGTTGTTTATTTGATACTCATGTTTCTTAATTATATTGCAGGTCAAGAAACTTCCCTTTGGGCATACTTGTGGAAGCGCTAATTGCAGCAGAAGGAAGCGAGAAAATGGCTTGTGATAAAGGAGGGCTGCACTTCAAGAGGATGCCACCGTGACCGCAAAACAACTTAAAGAACGTTTGCAAAAGGAGTATGATATAAAGCTTCGGATAGCGATGTTTGGAAAGGAAGAGCTGCAAAGGATCAATTAGAAGGTACGTATAAGGAGAACTTTCAGTTGTTGTGGAGCTTCGTGGCTGAACTGTTGGCAGCAAATCCTCGGAAGTATATTTGAGATAGACACAAAAACAACAAAAAACAAAAAGGGTGATCCGTGCATGTTTTCAATAGGTTGTTCATTGCCTTCAAGCCTTGCATTGATGGGTTTTTGGAAGGATGTAGACCATACGTGGGGGTTGACGCAACTTTTCTTAGTGGGAAATACACTGGACAATTGGCAGCCGCAATTGGTGTGGATGGACATAGTTGGATGTTTCCGTAGCATTTGGTATTTTTGAGAAGGAAACTAAAGAGAACGGATCTGGTTCATGGAACAATTGAAATTGGCCATCGTAGAGCCACATGGGCTTACAATCCATACCGATGCATGCAAGGGGTTGGAGAGCGCCATTTCTATAGTTTACCCAAATTGTGAACATAGAGAATGCATGATGCATCTCATGCTTAACTTCAAGAAAAAGTTCAAAGGTGACATATTAGATAATATGTGGCCCGCAGCTTGGACATATGAAGTAGAGAAGCATGCACTAATCGAAATAGAAGCACACGTGTTGAAGCAATAACATATTTGAAGCATCACAACCGTGTGTGGACAAGAAGCAAATTTTCAGCAATCCCAAAGGTTGAGTATGTGAGCAATAATTTGGTGAGGTTTTCAATAATTGGATTAGGGAGGTGAAACAGCTTGCACTTCTTGAGCTTGGATATGCTTAGAGAAATGATAATGACGATGCTGCGAAAAGGAGAGCTGTTGGTGAAACGCTGCTAGGTCACATACTACCTAGTGTGATAAAAGAGTTGAATCTCGAAAAGCAAGGGGCTGCATTACTTGGAAGCAAGAGCATCGCCAAATCTAGCTGAGATTTCAGAAATGGTTGGAGGCACACCGTTGACTTGGAGAAAAAGAGTGCTCTTGTAGGAGATGGCAGATTTGTGGTAAGCCATGCACACATGCTCTTCGGTTCATTTTCTCTAAACAAGCAAAGCTAGAGGAATATGTTGACGAGTACTTCTCGGTGGCAAGATTTCAAGCGGCGTACAAGGGAGTTCTAGTGCCAATTAGGGGCAGGTCGCAATGGCCCAAGGTAAATCCTGGGTTTGATATGATTCCTCCCAAACTTACCAAGAGTGCTGGCCGTCCAAGAACAAGAAGGATAAAAAATTACACCGAGGGTGGAACCGGTAGAAAACATAAATGCAAAAGGTGTGGAGCCATAGCCATCTTCAAGACATGCACAGAGAGAGATTGAAAGTGATGCCGACCGAGATGCTACACCTTCTCCACGGTAATATTTCACGTGTCCAAATTTCTTTCAATTGCCTTGCATATTTCCTTTCTAACAATGTGTATTGACTTGTAGGGAAAAATCAAAGGGTGAAGCAAGCATTGCAACAACTTTCTCCTAAGACACCAACTAGGCAAGGTACTCAAGTTGCTACTCCTACAAGTCCAATGACAAGGCGTAGGGCTGCAGCTATTGCAATTGCTTCTTCACCTCCAAGTGCATCTACAAGGAGTAAAAGTTTCGGTCCTAGCCCTCTTCGACAAATTTAGTGTATTTAGCTATGAGAACCATTCTCTTATGGCTGTGATATCATTAGAACCATGCTCTTATGGCTGTGATAATCACGAGAACCATAATCTTTTGTGGGTAGTGGTCTAAACCACACTACAAGAAAAGTTCTGATAGACAACGTCTCAAAATCGTCCGCTAAGGGGTATTTTTCGTCGCCTATGGGCCTAACCCGACGATATGGGTTCTGTTGTGGAAACTGCGTCAGGCAAAGTCCAACGACGATTTTTTCGGTCCGTCGCGCTTGGGCGCCCTTCCGCCACGGAAAATCGGACCGTTGCGGAAGTGTTTTCGGGAGCCCGTTGACTGCTGACGTCATGCAACCGACACGTGGCAGACGCCGTTAACTCGCAGTTAACGGCGTTAACCGGCTGAAACCCCGTGGTAGATGGTAGGCCCACACGAGGCCTGCCACGTCTTAAGCGGGCCGGGCCAGATGACATAGTTTGACCGGTCAACTATATAGCTGGGCTGGTCCATTAGTTACGTGGGCCGGGCCTAACCTCTAAGGTTGATGGTCAAAACTTAAATGGGCCGGCCCATTTAACATGTGGGGTCCACCTTACAACAACTGGGCCGGCCCAAGAAGCAAGTGGACCGGGCCAAAAACACAGGTGGTCCCACTTTCCTGTTAAAGGCCGGCCCATTTAGTGTGTAGGGTCCACCGTATAGCAAGTGGGCCGGCCAAAAACACAGGTGGGTCCCACTTTCCGGTTAAAGGGTCGGCCCATTTAGTTTGTGGGGTCCACCATGGCAAGTGGGCCGGCCCAACAAAATAGTGGGCGGGCCAAAAACAAAGGTGGGTCCCACTTTCTGTTAAAGGCCGGCCCATTTAGTATGTGGGGTCCACCATATAGCAAGTGGGCCGGCCCAACAAGATAGCGGGTCGGCCAAAAACACAGTGGGTCCCACTTTCTGTTAAAGGGCCGGCCCAATTAGTATGTGGGGTCCATAGCAAGTGGGCCGGCCCAACAAGATAGTGGGCGGGCCAAAACACAGTGGGTCCCACTTTCCTCTTAAAGGGCCGCCCATTTAGTATGTGGGACCACCATATAGCAAGTGGGTCGGCCCAACAAGATAGTGGGCCGGGCCAAAAACACATGTGGGTCCCACGTTCCTGTTAAAGGGCCGGCCCAACTAGTATGTGGGGTCCACCATATAAGCAAGGGACACCCAACAAGATAGTGGCCGGCCAAAAACACAGGTGGGTCCCACTTTCCTCTTAAAGGGCCACCATTTATTATGTGGGGTCCACCAAAAAGCAAATGGGCTGGCCCAACTAATTAGTGGGCCGGCCCAGTAGTTGGTGGGGTCCACCTTAAAGCAAGTGGGCCAGCCCAATTAGTGTGTGGGGTCCACCGTAAATCAAATGGGCTGGCCCAAGAAGTAAGTGGGCCAGCCCGTTTAGTTGTTGTTTATATGCCGGCATAATATGCGCTTTAGGATTTTGCGGGCAGGCACATATGTGATTTCGCTTAATTGGGCCGTTTAAGGGATGGGAATTCGTGATTTAGATACTGAGAATATTTACGCAGCATTGATTTCTGTCGGATAGCCTCACTTACCACAAGCACCAAAGAAAAAATGCGCGAAAGAACTATAAAAACTAACTAAATATTACATCAGCTGCAAGGCATTGAAAAAAATATTACAGAACCCAGAGAAATTGAATGGTAATTAAACCTAGCAATACAATGAAGCGATCCGGCAATCTTTTAAGTTGTCCATGCAGCACCTATATCTGAAACAAAGACATTACAAGTTAAGACAACAACAATGGAAAGGCAAAGACACTACAATATTGTTTGGCAAAGAATTTGGAACTCATCATTTCGTCGTTATAACAAGATCATTGTAATGCGCACAATAAGCAAACAAAGAGTGCATGCCGCATACCAACAGCCAATATAACAGAGCATGTTAGAATGAAACAACAGACTTACTACTGTCGAGTCCCATGCAAACCAACATGTTCAGGGAGTACAAAATTGGCATGAACAACATAGTAGCAGGCTATAAATTTTGTAACAACGACTGAGCAAGATGAAGTTATGATGGCTACATCTACAGAGCAGGGAATGTAAACCAAAAATAGAAGTTACGATGGCAAAAGCTAAAGAGGAGGGAATGTGAACCAACATGTGCCAAGTGAACTAAATAATACTCCTGAACTTATAGTGAAGGGGATGCAAATCAAGATGTTTCGGGATATAAACTTGTAATGAGCAACACATAGAGGATAGTTAATGCTTGAGCTTAGGATGGACCAGATACAGAATATAGTGGGATCACCTGTGAACTTGTATAAGAGGGAATGCAAACCAATATGTTCAGCTTTCCATATGTGAGCGTCATGCCAAGTCAGAGAAACAAGTCAATAATGCAGCTTTTGAAGAACAAGATGGCACGCAAAATTATTATCTAGTAGTATGACAAGTTTATTTGTACTACAGGCTAGATAGCAGAGTGATAGCATGCCAAACTAAGTCCTTACTTTGTTAGCTTACAATGAACTAGATACAAAACAATGGCATCACCTACAGGGAATGCAAGCCAACATGTTCATGGAGTAAAAAATTGGCACAAACAACATAGTAGCAGGCCATAATTTTTGTAACAACGACTGAGCAAGATAAAGTTATGATGGCTAGATCTACAGAGCAGGGAATGTAAACCAAATATAGAAGTTACGATGCCAAAAGCTATAGAGCAGGGAATGCGAACCAACATGTGCAATTACTTAAAATTGGCCATGAACTAAATTATAGCAGGATGTTACTATAATACCTACAGTATAATTTTTGTAACAACGACTGAGCAAGATAGAAGTTATGATGGCTACATCTACAGAGCAGGGAATGCAAACCAAAATGTTCAATCGCTTAAAGTTAGCAATGAAGTAGAAAATAGCAAGATGTTACGGTCATAGCTAGGAATGAACTAAAAGAGCTTCAGACAAACAAGCATCTGAACCCAGAACATGGCGCTAAAACAAGGGACTTACATTAGGAGAAGCACTCTGTGGGAGTCACAGCAGATCTTCCTGGGGTTGATAGATCCGGTGATGAAGTACGCTACATGTGCTACTTGGGGTTGGAGAGACGGCCATTACACTTCATGGTTACTCATCTCATCTGCAAAAACGTAACGGCGCGTCGTTAGCACAAACAGGTTCCCCAAGATTAAACAAGAACTTGCAGGCAAGCAATAGAAAAGCGACAGTAGAAGAGTTTAGATCATGCACGGCGCCGGTGAAGCAGATCCGGTTCATGCACAGCGGTGTCGGTGAGCAAGATCCGATGCGGTGGACGACGGATCCGGCGAAGCGGCTCCGGTGGGGTGGACGATACCGCAGCTGAAGCGACTGCGGTAGACTGCTGGATGAGTATATGGTTTCGAGGTTCGGCGGGGATGATCCGGTCCGGTTGATGACGGCGTCGATGAAGCGGCTCCGGCAGGCAGCCGGATGACGAGGATCGCGAGGGCTCGGGTAGGCCAGGGAAGTCCGGCGGGGATGTTCCGGTGCGGTGGTCGTGGAGGTGGGAGAGAGAGGGACTTGGGAAGTTCCGGTGGGTGGTCTCAGAGGAGAGAGTGAGGGAAATGAATTTTTTTCGGGGAGTTTCGGAGCTAGGGAGGTGGTGATCGAAAAAAATGACGGGTAGACCCCCCACCAACCGACTTATGCATGGACATTGTTGTCATCTTTACGAGGGTAGAATGGGAAGTTAGAGGCGTGTGAAATATTTGTATTTTTCGAGCGGGAAGTTTTGCCGCTGGAATGAGATTTCGAATTTGGCTATAGTCCAAGTAATACAAAAATATGAGACCGTACTAGTACGGTCAAGTGTCACATCAAGTCATCATCACGTTGAAAATCGGTTACCACGAGCATAATCATGATATATCTTGAAAATCAATTTTGAAAAGCCCTTCTGAAATATTTCGGGATTGGTACTAGGAGATTTTGCAGCTTGACTAAGTAATTTTTTTTCTTCGAAAAGGGGATATGACCCCAGCCTCTGCATCGTGGTGATGCACACGGCTTTTATTAATAATCCAGTCGCAACAAATGTATGTTTTTTTTTTGCAAGGAGCAACAAAAGTATGTTGTACAGATGGTCCAAGTAATATATACTCGTGATTGTAATATAAGGCCAGGGGTAGACCGGAACCATATCCTCTAACGTAGAGATGACAAGTCAGGTAAGCACAGTGCTTAAGTAGTGCAAAACGTAGAAGAAAAATCAGGAAAATGTAACAAATACTGTACGTATTTACTGTAGCAACCACTGTATATTTTTACTGTATAAAAAATCGTATAAATATTTAAAAAAGATAGTCATAATTTTGATTGTTACTAATTATCGTAAATGCATATGGCTTACATATATTATGGAAGTTAATTTAGATCAAATTAGACTTAATCATGTAGATGTGGAGAAGGAAAATTAGAGAGGTGTAGCTTACCCGACTTGTCTATTGCACGTTAGAGGATCTACTTCCGGGGTAGACCATGCTACTTAGACTACTCATAGTGGGAGTAACTAAGGAGTATTAACATAGAGCTGGTTGTGGTAACTAGCTATGTTACCATAACACTTTTCAAGATAGAATGAGTCTACATACTAACTAAAACAATCATGCATGATAGTACTACATCTAAGTTACTATGCATTATGAAGGTAGTAACATAGAGTAGTGTCATATGCATGCGGAAATTCAATTTGGCTCCCGGGTGCATATGCTCCCTCTACCAAAAAATCATATTTTAAAATGTCGAAAAAAATTAGCAAAAAATTTACATGTACATATTCATAATATATGTTCGTTCGTCAAGTTTCACGAAAAACCAATATTTTTTGTGGTCTATGTAAAAAAGAGAAAACTTATCTTGTGAAAAGCATTATTTTTAGTACTGTGTTTTATCTTTTTACACACGTCACACGACAAGTCGCAACTTTTTAAGGGCGTAGCACGAGAAGATGTACATGCGAATTTTTTGTTTCATTTTTTTTGAAATTCAAAATATGTGTAAGATGCATTTCAAAATGGAGGGAGCATATGCTCCTATGTTTCAAAACACCAGTCCCGCATGCGCATGACACTACTATACGGTCACATCAAGTCATAATCACAACCAAAATCAGTTCCCATGTACAAATATTTTGGATTTTATTGGCGGGAGATTGTAGCGCTTGACAGATATTTTCAATTTAGCTGGCGCTAAAAAAATACTGTACTAGCAAAATTGGTAGCTTACTGTAGTACTGCCTCCTTTCAGGGATACAAGGACAAGGACCAATCAACTAAAATAATGTATGAAAATGGTCACCAATGGGCCAACTAATAGTTATACTTTTCCCATGCAGCGCAATATAAAAAATACTACAAATCAGATTAAACCTTGATTAAATATTGGTGCATCCAATCCATTCAGTTTTCATTTAATCCACATCACCAAGGAAACAACCACCAGGTACATAACAAGTGCAGATAGAAGCACCAACAAAATAGTTCAGCATCACAAACCCTTTCACACAACCAAGGGACACCTTTGACTGTCAGTGTTCACTGTGGTATTCAGCATCTCCCACACTTTCTCAGGATGTTGCCCAGGTGGGCTTGACTTGCTTCTAATCCTGCAGTTATACGGTGGATGACTACTCTTTGTGCAGCCACTATTGCTCGTTCCTCTTTGAGTAGTTCCTCGAGAACATAAAAAGACAATGACTTGGACCTCAACCTGCGCTTGGGCTTTGACTTGGACTTGGACCTCGACAAATTAGTTGTGAACCCAGCATTACGCAGGAATGTGTTGTTGGCTATACCATGACATTGTAGTACCTTGGAAAATGAATTCAGACATTCTTCCTGGGTTTTTTCTATACCATCTTTCTTTGGTTTTGCCAGCTCCACTTTCATGTCAGACTGAGGAGTTTTCAGTTGTTACACATGTGTAAGAGAAGAGATTATAATGTGAAGACATGTGTATGAACTACCTCTAATAATCCTACAAACTGGCATGGCTGATTACCGCATATACATTTTAGTAAGAGCATGTTACATCATATTGACATGTCTTCTATTGCTAACACGTAATAGCAGGACTATAAAAATATGCATGGATCCATGTGTAGAATTCGTAATGTGCATGATATTGCTGAGAAGTATATAAGTGAATTGTACTAGCCCTTTCCACCAGTTCAGACATTTGGTTGTGTTGGCTAGTGCATGAAGCTTGACAAATATGACAAGATATTTCTGAATACAATTGAAAACCATAACTGACATTAGTAGAGAATACTTACAATAACACTCTGTGCAAAATGTCCAGTCAAACCATTTCTGCTCGTCTGGCACACCTTGAATTGCTCAAGTAGACTCATCTCTCTGTCTGTACTCTCACAGTATGCTTGCCTTGCCTTCTGATATTTTCGCAAGAGAAAATATAAATTAGTTTCACAACCACGTCACATGCCGACATGCGACAATTGAAAGTTTTCAAAAAAAATATAAATAAAACAGAGACATCAATTTACGATGTATATTGTGCATCTATAAATTCTAAATGATTTACTAATTTAAATATAGTTGTACAGATAACATTCCTTACCATACAGTAGAGGTGTCCAATCAAGCTACGAGATCCTGTACGCTGTTGTAAACGTACATTATTACGAGCACGCATGTTACTTCGAGCGATGAACTACAAATGAAGACTTGTGAGACACATGCTTAAAAAGGAATCAGTAATGTGATCTTGTCTCACTGTCTTCACAGAACATACCAAATTCTTTTGAGCAGACCAATACTCAACAAGATCACACCATTGATCATCAGTCATCTGTAGTATAGGAGAGGTTGTTGGAATATCGCTAGGAGTCCTCCCAGCAAAGTATCTCATCTTTAGCCTATGGCGCTCCTGGCGCAACGCTGAAGAGAATATGCTCCTGATAACAGTGATTACATTCTTCATGTCATCATCAAACTCAAGACATGTCTGTTTACAACAATGGGAACCGTTCATGTGTTAGATAGCTAGCCAACAGAAAGCTAGAGGGAATGTGAACGAGCAACATGGTATTGTTTACGAAAATGACTTACATGTAACATGTGCAGTAAACCTTCAAAATGAGAAGGGGTGTTTACGTGTTGTTTCCATGATGGAAAGATAGGAATTTGAGTCCTGACAAAAACGCCTGTGATCGATGCTATATTAGATGATTCTTGTGGATCCAGTGGCCTTCTGATACCTGCTATAACTGATGTGATGGGAAATCTTGTTCCCATTCGGGCAATCTTATTTTTAAGTGATTTCAAAGTCGTTGGCCCCCTTCGTTTTCTTGGTCGTGGTGGAACTGCAAATTTAAGCATTACATCAAGCTATCAAGGTATTTATGTAACGGAGCATGTAAGGGAACACGTACCTAATTCGGCCCCACCATCATCTTTAAGGAAGAAGTTGTCTCTGGCAGGACTAAATGTCAGCGGGCGATCGTGATTAGTTAGGTGTTGAGAACCTGCTGTTGAAACTGGGTCTGCTGTGAATTGTTCTTGGGTAACTGGATTGGCAACAGGTGGCTGGGGAACATGTGGTTTGGTATTTGCTCCGTCTACAGCTTTTAGACCAACCGATGTGGGGTTAGGTCGAAGCTTTTTATGTTGGTGTTTCGCATTACAATATTTTTTTGCCTGGTCATCATTTTCAACTAGATTAGAGTGACTCTGAGTCTGAGACCTTGTTTTTACTCTGTTCACTGCATTTGTTTGTGATCTGACATGACCAGCTTGAACCCTTTTTATTTTTAGGTGAGCTGTCAGATATTGATCTTCCTGTTGAACTATGTTCTTCACCTTGTTGGTATTTGAAACGTCCTTACGTGAAGTCCCTGATGCCTGCCAGAGATAAACGGTACTTCAATCAACAAAATCATATACATGCTTGATACGATTATGGAACATAAGAACAGCAAGCCAAGACATGATGAAACATATGTTATTATTATGTGTTAACTGAGCAGATGATAATGCTATAACTTGGGCTGGGTTGGACAGATACATCACAGTTATTGAAGATGCAACAATAATGCCAATGAAAAGAGCGAGCAATCACCTTGGGTGGTGGAGTAGGGTGCTTGACAAGGGCATCCTCTTTACTCAGGTCTCCCTCAGACTCTTGTTCAGTAGGATCAAGTTCTGAATAAGAAAATGATTGTTATCGATGGAGACAGGAGAGGTGTTTGATTGTTCACTGGTGATGCCTATATTTTCTCTCCGGCCCTCTTTGTACTCTACTACAGTATCTTTAGCATGCATTAGAAAAAAATGCTAACGAGATTTATCATGGAACTTTGAGTAGAGCAGTAGAAGGGCAAATTAGTAGTAGCAAGTAGATGATAGCTCAAAAAGGAATAAAGCGTAGATCAAAAATAAATGATTTCCCTGTGCATGCCAATTGATGATTACAAGATTTATAAACATGCAGTTTAATAATGTCGACTAATCACTCTGCAGGCTTGACTTCTACTACAGTCATACCAGATAGCACCAAACAGATTGTAGGAAAAGTAAACTTGAAACCCCAGATCGCACGAAACTGATGTTCGGAAATGAAATGCATAACGGAAGCGGCTAAACACCAACCTTCGCATGGGGAGTGGACGGCTTTACGCTTTGGTTTCGCGCGGTGGACCGGTTGGGCGCGGGGTCTACCCATTTCACCGTGCGGTAGACCAGGGAGTCGGGAAGCAGATCCGACGCAGCGGCGGAGGTGGACGGCGTCCCTGAGCAGGATCCGGCGCGGTGGGCGTCGGCTACGGTGGAGCACAAATGGTGCGGTGTGCGCCTTCGTAGGGGAAGCGGCTCCGGCTTGCTTGACAACGTCTTCTCGGACACTACAGCGTCTGGTCAGGAGGCTGTGGTGGCGAGGTGGGACGGTGGTGCACTGCCGTCGTCGGGCGAGATGCTCCGATTCGGTGTGTGACGCGTGAGAGATGTGGGATTCGGCGCCTGTGCCGGTGGTATGTTTTAATGGCTGGGGTGAGATTGGCCTTGGCCAAGAGAAGAACCGCTGGGGACGTTTTTGATGAAAGGATAAGATCGGAAATTCGAACATTTGAAAATTGGAGGCGGCAACCCGAGCTATTTTCGCCGCTGTTTTGGCGCTTCGTTGAAATGGTTTGGTGGATGCGCGAAAAAAAATGGACGCGGTCCGACCCCATCAAGGTCTCATTTGTAAGCATGGGCGGTACGGCAGCCATCCTACCTTGATTTTTAGTGAATATCCATCCATTCATATATATGTGTTTTTTTCTGAATATTTGAGTACTTAAAACGGACTTCATATGACAAAGTTGCGCCTATTTTAGTGAACACTGCGTGGAGCCGATTTCGAAAACAAAACATGGACTAGGTACCAAAAAACATATATAGACTCGTTCTCCGCATTAAAAAGATTGATGTATCATGGATCTTAGTATATGTAAAATAACCTTGAGCTATTCATTATCATACGCGTAGAATTGAAGACTTCAGATATTTCTTTATATTTGAAAGAAACGCCATGTTTCATCCGACAACATTTATCATCTCATTGAGTTGGCGCTGATTTTATATGTGGTGACGAAAACAACTGAGGCTCCTTTGATTTATAGGATTTAGATCCTACGGGAATTATTCTACACTATTGGTTATATTCAAAGGGAACATATCCCATATGAATCTTGTACTACAAATCCTATATGAACAAAACATTAGGTCATCCCTCATGGAAAAATCCCTTTGGTACAATCAAAGAAACTCATATTCCCATAGGATTCAAATAGACAAGATGTACATACGTTTTTCCTATCCTATGACTTAAAGGACTCCTGAAATGGCTCGACAACAAAGATCATAAATTCCGAGTTGTGCATCGAGCAAAAGATATTGAAAAAATTCTTGATCGATCCAATTACAAAATGATTTTCAAAAGAACTAAAGTTTTGCCATTACATAATTGGTATGTATATAGGTTCTACTTATAATAAAATATGTTTTGGTTTATTGGGATTGCGTTAGAATTACATGCATCACAATGTCTCGGGACTATTTCGGTATTTACCTCTTCTTTTAGAGTTCGCCCTATCTAAGATTATTTCCGACATTCGCCAATGTTTGCAAGGAATGGCATGCAGTCGATTCCCACCCTGTTTCAGAAAAAATGAAGAAAAAAAAGTGAACTTGTGGCTATAAAATGATAAGCTTGAATTTTGATATGTTTTTTAAAAAAAACTAGCTTCAAAATATGGCCTACCATTTTATATAAAAAACCATGGGTCTTAACAAAAATGCCCAAGGTAAAATGTGCATTAACATTTTGGGGAAAGGTGCAATAAGATTTCATTTTATTGTGGGAAACAAATTGTTGTTGTTTTTTTGCCTTTTCTGAATAGCTAAAAAGGTGTCATCTTTTTTCCATACATTCCATAATGTCATAGAACATAAGCATCCGGTGTCCAGATATAGCAACAATTCAGTATAAGACAATACTAACATAGTTTCCATAAAGTACTGCTAACACATAAGAAAACAAAAGATCTAGATGATGACCCAAGAAACATCCTTGTATATAATAACAATCTATTGACCATATGGCGGCTTTTGCATCACCCTATCAAAATCATCTGCCTTCAAGCACGAGAGCAGAATGTCGACACGTGCTTCAACATGTTCCAAGATCCTCTTGATGATCTCATGGATATCTGCATCAGCCGAATAGGAATCAAAGTTGTCAGCCACTAGCTTCTGATAGAAAGAAACATCAGTGTTGAAGGCGTCGATCTTAGGAGTCCCCACATTTCATTACTTGCAAGACCAAGATGATCAAATTCCCTTTACTTCATAAGAATGTCTGGATCGCTGACACGATCGAAATCTTTGCTAGTACCCTCCTTTGGCCGAATTCAAATTTGCATCAGATCTTGGTGCCCATGCCTTTGGTACATGCGGGTAATTTTTTGCCAATATGTCGTGCATTGCACATAGCGTCCTACTGTACAGGGGTATTTCTACATATCTTCTTCCAAATATAATTTAATTTATTTCGGGTTGGATTCAATTTGTTTCAAAATTGTCTGATATACCATTTGTATTGGTAGGAGATGCAGCTTTGAATTTTAATCATTGTTTCTAGGTGCCACACTTGCAGGGTACAGTCAAAGATTTTATCCAATGTTTCATGTCTTGACAAATCCTTTTCGTAATGGAAGTTGAGACCCCCAGCCTCTGCATCAAAATGATGCACATGGAATTTTTTAGTATGGTATTCAACAAAATATGATAAGATGCAAAAATCAAACCTTGGACAAATATGACACATGCTCACTTGGGTAGAAAGCCAATCAAACTGATACAAATTACATTGCAGAGTCCTTGCATGTTAAACTATATATTGCCAAACACCACATATATTAAGGGATACATATTAATTTCGATACTACTACTTTTACGATAGAAGATTTGTAACTACAAACGTTGTGGGTTGTGGCTGCCCTCCTCAATCTACTCACTTGTCTCATCGGCAACCGTCTCCACCTCTCTACATGCACATATGGGTACAACTTCTTCACACCCGAAGAAGATTACTTGTTTCCTGTCATGCTCCGCCACTTGTAGTAGGTGTGCTCCTTTTTCAGAGATGAATTCTCTTTTAGGATGGAGATGTTCTCCTTTTTCAGAGATGAGTTCTCTTTTAGGATGGAGATGTTCTCCTTCGTTAGAGACCCGTTCTGATTTACCATGGAGAGGTTCTCCTTCGATAGAGATGAGTTCTCCTTTGATAGAGATGAGTGCTCATTCAAGAGTACGGCATACTCATTCCATAGCTTCATAGCACGGTTTACCAGATGTGCGTTCACATCTCGGAGCTTGGACGCATGGTCAATCAACTCGCGCGACTCATCCAGGAGCGACCGCCGGATTACTTGCAGAGACGCTTCATGTTGTCGTCCTTCATTAGATGGTAGATTCACAGAGCGACCCTGTGTGACACATGATATTATACTAATAAAGTGCAAGAGTGTAACTTCAATAGTAAAAATATAGTACTCCGAAAGTTTGCAGGACTTAAACTTCAATACTCATAGTAATATGTACAAGACTAACTTCAATAGTAATTGTAATATGTATAAATTTCAATTGCAATACTGTAGTAATATGAGTACTCCGGAGCTTGGAGTAATAAAGTTTCAAACTAAGAACGAAACATGAACTAATAAAGTTTGCCCTATGCATCAATCGATGGAGAGGCTGGATCTCAAGTTCGAAAGGGGGAAAAAGACTGCAGTGAAGTTTCAAGTTTGCATTGAAGTTCGAAAGTGGTAATGCAGCTAGTATTAGTGCAGTAGAAATCCCTTGTGCCTTGTTTGGTTGACGTGTTTTCACATGGTTCAGTGAGTAATATCTGGGTCTTTCTTAATAAGAACACATTTTATCTGTTTGGCAGAAGAGTATTGGACAGGATCAGAGTCGCGGGGATCCTCAGGAAACACTTCCGCGCACGTCGGGTGGACGTGGAACCGCAACACCTCTATGCTCTCGCGTTTCTGGTCGTTCCGCATACGTGCTCCGATTGCTGCTTCTCCTTCCAGGCATCCACCCCGTTCCAGCATGGATCAGGCTGAGGGATTGATTCCAATGCAAAATTACAAGTCCTGAGGCCTGCTGGCATGGATTACGTGAATAGAAATTGGACGCTTCACTAATAAGGCCCGAGGAACCCCTCAAAAAAAAACTAATAATGCCCCAGGACAGGCTATCTCTCAGGTTGTCCTGATCTGCCGCAAATACTCACGCCAAAACATGGTGAATGAAGTATTTTGCATCAAATCCCCTCCGAATAATACTCAGTAGGGGGCTAACTAGTTTTAAACCAATGATTAAACTACATTAACCACTGACCTCGAAGCTCTCCTCCTTGGAGAGGACCGACTCCCCGGCGACGGCGAGGTTGTCTTGCAGCTGCAGCAGGACTGTCACGTCTGAGCCCACGGAGAGGTCGTTGATCCGCTGCCGCTTGGTGGGCACATCAGACTCAACGGCGAGGCCGCCATGCGCCTGCTGCAGCAGCTGTAGGGGGGCGTGCGAGTTGGCGGCGAGGTCCTGTAGTTGCTGCTGGGGGATTACGACGGTGGGCCGCACACCTAACAGGCCCCCTTGTCCACTCGTGGGATTCATCGCCGGAAGATGGGGGTGCAGGGAGGCGCTAATACAGAGGTTGTGGATGGTACAGCCGCCGACGAGCACTGTACAGGTTGGGGCTATAGGATTTTGAAGATGAATGGGGAGAGGCGGCAGGGGCCTATAAATCGAGAGGAGTGAGGTAGCGAGAAGTGAAGTGAATGGGGAGAGGCGGCAGGGGCCTATAAATCGAGAGGGCTATAGGTTGGGACATGATTTTTACGCAATATTTAAATCTAGATTTAAGCCGCATGTCACCAGGTGACATGCGAAAGGTGCATGTCACCTGATCTCTATCCGTGAAGGACACAGGTCACTCGCAACACTGTACATGGTGTACTGTAGGGACGCGAAACAGTATTGTTCACTGTTCGTAGTGTTTTTCATTTTTCTGATTTTTTTGAATTTTATGCCCATTTGAATCTTTTGGTCAAATCCTAGGTTTTAAAATATATGAAAAGGTAAGCATGGATCCTTCTTAGTCACTCTAAAATGAAGCTTTTGGGATGTTCTTGAAATTTCCATGCTTGACTTCATAAGACAGAGTTTAGGGTTAGGGGTAGATATATACATGATTTGTTTGGTTTGAATATGTCTAGACCTTGTTTATCAACTTTAATTCTTACTATATGACATAAGAAAACTATTTGCTTTGGTTTTTCATTTTTCTGATTTTTTTGAATTTTGATGCCCATTTGAATCTTGTCAAATCCTAGGTTTGACCAAGATAATTTAAACAAGTTTAAAACATGGAAATGAAAAGGGAAGCATGTATCCTTCTTAGTCACTCTAAAATGAAGTTTTTGGGAGGTTTTTGAAATTTCCATGTTTGAAACCCAAAACCACTTCTCTTCATGCTTGACTTCATAAGACAGAGTTTAGGGGTTAGGGGGTAGATACATGGTTTGTCTAGTTTGAAACTTTGAATATGTCTAGACCTTGTTTATCAACTTGAATATGCTTACTATATGACATAAGAAGACTATGTACTTTGGTTTTTCATTTTTCTGATTTTTTTAATTTTCTGCGCATTTGAATCTTGGTCAAATCCTAAATTTGACCAAGATTTAGACAAGTTTAACACGTGAAAACGAATAAGTAAGCCTGGATCCTTCTTAGTCACTCTAAAATGAAGCCTTTGGGAGGTTCTTGAAATTTCCATGTTTGAAACCCAAAACCACTTCTCTTCATGATTGACTTCATAAGATCGACAGATTAGTTTAGGGTTAGGGGTAGATATATACATGATTTTTCTGGTTTTAATATGTCTAGACCTTGTTTATCAACTTGAATGCTTACTATATGACATAAGAAAACTATTTGCTTTTGTTTTCATTTTTCTGATTTTTTTTGAATTTTGATGCCCATTTGAATCTTGTCAAATCCTAGGTCGTTTGACCAAGATAATTTAAACAAGTTTAAAACATGAATATGAAAAGGGAAGCATGTATACTTCTTAGTCACTCTAAAATGAAGTTTTTGGGAGGTTTTTGAAAATTCCATGTTTGAAACCCAAAACCACTTCTCTTCATGCCTGACTTCATAAGATAGAGTTTAGGGGTCAGGGGGTGTAGATACATTTGGTTTGTCTAGTTTGAATATGTCTAGACCTTGTTTAACAACTTTAATGCTAACTATATGACATAAGAAGACTATGTGCTTTGGTTTTTCATTTTTCTGATTTTTTTGAATATTGTGCCCACCCATTTGTATCTTCATGAAATCCTAGGTTTGACCAAGATAATTTAAACAATTTTAAAACATGAAAATGAAAAGGGAAGCCTGGATCCTTCTTAGTAACTCTAAAATGAAGCTTTTGGGAGGTTCTTGAAATTTCCATGTTTGAAACCCAAAACCACTTCTCTTCATGATTGACTGAGTTTAATTAGGGTTTTAGGGGTAGATATATACATGATTTTTCTGGTTTTTCATTCTTTTGATTTTTTTCTGAATTTTTAGGGCCATTTGAATCTTGGTCAAATCCTTGGTTTGACCAAGATTTAAACAAGTTTAAAACATGAAAATGAAAAGGGAAGTCTGTATCCTTCTTAGTCACTCTAAAATGAAGCTTTTGGGATGTTCTTGAAATTTCAATGTTTGAAACCCAAAACGACTTCCCTTCATGCTAGACTTCATAAGATCGAAAGGGGGTAGATACGATTTGTCTGGTTTGGATATATCTAGACCTTGTTTATCAACTTGATTGCTTACGATATGACATAAGAAGACTATGTGATTTGGTTTTCCATTTTTCTGATTTTTTTAATTTTTTGCCCACCCATTTGTATCTTCGTCAAATCCTAGGTTTGACCAAGATAATTAAAACAAGTTTTATAAAACATGAAAATGAAAAGGGAAGCATGTATCCTTCTTAGGCACTCTAAAATGAAGCTTTTGGGAGTTTTTTGAAATTTCCATGTTTGAAACCCAAAACCACATCTCTTCACATGCTTGACTTCATAAGACAGAGTTTAGGGGTTAGGGGTATAGATACATGATTTGTCTGGTTTGAATATGTCTAGACATTGTTTATCAACTTTAATGCTTACTATATGACATAAGAAAAATAATGTCATGTAAATGAGTTAACTTGGATTTCCTACCCTTGAATCCATAGGAAACTTTGTTCTAATGCACTATAATAATCAACCGAGTTTTTACACCAACAGGTCTGTCACTTACGTGTGGTGCCCACGCGTGAGGTCCCACACTTCAGTGAGCACAAGTCACGTGCAATAGGTACGCAAACTCCCAGCCATCTTCTTTGTCAAGAGAAGACGCATCAGGATGCGTATTGGAAGTCTGTGGGTCCTTCTGGATCCTTCGGTTGTCCCTCTCACAAAAAAAAACAAATCTCTCTCATTCTCGGCCTCTCTCGACTCGCTCGCTCGCTCGCTCGCACCTCCTGCGCACTGACAAACCCTGCACAAAAGTCAACATCATCACCCGAAAAAGGGGAGACACCATAATTCTCTCCCTTCTTCTCTCCTTCCTCCGAGTGATCCCTCTTCCTCCGAGTTTCACTCGACGGGCAAACACACTTGTGCTGCATAGTAATAATAAAAAGGTATAGAAAAATCAACCTACGAATCTATAATTAAATAGGTTAGTAATAATAAAAATGTAGAAAAATCAACCTACGAATCTATAATTAAATAGGTTAAACTAGGGTTTTGCCCACTACTACAGATCAAGGTTCAAACCTTGTTTATCAACTTGAATATGCTTACTATATGACATAAGAAGACTATGTACTTTGGTTTTCATTTTTCTGATTTTTTAAATTTTCTGCGCATTTGAATCTTGGTCAAATCCTAGGTTTGACCAAGATTAGACAAGTTTAACACGTGAAAACGAATAAGTAAGCCTGGATCCTTCTTAGTCACTCTAAAATGAAGCATTTTGGGATGTTCTTGAAATTTCCATGTTTGAAACCCAAAACGACCTCTCTTCATGCTACACTTCATAAGATCGACCGAGTTTAGGGTTAGGGGTAGATACATGATTTGTATGGTTTGAATATGTCCAAACCTTGTTAATTTATCAACTTGAATGCTTACTATATGACATAAGAAGACTATATGCTTTTGTTTTTCATTTTTCTGATTTTTTTGAATTTTATGCCCATATATTTGAATCTTGGTCAAATCATATGTTTGACAAAGATTTAAACAAGTTTAAATTGTGAAAATGAAAAGGTAAGCATGGATCCTTATTAGTCACACTCTAAATTAAATCTTTTGGGAGGTTCTTGAAATTTCCATGTTTGAAACCCAAAACCACTTCTCTTCATGATTGACTTCATAAGAAAGAGTTTAGGGTTTTAGGGGTAGATATATACATGATTTTTCTGGTTTGAATATGTCTAGACCTGGTTTATCAACTTGAATGCTTACTATACATATGACATATATAAGAATGCTATGTGCTTTGGTTTTTCATTCTCTTTTGATTTTTTTTCTAAATTTTTATGCCCATTTGAATCTTGGTCAAAATCTTTGGTTTGACAAGGATTTAAACAAGTTTAAAACATGAAAATGAAAAAGGGAAGTCTGTATATCCTTCTTTTAGTAACTCTAAAATGGAAGCTTTTGGGATGTTCTTGAAATTTCCATGTTTGAAACCGAAAACGACTTCCCTTCATGCTAGACTTCATAAGATCGACAGGGGGTAGATACATGATTTGTCTGGTTTGGATATATCTAGACCTTGTTAATTTATCAACTTGAATGCTTACGATATGACATAAGAAGACAATGTGATTTGGTTTTTCAATTTTCTGATTTTTTTGAATATTGTGCCCACCCATTTGTATCTTCATGAAATCCTAGGTTTTACCAAGATAATTTAAACAAGTTTAAAACATGAAAACGAAAAGGGAAACATGTAACCTTCTCAGTCACTCTAAAATGAAGTTTTTGGGAGGTTTTTGAAATTTCCATGTTTGAAACCCAAAACCACTTCTCTTCATGCTTGACTTCATAAGACAAAGTTTAGGGTTAGGGGTATAGATACATGATTTGTATGGTTTGAATATGTCCAAACCTTGTTTATCAACTTGAATATGCTTACTATATGACATAAGAAGACTATGTACTTTGGTTTTTCATTTTTCTGATCTTTTTTTAATTTTCTGCACATTTGAATCATATCTTGGTCAAATCCTAGGTTTGACCAAGATTTAGACAAGTTTAACACGTGAAAACGAATAAGTAAGCCTGGATCCTTCTTAGTCACTCTAAAATGAAGCTTTTGGGAAGTTCTTGAAATTTCCATGTTTGAAACCAAAACCACTTCTCTTCATGATTGACTGAGTTTAATTATATAGGATTTTAGGGGTAGATATATACATGATTTTTCTGGTTTGAATATATATGTCTAGACCTTGTTTATCAACTTGAATGCTTACTATACATATGACATATCTAAGAATGCTATGTGCTTTGGTTTTTCATTCTTTTGATTTTTTTCTGAATTTTTAGGGCCATTTGAATCTTGGTCAAATCATTGGTTTGACCAAGATTTAAACAAGTTTAAAACATGAAAATGAAAAGGGAAGTCTGTATCCTTCTTAGTCACTCTAAAATGAAGCTTTTGGGATGTTCTTGAAATTTCAATGTTTGAAACCCAAAACGACTTCCCTTCATGCTAGACTTCATAAGATCGAAAGGGGCTAGATACATGATTTGTCTGGTTTGGATATATCTAGACCTTGTTTATCAACTTGATTGCTTACGATATGACATAAGAAGACTATGTGATTTGGTTTTTCGTTTTTCTGATTTTTTTGAACATTGTGCCCACCCATTTGTATCTTCATGAAATCCTAGGTTTGACCAAGCTAATTTAAACAAGTTTAAAACATGAAAATGAAAAGGGAAGCATGTAACCTTCTCAGTCACTCTAAAATGAAGTTTTTGGGAGGTTTTTGAAATTTCCATGTTTGAAACCCAAAACCACTTCTCTTCATGCTTGACTTCATAAGACAAAGTTTAGGGTTAGGGGGTATATATAGATACATGATTTGTATGGTTTGAATATGTCCAAACCTTTTGTTTATCAACTTGAATATGCTTACTATATGACATAAGAAGACTATGTACTTTGGTTTTTCATTTTTCTGATTTTTTTTAATTTTCTGCGCATTTGAATCATATCTTGGTCAAATCCTAGGTTTGACCAAGATTTAGACAAGTTTAACACGTGAAAACGAATAAGTAAGCCTGGATCCTTCTTAGTCACTCTAAAATGAAGCTTTTGGGAGGTTCTTGAAATTTCCATGTTTGAAACCCAAAACCACTTCTCTTCATGATTGAGTTTAATTATATAGGGTTTTAGGGGTAGATATATACATGATTTTTCTGGTTTGAATATATATGTCTAGAGACCTTGTTTATCAACTTGAATGCTTACTATACATATGACATATCTAAGAATGCTATGTGCTTTGGTTTTTCATTCTTTTGATTTTTTTCTGAATTTTTAGGGCCATTTGAATCTTGGTCAAATCATTGGTTTGACCAAGATTTAAACAAGTTTAAAACATGAAAATGAAAAGGGAAGTCTGTATCCTTCTTAGTCACTCTAAAATGAAGCTTAATTTTGGGATGTTCTTGAAATTTCAATGTTTGAAACCCAAAACGACTTCCCTTCATGCTAGACTTCATAAGATCGAAAGGGGGTAGATACACGATTTGTCTGGTTTGGATATATCTAGACCTTGTTTATCAACTTGATTGCTTACGATATGACATAAGAAGACTATGTGATTTGGTTTTTCATTTTTCTGATTTTTTTGAACATTGTGCCCACCCATTTGTATCTTCGTCAAATCCTAGGTTTGACCAAGATAATTAAAACAAGTTTTATAAAACATGAAAATGAAAAGGGAAGCATGTATCCTTCTTAGGCACTCTAAAATGAAGCTTTTGGGAAGTTCTTGAAATTTCCATGTTTGAAACCCAAAACCACTTCTCTTCATGATTGACTGAGTTTAATTATATAGGATTTTAGGGGTAGATATATACATGATTTTTCTGGTTTGAATATATATGTCTAGACCTTGTTTATCAACTTGAATGCTTACTATACATATGACATATCTAAGAATGCTATGTGCTTTGGTTTTTCATTCTTTTGATTTTTTTCTGAATTTTTAGGGCCATTTGAATCTTGGTCAAATCATTGGTTTGACCAAGATTTAAACAAGTTTAAAACATGAAAATGAAAAGGGAAGTCTGTATCCTTCTTAGTCACTCTAAAATGAAGCTTTTGGGATGTTCTTGAAATTTCAATGTTTGAAACCCAAAACGACTTCCCTTCATGCTAGACTTCATAAGATCGAAAGGGGCTAGATACATGATTTGTCTGGTTTGGATATATCTAGACCTTGTTTATCAACTTGATTGCTTACGATATGACATAAGAAGACTATGTGATTTGGTTTTTCATTTTTCTGATTTTTTTGAACATTGTGCCCACCCATTTGTATCTTCATGAAATCCTAGGTTTGACCAAGCTAATTTAAACAAGTTTAAAACATGAAAATGAAAAGGGAAGCATGTAACCTTCTCAGTCACTCTAAAATGAAGTTTTTGGGAGGTTTTTGAAATTTCCATGTTTGAAACCCAAAACCACTTCTCTTCATGCTTGACTTCATAAGACAAAGTTTAGGGTTAGGGGGTATATATAGATACATGATTTGTATGGTTTGAATATGTCCAAACCTTTTGTTTATCAACTTGAATATGCTTACTATATGACATAAGAAGACTATGTACTTTGGTTTTTCATTTTTCTGATTTTTTTAATTTTCTGCGCATTTGAATCATATCTTGGTCAAATCCTAGGTTTGACCAAGATTTAGACAAGTTTAACACGTGAAAACGAATAAGTAAGCCTGGATCCTTCTTAGTCACTCTAAAATGAAGCTTTTGGGAGGTTCTTGAAATTTCCATGTTTGAAACCCAAAACCACTTCTCTTCATGATTGACTGAGTTTAATTATATAGGGTTTTAGGGGTAGATATATACATGATTTTTCTGGTTTGAATATATATGTCTAGAGACCTTGTTTATCAACTTGAATGCTTACTATACATATGACATATCTAAGAATGCTATGTGCTTTGGTTTTTCATTCTTTTGATTTTTTTCTGAATTTTTAGGGCCATTTGAATCTTGGTCAAATCATTGGTTTGACCAAGATTTAAACAAGTTTAAAACATGAAAATGAAAAGGGAAGTCTGTATCCTTCTTAGTCACTCTAAAATGAAGCTTAATTTTGGGATGTTCTTGAAATTTCAATGTTTGAAACCCAAAACGACTTCCCTTCATGCTAGACTTCATAAGATCGAAAGGGGGTAGATACACGATTTGTCTGGTTTGGATATATCTAGACCTTGTTTATCAACTTGATTGCTTACGATATGACATAAGAAGACTATGTGATTTGGTTTTTCATTTTTCTGATTTTTTTGAACATTGTGCCCACCCATTTGTATCTTCGTCAAATCCTAGGTTTGACCAAGATAATTAAAACAAGTTTTATAAAACATGAAAATGAAAAGGGAAGCATGTATCCTTCTTAGGCACTCTAAAATGAAGCTTTTGGGAGTTTTTGAAATTTCCATGTTTGAAACCCAAAACCACATCTGTTCACATGCTTGACTTCATAAGACAGAGTTTAGGGGTTAGGGGTATAGATACATGATTTGTCTGGTTTGAATATGTCTAGACATTGTTTATCAACTTTAATGCTTACTATATGACATAAGAAAAATAATGTCATGTAAATGAGTTAACTTGGATTTCCTACCCTTGAATCCATAGGAAACTTTGTTCTAATGCACTATAATAATCAACAGAGTTTTTACACCAACAGGTCTGTCACTTACGTGTGGTGCCCACGCGTGAGGTCCCACACTTCAGTGAGCACAAGTCACGTGCAATAGGTACGCAAACTCCCAGCCATCTTCTTTGTCAAGAGAAGACGCATCAGGATGCGTATTGGAAGTCTGTGGGTCCTTCTGGATCCTTCGGTTGTCCCTCTCACAAAACAAAAACAAATCTCTCTCATTCTCGGCCTCGCTCGACTCGCTCGCTCGCTCGCACCTCCTGCTCACTGACAAACCCTGCACAAAAGTCAACATCATCACCCGAAAAAGGGAGACACCATAATTCTCTCCCTTCTTCTCTCCTTCCTCCGAGTGATCCCTCTTCCTCCGAGTTTCACTCGACGGGCAAACACACTTGTGCTGCATAGTAATAATAAAAAGGTATAGAAAAATCAACCTACGAATCTATAATTAAATAGGTTAGTAATAATAAAAATGTAGAAAAATCAACCTACGAATCTATAATTAAATAGGTTAAACTAGGGTTTTGCCCACTACTACAGATCAAGGTTCAAACCTTGTTTATCAACTTGAATATGCTTACTATATGACATAAGAAGACTATGTACTTTGGTTTTCATTTTTCTGATTTTTTAAATTTTCTGCGCATTTGAATCTTGGTCAAATCCTAGGTTTGACCAAGATTAGACAAGTTTAACACGTGAAAACGAATAAGTAAGCCTGGATCCTTCTTAGTCACTCTAAAATGAAGCATTTTGGGATGTTCTTGAAATTTCCATGTTTGAAACCCAAAACGACCTCTCTTCATGCTACACTTCATAAGATCGACCGAGTTTAGGGTAAGGGGTAGATACATGATTTGTATGGTTTGAATATGTCCAAACCTTGTTAATTTATCAACTTGAATGCTTACTATATGACATAAGAAGACTATATGCTTTTGTTTTTCATTTTTCTGATTTTTTTTGAATTTTATGCCCATATATTTGAATCTTGGTCAAATCATATGTTTGACAAAGATTTAAACAAGTTTAAATTGTGAAAATGAAAAGGTAAGCATGGATCCTTATTAGTCACTCTAAATTAAATCTTTTGGGAGGTTCTTGAAATTTCCATGTTTGAAACCCAAAACCACTTCTCTTCATGATTGACTTCATAAGAAAGAGTTTAGGGTTTTAGGGGTAGATATATACATGATTTTTCTGGTTTGAATATGTCTAGACCTGGTTTATCAACTTGAATGCTTACTATACATATGACATATATAAGAATGCTATGTGCTTTGGTTTTTCATTCTCTTTTGATTTTTTTTCTAAATTTTTATGCCCATTTGAATCTTGGTCAAAATCTTTGGTTTGACAAGGATTTAAACAAGTTTAAAACATGAAAATGAAAAAGGGAAGTCTGTATATCCTTCTTTTAGTAACTCTAAAATGGAAGCTTTTGGGATGTTCTTGAAATTTCCATGTTTGAAACCGAAAACGACTTCCCTTCATGCTAGACTTCATAAGATCGACAGGGGGTAGATACATGATTTGTCTGGTTTGGATATATCTAGACCTTGTTAATTTATCAACTTGAATGCTTACGATATGACATAAGAAGACAATGTGATTTGGTTTTTCAATTTTCTGATTTTTTTGAATATTGTGCCCACCCATTTGTATCTTCATGAAATCCTAGGTTTTACCAAGATAATTTAAACAAGTTTAAAACATGAAAACGAAAAGGGAAACATGTAACCTTCTCAGTCACTCTAAAATGAAGTTTTTGGGAGGTTTTTGAAATTTCCATGTTTGAAACCCAAAACCACTTCTCTTCATGCTTGACTTCATAAGACAGAGTTTAGGGTTAGGGGTATAGATACATGATTTGTATGGTTTGAATATGTCCAAACCTTGTTTATCAACTTGAATATGCTTACTATATGACATAAGAAGACTATGTACTTTGGTTTTTCATTTTCTGATTTTTTTTAATTTTCTGCACATTTGAATCATATCTTGGTCAAATCCTAGGTTTGACCAAGATTTAGACAAGTTTAACACGTGAAAACGAATAAGTAAGCCTGGATCCTTCTTAGTCACTCTAAAATGAAGCTTTTGGGAGGTTCTTGAAATTTCCATGTTTGAAACCCAAAACCACTTCTCTTCATGATTGTTGAGTTTAATTATATAGGGTTTTAGGGGTAGATATATACATGATTTTTCTGGTTTGAATATATATGTCTAGAGACCTTGTTTATCAATGCTTATTTTCATTCTTTTGATTTTTTTCTGAATTTTTAGGGCCATTTGAATCTTGGTCAAATCATTGGTTTGACCAAGATTTAAACAAGTTTAAAACATGAAAATGAAAAGGGAAGTTGTATCCTTCTTAGTCACTCTAAAATGAAGCTTTTGGGATGTTCTTGAAATTTCAATGTTTGAAACCCAAAACGACTTCCCTTCATGCTAGACTTCATAAGATCTCGAAGGGGGTAGATACATGATTTTGTCTGGTTTGGATATATCTAGACCTTGTTTATCAACTTGATTGCTTACGATATGACATAAGAAGACTATGTGATTTGGTTTTTCATTTTTCTGATTTTTTTGAACATTGTGCCCCCCATTTGTATCAATTCTCAGTCACTCTAAAATGAAGTTTTTGGGAGGTTTTTGAAATTTCCATGTTTGAAACCCAAAACCACTTCTCTTCATGCTTGACTTCATAAGACAAAGTTTAGGGTTAGGGGGTATATATAGATACATGATTTGTATGGTTTGAATATGTCCAAACCTTTTGTTTATCAACTTGAATATGCTTACTATATGACATAAGAAGACTATGTACTTTGGTTTTTCATTTTTCTGATTTTTTTAATTTTCTGCGCATTTGAATCATATCTTGGTCAAATCCTAGGTTTGACCAAGATTTAGACAAGTTTAACACGTGAAAACGAATAAGTAAGCCTGGATCCTTCTTAGTCACTCTAAAATGAAGCTTTTGGGAGGTTCTTGAAATTTCCATGTTTGAAACCCAAAACCACTTCTCTTCATGATTGACTGAGTTTAATTAGGGTTTTAGGGGTAGATATATACATGATTTTTCTGGTTTGAATATATATGTCTAGACCTTGTTTATCAACTTGAATGCTTACTATACATATGACATAAGAATGCTATGTGCTTTGGTTTTTCATTCTTTTGATTTTTTCTGAATTTTTAGGGCCATTTGAATCTTGGTCAAATCCTTGGTTTGACCAAGATTTAAACAAGTTTAAAACATGAAAATGAAAAGGGAAGAATGTATCCTTCTTAGTCACTCTAAAATGAAGCTTTTGGGATGTTCTTGAAATTTCAATGTTTGAAACCCAAAACGACTTCCCTTCATGCTAGACTTCATAAGATCGAAAGGGGGTAGATACACGATTTGTCTGGTTTGGATATATCTAGACCTTGTTTATCAACTTGATTGCTTACGATATGACATAAGAAGACTATGTGATTTGGTTTTCCATTTTTCTGATTTTTTTAATTTTTTGCCCACCCATTTGTATCTTCGTCAAATCCTAGGTTTGACCAAGATAATTAAAACAAGTTTTATAAAACATGAAAATGAAAAGGGAAGCATGTATCCTTCTTAGGCACTCTAAAATGAAGCTTTTGGGAGGTTTTTGAAATTTCCATGTTTGAAACCCAAAACCACATCTCTTCACATGCTTGACTTCATAAGACAGAGTTTAGGGGTTAGGGGTATAGATACATGATTTATCTGGTTTGAATATGTCTAGACATTGTTTATCAACTTTAATGCTTACTATATGACATAAGAAAAATAATGTCATGTAAATGAGTTAACTTGGATTTCCTACCCTTGAATCCATAGGAAACTTTGTTCTAATGCACTATAATAATCAACCGAGTTTTTACACCAAGGTCTGTCACTTACGTGTGGTGCCCACGCGTGAGGTCCCACCGGTGAGCACAAGTCACGGTACGCAAACTCCAACCATCTTCTTTGTCAAGAGAAGACGCATCAGATGCGTATTGGAAGTCTGTGGGTCCATGGATCCTTCGGTTGTCCCTCTCACAAAAAACAAATCTCTCTCATTCTCGGCCTCGCTCGACTCGCTCGCTCTCCTGCTCACTGACAAACCCACACAAAAGTCAACATCATCACCCGAAAAAGGGAGACACCATAATTCTCTCCCTTCTTCTCTCCTTCCTCCGAGTGATCCCTCTTCCTCCGAGTTTCACTCGACGGGCAAACACACTTGTGCTGCATAGTAATAATAAAAAGGTATAGAAAAATCAACCTACGAATCTATAATTAAATAGGTTAGTAATAATAAAAATGTAGAAAAATCAACCTACGAATCTGTAATTAAATAGGTTAAACTAGGGTTTTGCCCACTACTACAGATCAAGGTTCAAACCTTGTTTATCAACTTGAATATGCTTACTATATGACATAAGAAGACTATGTACTTTGGTTTTCATTTTTCTGATTTTTTAAATTTTCTGCGCATTTGAATCTTGGTCAAATCCTAGGTTTGACCAAGATTTAGACAAGTTTAACACGTGAAAACGAATAAGTAAGCCTGGATCCTTCTTAGTCACTCTAAAATGAAGCATTTTGGGATGTTCTTGAAATTTCCATGTTTGAAACCCAAAACGACCTCTCTTCATGCTACACTTCATAAGATCGACCGAGTTTAGGGTTAGGGGTAGATACATGATTTGTATGGTTTGAATATGTCCAAACCTTGTTAATTTATCAACTTGAATGCTTACTATATGACATAAGAAGACTATATGCTTTTGTTTTTCATTTTTCTGATTTTTTTTGAATTTTATGCCCATATATTTGAATCTTGGTCAAATCATATGTTTGACAAAGATTTAAACAAGTTTAAATTGTGAAAATGAAAAGGTAAGCATGGATCCTTATTAGTCACACTCTAAATTAAATCTTTTGGGAGGTTCTTGAAATTTCCATGTTTGAAACCCAAAACCACTTCTCTTCATGATTGACTTCATAAGAAAGAGTTTAGGGTTTTAGGGGTAGATATATACATGATTTTTCTGGTTTGAATATGTCTAGACCTGGTTTATCAACTTGAATGCTTACTATACATATGACATATATAAGAATGCTATGTGCTTTGGTTTTTCATTCTCTTTTGATTTTTTTTCTAAATTTTTATGCCCATTTGAATCTTGGTCAAAATCTTTGGTTTGACAAGGATTTAAACAAGTTTAAAACATGAAAATGAAAAAGGGAAGTCTGTATATCCTTCTTAGTAACTCTAAAATGGAAGCTTTTGGGATGTTCTTGAAATTTCCATGTTTGAAACCGAAAACGACTTCCCTTCATGCTAGACTTCATAAGATCGACAGGGGGTAGATACATGATTTGTCTGGTTTGGATATATCTAGACCTTGTTAATTTATCAACTTGAATGCTTACGATATGACATAAGAAGACAATGTGATTTGGTTTTCCATTTTCTGATTTTTTTGAATATTGTGCCCACCCATTTGTATCTTCATGAAATCCTAGGTTTTACCAAGATAATTTAAACAAGTTTAAAACATGAAAACGAAAAGGAAACATGTAACCTTCTCATTCACTCTAAAATGAAGTTTTTGGGAGGTTTTTGAAATTTCCATGTTTGAAACCCAAAACCACTTCTCTTCATGCTTGACTTCATAAGACAAAGTTTAGGGTTAGGGGTATAGATACATGATTTGTATGGTTTGAATATGTCCAAACCTTGTTTATCAACTTGAATATAATACTTATGACATAAGAAGACTATGTACTTTGGTTTTTCATTTTTCTGATTTTTTTAATTTTCTGCACATTTGAATCATATCTTGGTCAAATCCTAGGTTTGACCAAGATTTAGACAAGTTTAACACGTGAAAACGAATAAGTAAGCCTGGATCCTTCTTAGTCACTCTAAAATGAAGCTTTTGGGAGGTTCTTGAAATTTCCATGTTTGAAACCCAAAACCACTTCTCTTCATGATTGACTGAGTTTAATTATATAGGGTTTTAGGGGTAGATATATACATGATTTTTCTGGTTTGAATATATATGTCTAGAGACCTTGTTTATCAACTTGAATGCTTACTATACATATGACATATCTAAGAATGCTATGTGCTTTGGTTTTTCATTCTTTTGATTTTTTTCTGAATTTTTAGGGCCATTTGAATCTTGGTCAAATCATTGGTTTGACCAAGATTTAAACAAGTTTAAAACATGAAAATGAAAAGGGAAGTCTGTATCCTTCTTAGTCACTCTAAAATGAAGCTTTTGGGATGTTCTTGAAATTTCAATGTTTGAAACCCAAAACGACTTCCCTTCATGCTAGACTTCATAAGATCGAAAGGGGGTAGATACATGATTTGTCTGGTTTGGATATATCTAGACCTTGTTTATCAACTTGATTGCTTACGATATGACATAAGAAGACTATGTGATTTGGTTTTTCATTTTTCTGATTTTTTTGAACATTGTGCCCACCCATTTGTATCTTCATGAAATCCTAGGTTTGACCAAGCTAATTTAAACAAGTTTAAAACATGAAAATGAAAAGGGAAGCATGTAACCTTCTCAGTCACTCTAAAATGAAGTTTTTGGGAGGTTTTTGAAATTTCCATGTTTGAAACCCAAAACCACTTCTCTTCATGCTTGACTTCATAAGACAAAGTTTAGGGTTAGGGGTATATATAGATACATGATTTGTATGGTTTGAATATGTCCAAACCTTTTGTTTATCAACTTGAATATGCTTACTATATGACATAAGAAGACTATGTACTTTGGTTTTTCATTTTTCTGATTTTTTTAATTTTCTGCGCATTTGAATCATATCTTGGTCAAATCCTAGGTTTGACCAAGATTTAGACAAGTTTAACACGTGAAAACGAATAAGTAAGCCTGGATCCTTCTTAGTCACTCTAAAATGAAGCTTTTGGGAGGTTCTTGAAATTTCCATGTTTGAAACCCAAAACCACTTCTCTTCATGATTGATATTTAATTAGGGTTTTAGGGGTAGATATATACATGATTTTTCTGGTTTGAATATATATGTCTAGACCTTGTTTATCAACTTGAATGCTTACTATACATATGACATAAGAATGCTATGTGCTTTGGTTTTTCATTCTTTTGATTTTTTCTGAATTTTTAGGCCATTTGAATCTTGGTCAAATCCTTGGTTTGACCAAGATTTAAACAAGTTTAAAACATGAAAATGAAAAGGGAAGTCTGTATCCTTCTTAGTCACTCTAAAATGAAGCTTTTGGGATGTTCTTGAAATTTCAATGTTTGAAACCCAAAACGACTTCCCTTCATGCTAGACTTCATAAGATCGAAAGGGGGTAGATACACGATTTGTCTGGTTTGGATATATCTAGACCTTGTTTATCAACTTGATTGCTTACGATATGACATAAGAAGACTATGTGATTTGGTTTTCCATTTTTCTGATTTTTTTAATTTTTTGCCCACCCATTTGTATCTTCGTCAAATCCTAGGTTTGACCAAGATAATTAAAACAAGTTTTATAAAACATGAAAATGAAAAGGGAAGCATGTATCCTTCTTAGGCACTCTAAAATGAAGCTTTTGGGAGTTTTTTGAAATTTCCATGTTTGAAACCCAAAACCACATCTCTTCACATGCTTGACTTCATAAGACAGAGTTTAGGGGTTAGGGGTATAGATACATGATTTGTCTGGTTTGAATGTGTCTAGACATTGTTTATCAACTTTAATGCTTACTATATGACATAAGAAAAATAATGTCATGTAAATGAGTTAACTTGGATTTCCTACCCTTGAATCCATAGGAAACTTTGTTCTAATGCACTATAATAATCAACCGAGTTTTTACACCAACAGTCTGTCACTTACGTGTGGTGCCCACGCGTGAGGTCCCACACTTCAGTGAGCACAAGTCACGTGCAATAGGTACGCAAACTCCCAGCCATCTTCTTTGTCAAGAGAAGACGCATCAGATGCGTATTGGAAGTCTGTGGGTCCTTCTGGATCCTTCGGTTGTCCCTCTCACAAAAAAACAAATCTCTCTCATTCTCGGCCTCGCTCACCCCGCTCGCTCGCTCGCTCGCACCTCCTGCTCACTGACAAACCCTGCACAAAAGTCAACATCATCACCCGAAAAAGGGGAGACACCATAATTCTCTCCCTTCTTCTCTCCTTCCGAGTGATCCCTCTTCCTCCGAGTTTCACTCGACGGGCAAACACACTTTTTTTAATTTTCTGCCCATTTGAATCTTGGTCAAATCCTAGGTTTGACCAAGATTTAAACAAGTTTAAAACATGAAAATAAAATGGTAAGCATGGATCCTTCTTAGTCTCCCGAAAATGAAGTTTTTTTTTTTGAAATTTCCATGTTTGAAACCAAAAACCACTTCTCTTCATGCTTGACTTCATAAGACATAGTTTAGGGTTAGGGGTAGATATATACATGATTTTTCTGGTTTGAATATGTCTAGACCTTGTTTATCAACTTGAATGCTAGCTTACTATATATGACATAAGAATGCTATGTGCTTTGGTTTTTCATTCTTTTGATTTTTTTCTGAATTTTTATGCCCATTTGAATCTTGGTCGAATCCTAGGTTTGACCAAGATTTAAACAAGTTTAAAACATGAAAATGAGAAGGGAAGCATGTATCCTTCTTAGTCACTCTAATTAAAATGAAGATTTTGGGAGGTTTTTGAAATTTCCATGTTTGAAACCAAAAACCACGTCTCTTCATGCTTGACTTCATAAGATATATAGAGTTTAATTAGGGGTTAGGGGTATAGATACATGATTTGTTTGGTTTGAATATGTCTAGACCTTGTTTAACAACTTGAATGCTTACTATATGCCATAAGAAGACTATTACTTTGGTTTTTAATTTTTTTGATTTTTTAAAATTTTCTGCCAATTTGAATCTTGGTCAAATCATAGGTTTGACAAAGATTTAAACAAGTTTAAATTGTGAAAATGAAAAGGTAAGCATGGATCCTTATTAGTCACTCTAAATTAAATCTTTTGGGAGGTTCTTGAAATTTCCATGTTTGAAACCCAAAACCACTTCTCTTCATGCTTGACTTCATAAGATATATAGAGTTTAATTAGGGGTTAGGGGTATAGATACATGATTTGTTTGGTTTGAATATGTCTAGACCTTGTTTAACAACTTGAATGCTTACTATATGCCATAAGAAGACTATTACTTTGGTTTTTAATTTTTTTGATTTTTTAAAATTTTCTGCCAATTTGAATCTTGGTCAAATCATAGGTTTGACAAAGATTTAAACAAGTTTAAATTGTGAAAATGAAAAGGTAAGCATGGATCCTTATTAGTCACTCTAAATTAAATCTTTTGGGAGGTTCTTGAAATTTCCATGTTTGAAACCCAAAACCACTTCTCTTCATGATTGACTTCATAAGAAAGAGTTTAGGGTTTTAGGGGTAGATATATACATGATTTTTCTGGTTTGAATATGTCTAGACCTGGTTTATCTACTTGAATGCTTACTATACATATGACATATATAAGAATGCTATGTGCTTTGGTTTTTCATTCTCTTTTGATTTTTTTTCTAAATTTTTATGCCCATTTGAATCTTGGTCAAAATCTTTGGTTTGACAAGGATTTAAACAAGTTTAAAACATGAAAATGAAAAAGGGAAGTCTGTATATCCTTCTTTTAGTAACTCTAAAATGGAAGCTTTTGGGATGTTCTTGAAATTTCCATGTTTGAAACCGAAAACGACTTCCCTTCATGCTAGACTTCATAAGATCGACAGGGCGTAGATACATGATTTGTCTGGTTTGGATATATCTAGACCTTGTTAATTTATCAACTTGAATGCTTACGATATGACATAAGAAGACAATGTGATTTGGTTTTTCAATTTTCTGATTTTTTTGAATATTGTGCCCACCCATTTGTATCTTCATGAAATCCTAGGTTTTACCAAGATAATTTAAACAAGTTTAAAACATGAAAACGAAAAGGGAAACATGTAACCTTCTCAGTCACTCTAAAATGAAGTTTTTGGGAGGTTTTTGAAATTTCCATGTTTGCAACCCAAAACCACTTCTCTTCATGCTTGACTTCATAAGACAAAGTTTAGGGTTAGGGGGTATAGATACATGATTTGTATGGTTTGAATATGTCCAAACCTTGTTTATCAACTTGAATATGCTTACTATATGACATAAGAAGACTATGTACTTTGGTTTTTCATTTTTCTGATTTTTTTTAATTTTCTGCACATTTGAATCATATCTTGGTCAAATCCTAGGTTTGACCAAGATTTAGACAAGTTTAACACGTGAAAACGAATAAGTAAGCCTGGATCCTTCTTAGTCACTCTAAAATGAAGCTTTCGGGAGGTTCTTGAAATTTCCATGTTTGAAACCCAAAACCACTTCTCTTCATGATTGACTGAGTTTAATTATATAGGGTTTTAGGGGTAGATATATACATGATTTTTCTGGTTTGAATATATATGTCTAGAGACCTTGTTTATCAACTTGAATGCTTACTATACATATGACATATCTAAGAATGCTATGTGCTTTGGTTTTTCATTCTTTTGATTTTTTTCTGAATTTTTAGGGCCATTTGAATCTTGGTCAAATCATTGGTTTGACCAAGATTTAAACAAGTTTAAAACATGAAAATGAAAAGGGAAGTCTGTATCCTTCTTAGTCACTCTAAAATGAAGCTTTTGGGATGTTCTTGAAATTTCAATGTTTGAAACCCAAAACGACTTCCCTTCATGCTAGACTTCATAAGATCGAAAGGGGGTAGATACATGATTTGTCTGGTTTGGATATATCTAGACCTTGTTTATCAACTTGATTGCTTACGATATGACATAAGAAGACTATGTGATTTGGTTTTTCATTTTTCTGATTTTTTTGAACATTGTGCCCACCCATTTGTATCTTCATGAAATCCTAGGTTTGACCAAGCTAATTTAAACAAGTTTAAAACATGAAAATGAAAAGGGAAGCATGTAACCTTCTCAGTCACTCTAAAGTGAAGTTTTTGGGAGGTTTTTGAAATTTCCATGTTTGAAACCCAAAACCACTTCTCTTCATGCTTGACTTCATAAGACAAAGTTTAGGGTTAGGGGGTATATATAGATACATGATTTGTATGGTTTGAATATGTCCAAACCTTTTGTTTATCAACTTGAATATGCTTACTATATGACATAAGAAGACTATGTACTTTGGTTTTTCATTTTTCTGATTTTTTTAATTTTCTGCGCATTTGAATCATATCTTGGTCAAATCCTAGGTTTTACCAAGATTTAGACAAGTTTAACACGTGAAAACGAATAAGTAAGCCTGGATCCTTCTTATTCACTCTAAAATGAAGCTTTTGGGAGGTTCTTGAAATTTCCATGTTTGAAACCCAAAACCACTTCTCTTCATGATTGACTGAGTTTAATTAGGGTTTTAGGGGTAGATATATACATGATTTTTCTGGTTTGAATATATATGTCTAGACCTTGTTTATCAACTTGAATGCTTACTATACATATGACATAAGAATGCTATGTGCTTTGGTTTTTCATTCTTTTGATTTTTTCTGAATTTTTAGGGCCATTTGAATCTTGGTCAAATCCTTGGTTTGACCAAGATTTAAACAAGTTTAAAACATGAAAATGAAAAGGGAAGTCTGTATCCTTCTTAGTCACTCTAAAATGAAGCTTTTGGGATGTTCTTGAAATTTCAATGTTTGAAACCCAAAACGACTTCCCTTCATGCTAGACTTCATAAGATCGAAAGGGGGTAGATACACGATTTGTCTGGTTTGGATATATCTAGACCTTGTTTATCAACTTGATTGCTTACGATATGACATAAGAAGACTATGTGATTTGGTTTTCCATTTTTCTGATTTTTTTAATTTTTTGCCCACCCATTTGTATCTTCGTCAAATCCTAGGTTTGACCAAGATAATTAAAACAAGTTTTATAAAACATGAAAATGAAAAGGGAAGCATGTATCCTTCTTAGGCACTCTAAAATGAAGCTTTTGGGAGGTTTTTGAAATTTACATGTTTGAAACCCAAAACCACATCTCTTCACATGCTTGACTTCATAAGACAGAGTTTAGGGGTTAGGGGTATAGATACATGATTTGTCTGGTTTGAATGTGTCTAGACATTGTTTATCAACTTTAATGCTTACTATATGACATAAGAAAAATAATGTCATGTAAATGAGTTAACTTGGATTTCCTACCCTTGAATCCATAGGAAACTTTGTTCTAATGCACTATAATAATCAACCGAGTTTTTACACCAACAGGTCTGTCACTTACGTGTGGTGCCCACGCGTGAGGTCCCACACTTCAGTGAGCACAAGTCACGTGCAATAGGTACGCAAACTCCCAGCCATCTTCTTTGTCAAGAGAAGACGCATCAGGATGCGTATTGGAAGTCTGTGGGTCCTTCTGGATCCTTCGGTTGTCCCTCTCACAAAAAAAAACAAATCTCTCTCATTCTCGGCCTCGCTCGACTCGCTCGCTCGCTCGCACCTCCTGCTCACTGACAAACCCTGCACAAAAGTCAACATCATCACCCGAAAAAGGGGAGACACCATAATTCTCTCCCTTCTTCTCTCCTTCCGAGTGATCCCTCTTCCTCCGAGTTTCACTCGACGGGCAAACACACTTTTTTTAATTTTCTGCCCATTTGAATCTTGGTCAAATCCTAGGTTTGACCAAGATTTAAACAAGTTTAAAACATGAAAATAAAATGGTAAGCATGGATCCTTCTTAGTCTCCCGAAAATGAAGTTTTTTTTTTGAAATTTCCATGTTTGAAACCAAAAACCACTTCTCTTCATGCTTGACTTCATAAGACATAGTTTAGGGTTAGGGGTAGATATATACATGATTTTTCTGGTTTGAATATGTCTAGACCTTGTTTATCAACTTGAATGCTAGCTTACTATATATGACATAAGAATGCTATGTGCTTTGGTTTTTCATTCTTTTGATTTTTTTCTGAATTTTTATGCCCATTTGAATCTTGGTCGAATCCTAGGTTTGACCAAGATTTAAACAAGTTTAAAACATGAAAATGAGAAGGGAAGCATGTATCCTTCTTAGTCACTCTAATTAAAATGAAGATTTTGGGAGGTTTTTGAAATTTCCATGTTTGAAACCAAAAACCACGTCTCTTCATGCTTGACTTCATAAGATATATAGAGTTTAATTAGGGGTTAGGGGTATAGATACATGATTTGTTTGGTTTGAATATGTCTAGACCTTGTTTAACAACTTGAATGCTTACTATATGCCATAAGAAGACTATTACTTTGGTTTTTAATTTTTTTGATTTTTTAAAATTTTCTGCCAATTTGAATCTTGGTCAAATCATAGGTTTGACAAAGATTTAAACAAGTTTAAATTGTGAAAATGAAAAGGTAAGCATGGATCCTTATTAGTCACTCTAAATTAAATCTTTTGGGAGGTTCTTGAAATTTCCATGTTTGAAACCCAAAACCACTTCTCTTCATGATTGACTTCATAAGAAAGAGTTTAGGGTTTTAGGGGTAGATATATACATGATTTTTCTGGTTTGAATATGTCTAGACCTGGTTTATCAACTTGAATGCTTACTATACATATGACATATATAAGAATGCTATGTGCTTTGGTTTTTCATTCTTTTGATTTTTTTCTGAATTTTTATGCCCATTTGAATCTTGGTCGAATCCTAGGTTTGACCAAGATTTAAACAAGTTTAAAACATGAAAATGAAAAGGGAAGCATGTAACCTTCTCAGTCACTCTAAAATGAAGTTTTTGGGAGGTTTTTGAAATTTCCATGTTTGAAACCCAAAACCACGTCTCTTCATGCTTGACTTCATAAGACAAAGTTTAGGGTTAGGGGGTATATATAGATACATGATTTGTATGGTTTGAATATGTCCAAACCTTGTTTATCAACTTGAATATGCTTACTATATGACATAAGAAGACTATGTACTTTGTTTTTCATTTTTCTGATTTTTTTAATTTTCTGCGCATTTGAATCATATCTTGGTCAAATCCTAGGTTTGACCAAGATTTAGACAAGTTTAACACGTGAAAACGAATAAGTAAGCCCGGATCCTTCTTAGTCACTCTAAAATGAAGCTTTTGGGAGGTTCTTGAAATTTCCATGTTTGAAACCCAAAACCACATCTCTTCATGATTGACTGAGTTTAATTAGGGTTTTAGGGGTAGATATATACATGATTTTTGGTTTGAATATATATGTCTAGACCTTGTTTATCAACTTGAATGCTAGCTTACTATATATGACATAAGAATGCTATGTGCTTTGGTTTTTCATTCTTTTGATTTTTTTCTGAATTTTTATGCCCATTTGAATCTTGGTCGAATCCTAGGTTTGACCAAGATTTAAACAAGTTTAAAACATGAAAATGAGAAGGGAAGCATGTATCCTTCTTAGTCACTCTAATTAAAATGAAGATTTTGGGAGGTTTTTGAAATTTCCATGTTTGAAACCAAAAACCACGTCTCTTCATGCTTGACTTCATAAGATATATAGAGTTTAATTAGGGGTTAGGGGTATAGATACATGATTTGTTTGGTTTGAATATGTCTAGACCTTGTTTAACAACTTGAATGCTTACTATATGCCATAAGAAGACTATGTACTTTGGTTTTTAATTTTTTTGATTTTTTAAACTTTTCTGCCAATTTGTATCTTGGTCAAATCCTAGGTTTGACCAAGATTTAAACAAGTTTAAGACGTGAAAATAAAATGGTAAGCATGGATCCTTCTTAGTCTCCCTAAAATGAAGCTTTTGGTTTTTTTTTTAAATTTCCAGGTTTGAAACCCAAAACCACTTCTCTTCATGCTTGACTTCATAAGACAGAGTTTAGGGATAGGGGTAGATATATATATACATGATTTTTCTGGTTTGAATATGTCTAGACCCTGTTTATCAACTTGAATGCTTACTATATGACATAAGAATGCTATGTGCTTTGGTTTTTCATTCTTTTGATTTTTTCTGAATTTTTATGCCCATTTGAATCTTGGTAGAATCCTAGGTTTGACCAAGATTTAAACAAGTTTAAAACATGAAAATGAGAAGGGAAGCCTGTATCCTTCTTTGTCACTCTAATTAAAATGAAGCTTTTGGGTGGTTTTTGAAATTTCCATGTTTGAAACCCAAAACCACATCTCTTCGTGCTTGACTTCATAAGACAGAGTTTAGGGGTTAGGGGGTACATAGATACATGATTTGCATAGTTTGAATATGTCTAGCTAGAGACCTTGTTTCTCAATTTTAATGCTTACTATATGACATAAGAAGACTATGTGCTTTGGTTTTTCATTTTTCTGTTTTATTTTAATTTTATGCCCATTTGAATCTTGGTCAAATCCTAGGTTTGACCAAGATTTAAACAAGTTTAAATTATGAAAATGAAGGTAAGCATGGATCCTTATTAGTCACTCTAACATAAATCTTTTGGGAGGTTCTTGAAATTTCCATGTTTCAAACCCAAAACCACTTCTCTTCATGATTGACTTCATAAGACAGAGTTTAGGGTTTTAGGGGTAGATATATACATGATTTTTCTGGTTTGAATATGTCTAGCCCTTGTTTATCAACTTGAATGCTTACTATACATATGACATAAGAATGCTATGTGCTTTGGTTTTTCATTCTCTTTTGATTTTTTTCTAAATTTTTAGGCCCATTTGAATCTTGGTCAAATCCTTGGTTTGACCAAGATTTAAACAAGTTTAAAACATGAAAATAAAAAAGGAAGTCTGTATCCTTCTTAGTCACTCTAAAATGGAAGCTTTTGGGATGTTCTTGAAATTACCATGTTTGAAACCGAAAACGACTTCCCTTCATGCTAGACTTCATAAGATCGACAGGGGGTAGATACATGATTTGTCTGGTTTGGATATATCTAGACCTTGTTAATTTATCAACTTGAATGCTTACGATATGACATAAGAAGACAATGTGATTTGGTTTTTCATTTTTCTGATTTTTTTGAATATTGTACGTGCCCACCCATTTGTATCTTCATCAAATCCTAGGTTTGACCAGGATTTAAACAAGTTTAAAACATGAAATGAAAAGATAAGCCTGGATCCTTCTTAGTCACTCTAAAATGAAGCTTTTGGAGGTTCTTGAAATTTCCATGTTTGAAACCCAAAACCACTTCTCTTCATGATTGACTTCATAAGACAGAGTTTAGGGTTTTAGGGGTAGATATATACATGATTTTTCTGGTTTGAATATATATGTCTAGACCTTGTTTATCAACTTGAATGCTTACTATATATATGACATAAGAATGCTATATATGTGCTTTGGTTGTTCATTCTTTTGATTTTTTCTGATTTTTTAGGCCCATTTGAATCTTGGTCAAATCCTAGGTTTGACCATGATTTAAACAAGTTTAAAACATGAAAATGAAAAGGTAAGCATGGATCCTTCTTAGTCACTCTAAAATGAAGCTTTTGGGATGTTCTTGAAATTTCCATGTTTGAAACCCAAAACGACTTCGATCTCTTTATGCTAGATTTCATAAGACTGAGTTTTAGGGGTTAGGGGGTAGATACATGATTTGTCTAGTTTGAATATGTACATAGTACTCCCTCTATAGGAACTTGGAGAAAGCAACTGTTGTGCCACACAATTTTGTTGTTTTCCTATTTTTCTTTCATGAAGCTTTACGATGTGGTTCGTGTGTGGGGATCAAGCTCGTAATCTCGTTTCAATTACACAACCAACTACTCTGCTCATCCTTGCATGTAATTAACCAATATAGGAATTTGATTCCACGGAACTTTTTCAGTACATAAGTCTCCTCCTTAACTCCTCTAGTCTCTACCAAGCCGGCCGCCTCGCTACTTCCCTAGCTTCCTCCCTACAGCACACCTCGCCCCCGTACGCGAGCTAGGTCCAGCCGGAGATGGGGCACAGCCGCCCCCGCTGGAAGAATGCTCAGAGGAAGTCCGGGCAGGAGGACAAGGGTGACGCCATCCCGGATGAACTTCTCGGGCTGGTGTTCCTGCGCCTCACCTCGCCTCTGGATCTCGTCCGCGCCGCGTTCGCCTGCAGGAGCTGGCGCAAGGTCATCGCGGCGGAGGACTTCCGTGTCCTCTCCGCTCGCCACGGCGCGCCATCCTCCATAGTCGCCGGCCACTACCACATCAGCTTCTCCCATTGTCACTATCGGCCGTCTGGCTTGCTGCCCCACTTCGTTCCCTCTTCCTCGTCATGTTGGGCCGGGGTCGCCGCAAATAATCTCGCGCTCGACTTCCTCCCACGGGCGCCAAACGGCGACCTCAGTTTGGAGCTCGCCGACTCTCGGGGCGGCCTCCTACTCCTTGCGGACTTCGACCACACCGAACACGGAAAGCCTTTCGAGCAGCCTTCACGTCTCGTCGTCTGCGATCCCCTGGCAGGTCAGTACGTGACGGTCCCTCCACCCCCTGCTGTTTCGCACACAACATTCGTAAGCTTGTTCCTGGGCGCCGCCCTCCATGGCGAGGACGCTGCGGCGCGCATCAGTCTGTCAAATTACAGGGTGACGTGCCTGATCTATCATGACGGCATCTGCAAGACCTGCGTGTTCTCGCCTGGCCCTGGTGGCCACGCTTGGACCTCCTCCGGCGCCATCGTGCCTCTCCACGCCACGCACACAGGCCGGTCGGATATCCTCTTTGTGGGGTGCAACGCCCGTTTCTTCCAGTGGTACGTGTTCGGTGGGCTCGGAAACTTCATTCTTGCTCTCGACAGAGAATCCGGCGAGCTCTCACGCTTCGAGAGAGCTCGAGACGAGGACTGGCTTCACACCGTGCCGATTGAGATGCTGGGCGGGCCCTCGCGCGTGCTGAATTGGTACGTGCTAGAGCTTCCGTGGCCACCTACCTTCCGAGCTTGCTTATCCTAGGATTCTGGCTTCCTGGGTTGGATTAGTGTCGGCCATGGTGTCGTCGACATGGTCTGGAGGTTGAAGACGAAGGGCATCTCAAGGATTTTGTTGTAATTTCGTTTTTTTTCAGGTGTTTTGTACTATTTGATGTTTCTCTTAATGCCAGAGGGTTTATTTGCACTAGTCATACTTGACATAGCTGTACGTTTTGAAGATTAACTTGTTCATCATGATCCGAACTTCTCATACTCTTAATGCCAGAGGGTTTATTTGCACTAGTCATACTTGACATAACTTCGAACTTGTTTTGAGTAATACGTAGTATGGTATAGTACTAGAATAGGAGGAGTAACACTTTTCGCATTTGGGCCAAATATAAAGTACTACCTCCATTTCAAGGAATAAGGCGCACGCGTACTCCAAGACGTATCTTTTGGTCAGATTACCTTGACCATTGAATTGACAAGACAACACACAGAGCATTGGGGCGTGCTCGATGGTGCTAGCTGCGGCTATACAGACATGTGATAGGCATCGCGGAAGCGTCGCAAATAGAAAACAAATCATATTTTTTGGGGGAGGATGTTTTGGCTCCTGGTTGCGTATGCTCCCTTTAGTTTGAACTGCAACATCTATATATTTTGAAATGTAAAAAAAATCCAAACAAAAAATTAATCTTTTCATCTTCACATGCTAAGAGCGCATAAAGTCTTTCCATAAAAAACTAAATTGTCGTTTGGGCTATGTAAAAAAGATAAAATTTATTGCTAAAAATAAAGCTGTTTACATCAACCACAAAAAATATCGGCTTTTCACGAAACTACACGAACACACATAGATTATCGAGAAGTACATGCGGATTTTTTTGTTAGAATTTTTTGAAAATTAAAAATATGTTTTTTTGGGTCGAGGTAGCATATCCGCCCAATAGCCGAATTAAATTTCCGATTTTTTTGGACTGACAATTTCATCGGGAAGACATGGATGCGCGCAGACGGCGTGCAAGGCAAGGCATCGATTTGACCGGACGTACTTAGGGCAGGTCAGGCTGCCAGCGTACTTATTCCGGCCAGGTGAGGTACTAGAACTCAAAGTCCTCCTCAGCGTCTCTCCTCTCTCTCTGTCTTTATTGAGTGTACTAGCGCGCAGGGACTCAAAGTCAGGGAAATGTTTGAGATGCAAAGTAAGAGAATATTTACCAGTATAATTGGTTGATTAGAAGATTAAGTGGTGAAATCACAACAGATTGGAGCAGTACATGGTGGAAACCGCAAAATATCCTTCCAAATGGTGTTTTTGTGCAACATACGAAGTATGAGGTGGTGGAACTTGAGGCCAGTGACTTTACTTACTCCAAAATGCAACTTTACGTACATGAGCCATCGGATCAAGATCCAACGGACACAGTTGATCCAGAATTTGTAGTCACATTTTAAGTTGCTCGAAAAAAATCGAAAACATTACAGTAAGATATATATCTTTCTTAAGTATTCTGGTAAAGTTTTACTTCATTTGAAAATTGAGTTTAATTTTAAGTTTAAAATTTGGATCAACCATGTGCGTTGGATCTTGATCGAATGACTCACGTACAAGTCGCCAGTGAAGTTACTGGATCTCGTTCCTTGGTGGAATCTGCAATTCCCTCCCCTATATATACTATACAAGTCGAAGACTACGACCCTCTATCCCTATCTCCTTCACATCCTCTAAATTCATATTCCCATTTAGAATCGTTGGGCATGGAGGTTCCCCCTGGTAGCTTTAGATCGAGCTTTTGTCGACGATGCTAATTTGAGAAGACTGCTCACCTACGGTTTGTGCTCTCAATCCGCACAACCTCCATTTTGGCGGGTTAGTACTTTCTTCACTAGGTTCATCAAGATGTATTTTAATTTGGGCTAACAGTCGTGTTAATTTCCTTGTATTAAGCAGTGCTGTTCGTGCAAGAAGGTTGCATGCGACAGCTGCGCTAGGAACCTGCCCGGTGGCGCGTGCCCGGGATGCCAGGGCGTCTTCCAAGGTGAAAGTCCTCCATCTGAAAGCATGTACTTTTCCCGTGAATGTGTTATGGAAAAGAATGTGGTGAGAAGAACGTTCATCTGCGGTTTGTGCTCTCAAATCGCACGACGTCCACTATAACGGGTTAGTACTTTCTTCACTAGGTTCCACCCAACTATATTTTTCTTTGGGCCAACAGTCATGTAAATTTCCTTGTATTAAGCAGTGCATTCGCATGGGGGAGGGACATCACATTGCATGCGGAAGCTGCTTAAGAAACCTACCCAGTCTCGTGTGCCCGAACTGCGACGGCATCTACGAAGAGGATGAGGATTTAAGTAGATTTGCCTCCTTGTTGAAGGTGGATTGCAGCAACGATGGTTGCGACATGAGCGGCGACTTGCTCGAATACTTTCAACATGAGGCGACGTGCCCGCATGCGCCAACGAGACGGTAGGTGGTTGATCTTGCCGGTCTCGATGGAGAAGATGATCGCGCTTTGAGGCTAATCTGAGCTCGGTGGAGAAGGACCGGATGGAGTTTCCTTTTCTAGAACTAGAGTTCTTTTTGTACTTTTGGATGTCTTGTCTGTAGTTTCCTTTTACTTGGAGGGTCCTCCTAGCTTGCAGTCTGTAATCCCACCGTCATCATAATATAAAAGCAGTGTCGCGAGGTCCTTCGGGACATTTCTGTGTTCAAAAAATGTATGATTTTAGACATGTCGTCTATTTATGTGTGCGATGTTGTATCATCTATTACCGTGATTAGTTTGAACGTGTCCATGTCCTAGAACAAAACTTCGGCATGATGTACTTGTATGTTTAATTGAATTCGACCAAGTATAATGTGGAACCGATCATTGCGAGCATATGGAGATTGCGAACCGGTAATTGACAGGTGGTACATGCTCTATCTTAGTCTTGTTTATCTAATGGTAATTGCAATTTATGCGGTACTGAAATAATTAGTTTTAGTTATAAACAGGGACTCTTCGGACGGGGGCTCCTTTTCAAACAAGACCGGGGAGATTTATGAAGTGCTAGAAGGGAACAAATTACTACATGAGTGTTTTGCGTGAAATGGTTAAAATTTGTAGTGGCAGATTGCCGCCAATGCAATTTTTTCATGTGGTTGATATGGTAGGATGGACATTTCAAAATTTCACGAATTATTTCGGTTTGTGACCATATATTAAATTAGTTCTGGGCTCATTTCCATATAATTTGAAATTTCAACGCGAAGTACACGAAGTACAATTAAAAAAGGGGAAACTATATATACGTGATGTGCACTAAATGTGTGGTACCCCCCAAAAAATGACCAAACATATGCGTTGCATCCAAGTACGTAACACCCATATGGCAAACGAAAGCATTGAGTAGTTGTTTGTGATGTAAGTAATCTACATATATATCAAAATACCAAACATGGCACACCAAAATATTTTTTAGAAGAACTTACCAGATTTTGGCACCATGCATGTTGGAGTTTTTTTTTGACAGAATCCATCTTGGAGTTCGCATGGCTCTCTTCCGAAGTGAGAGGTGAGTTGGTTAATGCTAGAACCATGGCAAACTTCCGAATGTTAGTAATTTATCATGGATTCATCATTTGTGATGAAATACCTAGGAACAATGCCAAACATGACCTACCTATGTTCTTGAGAATATTCCCTTTCACCGATTTTGGCACCATGTGTGTTTTTAAGTACGTTTGCATGCCTTCTTGATTGGTTATTAAAATACCATGTCAAACTGTCGATACATGGAAAATTCCTTTGCTACAATCAAATAAACTTCGGGCTCCTTTTATTCAAAGGAATATGGAGGGCGTAGGAATATGAAAGGTGCATGATTGGAATGTTATGCCAAGTTGAATCCTATAGGAACATGATGTGTCTTTGATTGTGGCAAAGGAACTTTTCCATGAGGTATTAGCTAATGGTTTTTTTCCTATAAGATTTGCACTACAAGATTCCTATATGAATAGTTCCTATGAATCAAATGACTTGTATAGGAATTTTTCCCATAAGAACCGAATCCAACATAATTCCTATGACAATCATATGAATCAAAGGAGCACGATTCCCATAGGATTGAAGTAGACATGACATCCCAATTCTATGATTTTCCTTTTCCTATACTTTCCATTTCCTATGAACCAAAGGAGGCCTAACTAGTTGGCCATACTGAAACAATTGCCAAATAAATGCCGTGCATCCTATGGCCCCCGTGAGTTTGACCTAAATTTGAAATCATGGTAAAAGGTGCTTAAAATAGGCAAATAAAAGCATGTAGTCAATTTTTTTTAGGATGTAGTACTACCTAGGGAAAATACCAAACATGCCATAATGCAAACTGTGTTTTAGAGAGTAGCCCTTCAAAAAAGTTGGCATCCACTTGTTGATTTTGCCATCGACATGACAAAATAACTGATCAGATGACCAAGTGGTAAAAATTGCAACAGATTAGACCACCACATGGTGGAAACTGCTAAAAATCATGAAAACTGCGAAGAAAAAGTTAAAGTGGTGGTTTGTGCAGCATATGGAGGATTGAGTAGTACAAGTTGGATGTGCACTACCGTGTGCCCGTGGTAATGTTCGCCTATTATGATGATGGCAAGAAAAAATGATGTTTTCTCTGCTGAAACTGTCCCGAGCTGATTTGACGAGACAAAATACAGCTACACGGCGTGCAAGGGACGGCTATACAGTACATTAGCTTCTTCTCGGGTCACACGCCTGCACCACAGGTGCAGTAAGTGCAGCAGAGACCAGAGAGAGAAGGAACGCCCGTATTATATTTGATTTCAATTCATATTGTTTTTTTCCTTGCCTCTCCGTCTTCTTCACCGCCATCTTCTCGGTGTTTTCAAGAGTGATTATCAAGTGGAGAGACAATTGCATTGGGAAAGTCTCTCCACTTGATAATCTCTGTTGAAAAACTCGCACGTCTTGTGAAATGTGAAGGCTGCACGCGTGGGGAAGGGAGACGCAAACGCCGCACCGCATAGTATACTACCTTTCTCTCCTCAGGCACCCCGGCTGGCCGCCCGCCGCAATAGTTCCTTGCATAGCGCTTGCCGTCTCCTCCAAAAACCCCCAGCGCACTTGCATCCGCCATCCACCTAAATCCACCGCCGAGTACCTTTCTGTCCTCACCACCGCCGCTGCGCCTATTCCCCTGTCCAGCAGACGACTGCGGCGTTGCGTGTGTCGCCGCCGTGTCAGATGGAGGCGGAGCCGCTCAACTCCCGAAGGCGGGTCGAGCCAGATCGGGAAGAGCCTCCGTCGAGCCTCGACCTCATCAGCCGCCTCCCCGACGAGATGCTGCACATCATCATCTCCCTCCTGCCCATGATATCCGCTGTAAGGACAACATTGCTCTCCAAACGGTGGCGCCACCTCTGGCGCTCCGTCCCACTTAACCTCCTCGTCGGCGACAACGACCTCATCAGCCGCCTACCGGACCAGATTCTCCACATCATCATCTCCCACCTGCCCACTGTATCCGCTGTAAGCACAACCTTGGTCTCCAAACGGTGGCGCCACCTCTGGCACTCCGTCCCACTTAACCTCGAGATCGACGACGAACTCGCCAAGCAAAACCACAAACGCATCGCCGCGGTCTCCAGTATCCTCGCCGCTCACCCTGGCCCCGCCAGAAGCGTGTCAATCGACCCCTTCAGAACCACTTGCAAGGTCGACACCACGCTCGACAGCTGGTTCCGGTCCAGCACCCTATCTTGCGTCGAGAACCTCAGATTCGATGCTGGAACTGTGATGCGCTCCTTCCCGCTGTCCGCGTTCCGCTGCGCGCCCACGCTGCGCATTGTCAGCATTTCTACTTGCTATTTGCCCGAGATTCATGCCAACTCCATGCTTCTTTTCCCCCAACTCAAAAGGCTCTTGCTCTATGACGTCTACATCTGTAAGGCGACGAACATCGACCGCCTGTTCACCCGCTGTATTGTGCTCGAGGCACTTCACCTTGAGGGGGTCCACGGGTTCACCCAACTCAACATTCAAATGCCAAATCTTCGTACAATTAGTGTGGCTAGCTATTGGAAACGCAACACCACCGAACTTATTCAGTTAGACACGGTGCAAATTATGGATGCATCTTGCCTCGAGAGATTGGTCATATGCGTTGATGATGTTCCACTACTAATCCAGGTCGCCAACGCACCAAAGTTGATGGTGTTGGGCTTTGCGTCGTACCCTGGCTGCCAACTTGTTATTGGACGCATAAACTTTTTGGTAGAACAGCCTTCTTCTTGTTGAATTAACTCACATTTTTGTTATTTTTTTTGACATATGTACCATTGTCCTGTAGAGGATGATGCCCATAAGCTTGGAAAATTCTCTGTGCACAGTGAAGAACTTGGTTCTAAAATCTGACGGCCCTCGTCTGGATCAACTACTTGCATTTCTTAGATGCTTTCCCTGCACGGAGAAGCTATATATCCAGGTAAATTCGTTGTTGTTAACTGTTTACCACTATGAGCAAAAACTGTAGAGTTACATGGAGTTAACCTGTTATTACTTATTAGCCTAGATCAGTTGAACAATTGTACTAGAAGAACATCCACAATGGAGTTATATTATGTTGGTTCAAAACTAAACTTCTTGTCATACAATGTGTTGTATCTTGTGCATCTGTGAAGTTTCATATAAACACATGATAATATGTGATCTGTGTAAAAAAGAGAAGACATATGTAAATAGTGTGACTTACTATTTACACATCATTTGTTCTTTTTTTGTGTAGATCACATATTATCATATTTTTGGATGAAACTTCACAGAAGCACATGATAGAACACAATGTATGTCCAGACTTTTAGTTTACATTTTTTTTGGAAACTTGGAAGTGTCAAAAGAAAAATGGGGTGCACCCGCAACTAGTTGCGGATTGGAGTTTCCCATGTTGGTAACCTTTCCCCAACTTTACAATGACAATAACAGATGTAAAAAAGTGCATCTATCAAATTGGAACGTGTCAGGGGATTATGTTGTTCCACGGTCCTCAATTAACACATGATTCAACTCACCTGAGATATTCATTAGTTGATAGCTATGAAGTACTTTGTTATTGTACTGACTACTTAATTTGACTTCTTTGCAGTTTTATAGAACCGGCAATAAGGTTCATGTGCTGCATAATGAGCCAGCCTGTCCCATTGAATGCCTTGATCTCCACCTCAAAGAAATTTCGATTTCTGACTACCGAGGAAGGAGAAATGATGTTATTGTCTCCAGGTTCTTTATACAGAACACTAGAATGCTCAAAGTAATGAATTTTGGTGTAAGATATCATCACAAGGAGATCTGGTGGGATACCCAGTTCAAGCAGCTAGACCTGAAGAACACCGCTTATAGAGATGTTGATTTTCAGTTTGGATATTTACCATCCTTAGATAAGTTCAGCTCGGACGGTGTTCTTAGCTGGTTGGTACATGACTTGTCAGTGGCTGATCCCTTTGCTAGAGGGATAGATGCAAGAGAAGGGCCAATTTCTGCATAGTGTTAGTTTAACTCCCTATATTTTGTACTGGTCTGAACAATATATTTTATCACTCTGTTAATGTAGTTCAGACTTGATGTTATTCTTGTGAACATGGTCTAATATTCTAATGCTTTCGCGATGTATGTACTACTAGTGATATTTACAGAAGCTAGCAATTGGTTGACAAAATTTACTAAAAAAAGCCTGTAACGCATGTTCACATTCAGTTCGTCAATGCTAGTGTTCACAGAGGAAAGGTTTATTGTTCACAGAGGCTGACATGTGGGGCCCATGAGCCAGCAGAGTCCTCAACGTTTCAAAGGCGGCAGGGAATCAAAAAAAAAAGAAGTAGCCACAAATTAGGGTAAAAAATAACTCCAAGAAAGGAAACTTCTTTTGTAAATAGAGGACGACATGCGGGTCCCATTTTGCACGGGATCGAAAGAAAAAAGGCAAGTGACCAAATATCAGGAGCCAAAAATAATCCACGAAAAGAAACTTTTATTGTACATAGAGGATGACATGTGGGTCCCATTTTGCAATAGCGGTCTCATAGTTTCCAGGCGGCACAGGATCAAAAGAAAAAGGAAGTAGCCAGAAATCAGGGTGTCAAAAAATCCATGAAAAGAAAGATTTCAATTGGGCTGCATCTGGACATCTGGGCCTTCGAACTATCGTGCTGGAAGCCTTTTGACTCGTACAATTTAAGCCCACTCCAAAACAGGAAAGTCCTATGCTTGGCAAAAACAAAAAACAAGGAGATTCAACATATAAGTTTGTTTATGTAAAAACAAAGATTTAATTTATCCCTTTGAAATAGCTCAGAGCGAAATACACTGTTTATTGTCTGCAAAATAATCAAGATATCACATGTTTCTTGTACGGGGAGGCTGACATCAGGGACCCATGAGCCAGCAGCGTCGTCAACGTTTTAAAGGCGGCAGGGGATCGAAAGAAAAAATAAACCAAAAATCAGTTGGTAAAAATCCAAGAAAATAAACATTTATCGTTCTAAGAGGATGACATGCGGGACCCTTGAGGCAGCAGCATCCTCAACCTTTGCATAAAGAGGATTTGCAGTACGGGGAGGCTGACATTGGGGACCCATGAGCCAGCAGCGTCGTCAACGTTTTCAAGGCGGCAGGAGATCGAAAGAAAAAATAAGCCAAAAATCAGTTGGTAAACAAAACCAAGAAAAGAAACAATTACCTTTCTGAGGGGATGACATGCGGGACCCATGAGGCAGCAGCATCCTCAACTATTCTAAGGCGGCAGGGGATCAAAAGAAAAAGGAAATAGCCGAAAATCAGAGGGTAAAAAATAAATCCAACAAAGGAAACTTTTAGGATTTGCTAAGAAACAGTCGACTTATTCTTTTTTGGCCATCAGTCGAATTTCTGTCCAACCAATTAGGCATCGCGATTGTGGACTTGCACGTGTTTCTCTGAGCCACTGTGTACCGTACTTAGCCATCTGCTATAGCTGCACACGTTTGTGTCGGGAGGTTTTGGATGTAAAACGCGTGCATGACTAAGTCAGCGGATAGATATTTACTGAACTTTTTGTGTAAATTTGTATATGACGAATTACAGTCCATTACACTGGTATTTACATGATTTGGAACATGTAAAATTAGGCAAACAAGTCTGTAATTTTACTTTCAAATCATGTAGACGATTTTCTTTCAGTTTCCCCATCTCACAGTTTACAGTCCATTACAACTATGTTTACATAATACAAAACATGTAATTTTCGCCAAACAACGTTTTAAGGTCTTTAAATCATGTATTATGGATTTTTTTTTCTGTTTGCAACTTGTTTGTCTGTTGCTAATTATAGGGATTTAGCCCACATACAAGGCTTGGTAAAATTCTTTTTTTATGGGCTTGACTGATTTTTGCCTATGCCATGTGCCGTCTTATAATTTGAAGAAAAACTGACTTACGCTGAATTGAAAATCAGTCAGCTGACAAATAGACATCCCCAACTTTTATTGTTCATAGAGGATGACATGCGGCACCCATGAGCCAGCAGCCTCAACGTTTCAAAGTCGGCATGAGATCGAAAGAAAAAGGCAAGTGACCAAATATCAGGAGCCAAAGATAATCCAAGAAAAGAAACTTTATTGTACATAGAGGATGACATGCGGGTCCCATTTAGCAGCAGCGGTATCAACGTTTGAGAGGCGGCAGGCGATCGAAAGAAAAAGGCAAGTGACCAAATATGAGGTGCCAAAAAATCCAAGAAAAGAAAGTTTTATAGTACATAGAGGATGACATGCGGGTCCCATTTAGCATCAGCGGTATCACCGTTTGAGAAGCGGCAGGGGATCAAAAGAAAAAAAGGAAATAACCAGAAATTAATTAGGGGTCAAAAATAAATCCACCAAAGGAAACTTTTATTGTTCATAGAGGATGACATGTGGGACCGACCTGCCAACAGCGTCCTCATCGTTTCAAAGGGGGCAGGGGATCAAAAGAAAAGGCAAATATCCAGAAATTAGGGGTAAAAAATAACTCCAAGAAAGGAAACTTTTATTGTTCGTAGAGGATGACATGCGGGACCCATGAGCCAGCAGCATCCTCAACGTTTCAAAGGCGGCAGGTGATCAAAAGAAAAAGGCAAGTGACCAAATATCAGGAGCCAAAAATAATCCAAGATTTATTGTACATAGAGGATGACATGCGGGTCCCATTTTGCAGCAGCGGTCTCAATGTTTCAAATGCGTCTTGAGATCAAAAGAAAAAGAAAGTAGCTAGAAATTAGGGGCTCAAAATAATCCAAGAAAAGAAAGTTGATGGACATAGAGGATGACATGAGGGTCCCATTTAGCAGCAGGTTCCTCAACGTTTCAAACGTGGCATGAGATCGAAAGAAAAAGGCAAGTGACCAAATATCAAGAGCCAAAAATAGTCCAAGAAAAGAAACTTGAATGTACATAGAGGATGACATGCGGGTCCCATATAGCAGCAGCTGTATCAACGTTTGAGAGGCGGCAGGCGATCGAAAGAAAAAGGCAAGTGACCAAATATGAGGTGCCAAAAAAATCCAAGAAAAGAAAGTTTTATAGTACATAGTGGATGACATGCGGGTCCCTTGAGCCAGCGGCTCAACGTTTCAAAGGGGCAGGGGATCAAAAGAAAAAGGCAAGTGACCAAATATCGGAGCCAAAAATAATCAAAAAAGAAAGTTTTCAACGTTTCAAAGGCGGGGATCAAAAGAAAAAGGAAGTAGCCCAGAAATTAGGGGGCAAAAATAACTCCAAGAAAGGAAACTTTTATTGTTCGTGAGGATGACATGGGGGACCCATGAGCCAGCAGCTTACTCAACGTTTCAAAGGTGGCATGAGATCGAAAGAAAAAAACGCAAGTGACCAAATATGAGGTGCCAAAAATAATCAAAGATTTATTGTACATAGAGGATGACATGCGGGTCCCATTTTGCAGCAGCGGTCTCAATGTTTGAAATGCGGCTTGAGATCAAAAGAAAAAGAAAGTAGCTAGAAAGTAGGGGGTCAAAAAAATCCAAGAAAAGAAAGTTGATGGACATAGAGGTTGACATGCGGGTCCCATGTGCCAGCAGCTTACTCAACGTTTCAAAGGGGCCAGGGGATCAAAAGAAAAAGGCAAGTGACGAAATATCAGAGCCAAAAATCAGAGGTGAAAAAAATCCAAGAAAACAAACTTTTATAGCACATAGAGGATGACATGCGGGTCCCATGAGCCAGCAGGTTCCTCAACGTTTCAAACGTGGCATGAGATCGAAAGAAAAAGGCAAGTGACGAAATATCAGGAGCCAAAAATAATTCAAGAAAAGAAACTTGATTGTACATAGAGGATGACATGCGGGTCCCATGTGTAAGCAGCTTACTCAACGTTTCCAAGGCCAGGGCATCAAATAGAAAAATCAAGTGAAAAAAACCATAGAAAATAAACTTTTATAGCACATAGAGGATGACATGCGGGTCCCACGAGCCAGCAGGTTCCTCAAAGTTTCAAACGTGGCATGAGATCGAAAAAAAAGGCAAGTGACCAAATAACGGGAGCCAAAAACAATCCAAGAAAAGAAAGTTTATTGTACGTAGAGGATGACATGCGGGTCCCATTTTGCAGCAGCGGTATCACCGTTTGAGAGGCGGCAGGGGATCGAAAGAAAAAGGCAAGTGACCAAATATCGGGAGCCAAAAATAATCCAAGAAAAGAAATTTTATTGTACGTAGAGGATGACATGCGGGTCCCATTTTGCAGCAACGGTCTCAACGTTTCAAGGCGGCACAGGACCAAAAGAAAAATGAAGTAGCCAGAAATCAGGGGGTGAAAAAAATCCAAGAAGAAAGATTTCAATTGGGCTGCATCTGGACATCTGGGCTTTCGAACTATCCTGCTTGGCCTTTTGACTCGTACAATTTCAGCCCACTCCAAAACAGGAAAGTTCCGAATTTTCTAAAAAAACAGGAAAGTCCTATGCTTCGCAAAGACAAAAAAACAAGGAGATTCAACATATAAGTTTGTTTATGTAAAAATAAAGATTTAATTATCCGTTTGAAATAGCTCAGAGCGCAATACATTGTTTATTGTCTGCAAAATAATCAAGATATCATATGTTTCTTGTACGGGGAGGCTGACATCGGGGACCCATGAGCCAACAGCGTCGTCAACGTTAGGCGGCAGGGGATGGAAAGAAAAAATAAACCAAAAATCTGTTGGTAAAAAATCCAAGAAAAGAAACATTTTCGTTAGAGAGGATGACATGGGACCCATGGCAGCAGCATCCTGCGTTTGTGTTCATAGAGTTGACATGTGGGACCCATGAGCCAGCGGAGTCCTCAACGTTTTAAAGGCTGCAGGTGATCGAAAGAAAAAATAAGCCAAAAATCGTTTGGTCAACAAAATCCAAGAAAATAAACATTTACCGTTCTGAGAGGATGACATGCGGGACCCATGAGGCAGCAGCATCCTCAACGATTCCAAGGCGGCAGGGGAAATATCCAGAAATTAATGAGGGGTTCAAAATAAATCCATCAAAGGAAACTTTTATTGTTCATAGAGGATGACATGTGGGACCGACCTGCCAACAGCGTCCTCATCGTTTCAGAGGGGCGGAGATCAAAAGAAAAAGGCAAATAGCCAGAAATTAGGGGTAAAAAATAACTCCAGAAAGGAAACTTTTATTGTTCGTAGAGGATGACATGCGGGACCCATGAGCCAGCAGCTTACTCAACGTTTCAAAGGCGGCATGAGATCGAAAGAAAAAGGCAAGTGACAAAATATAGAGCCAAAGATAATCCAAGAAAAGAAACTTTATTGTACGTAGAGGATGACATGCGGGTCCCATTTAGCAGCGGTCTCAGCGTTTCAAATGCGGCTTGAGATCAAAAGAAAAAGAAAGTTGATTGTACATAGAGGATGACATGCGGGTCCCATGAGTCAGCAGCTTACCATACGCCAGGGGATCAAAAGAAAAAGGAAATAGCCAAAAATCGGAGGGTGAAAAAAATAAAGAAAATAAACTTTTATAGTACATAGAGGATGACATGCGGGTCCCATGAGCCAGCAGGTTCCTCAACGTTTCAAACTTGGCATGAGATCGAAAGAAAAAGGCAAGTGACCAAATATGAGGAGCCAAAAATAATTCAAGAAAAGAAAAGTTTTATAGTACATAGAGGATGACATGCGGGTCCCATTTAGCAGCAGCGGTATCAGCGTTTGAGAGGCAGGGGATCAAAAGAAAAAAGAAATTGCCAAAAATCAGATGGTGAAAAAAAACCAAGAAAATGAACTTTTATAGTACATAGAGGATGACATGCGGGTCCCATGAGCCAGCAGGTTCCTCAACGTTTCAAACGTGGCATGAGATCGAAAGAAAAAGGCAAGTGAAAAAATATCAGGAGCCAAAAATAATTCAAGAAAAGAAAGTTTTATAGTACATAGAGGATGACATGCGGGTCCCATTTAGCAGCAGCGGTATCACCGTTTGAGAGGCGGGGGATCGAAAGAAAAAGGCAAGTGAAAAAATATGAGGAGCCAAAAATAATTCAAGAAAAGAAAGTTTTATAGTACATAGAGGATGACATGCGGGTCCCATTTAGCAGCAGCGGTATCACCGTTTGAGAGGCTGAGGGGATCGAAAGAAAAAGTCAAGTGACCAAATATGAGGTGCCAAAAAAATCCAAGAAAAGAAAGTTTTATAGTACATAGAGGATGACATGCGGGTCCCATTTAGCGGCAGCGGTATCAACGTTTGAGAGGCGGGGATCAAAAGAAAAAGGCAAGTGACCAAATATGAGGTGCCAAAAAAATCCAAGAAAAGAAAGTTTTATAGTACATAGAGGATGACATGCGGGTCCCATTTAGCAGCAGCGGTATCACCGTTTGAGAGGCGGCAGGGGATCGAAAGAAAAAGGCAAGTGACCAAATATGAGGTGCCAAAAATAATTCAAGAAAAGAAAGTTTTATAGTACATAGAGGATGACATGCGGGTCCCATTAAGCAGCGGTATCACGTTTGAGAGGCGGCGGATCGAAAGAAAAAGGCAAGTGACCAAATTTGAGGTGCCAAAAAAAACTCCAAGAAAAGAAAGTTGATTGCACATAGAGGATGACATGCGGGTCCCATTTAGCGGCGGTCTCAACGTTTCCAAGGCGGCAAGGGATCAAAAGAAAAAGGAAGTAGCCAGAAATCAGGGGGTCAAAAAAATCCAAGAATAGAAAGAATTTTGGTTCATTGACATATGATGCATCGTAAACGGCTCGATCGGAGAACGTTGAACGAGATGGCGCGATCTAGAAAAAAACAATGCCAGAGAGGCTGCCATCTGGGCCCTACATCCCTCGGCGGTGCGGATTTGCGTTGACTCGGCCGGCGAACCCGAGATTTCGAGATGCACCACGTCCCGGGCCACCATACGCCACGTTTTGGCCGCTTTCGTCGGGCTAGGTGGCCTCAAAAACGAGAAAAAAAAAAGTTTTGACATGCACCACGGAGGGACCAAAATCGTCGGCCATGGTACACCAGCAACCACGGCGCGACTTCAACTTCGTCGGCCATGGCAACTTTTCTTGTAGTGCCATAACGTGTTGCTGCTAGCTTTTGTTGATGCTATCTTATTCCCAACCATGTATATAGTTGAATTGTTTAAATGTTGTCAAAATGACTTGAAATGATGACAAAATGTTGCTGCAATGTCAAGTTATGATGAATGTTGTCAGGTTGTGTTGAAATGTTGTCAAAGTAAGCTGAGATAGTGTTGTATCAGATTGTCATTGTTTTGTGTTGATTTGTTGTTGAAACGTTCTGAAGAGATAAGGATATATGTGTCTTTCTTGGATGATGTTAGTCCTAGTTAGCCACTAGTGGCATTTTGGCTACAAAACTAAGTGAGTGTTATTTTGGCAAGTTGGTTTTTACTAGTGGTATTTTGGCATGTTCGGTTTTCACTAGTGGTATTTTGGCTATTCTCTCCTTGTGAAATGTCTAGAGATAGCTGTTTGGCTCTACAACACCATGGTTGATTGAACGGGCAGTTTGACGAGGCACTCAATTTTGACTAGAGGGAGTGAAATTACCAATATATTGCTAGTAAAAACCAGAAGTTTCAATATAGCACTTAAAAATCAATTGCCAAAGTAGCATTGAAGTTTTAGTTTAGTTTTTTAGTGACGAAATAGCTGTGTCAAAAGGTTTCCGTTAGTTTTTAGTACAATCAAAAAAATAGCAATTGCACTTCTACTTATAATTTTTTACTACTATTACTTTTAAATTTGTTTGTAGTGCTATTGATGATTATTAGTATGTTACGGAATTTTTGCAAAAAAAAAAAGCTCAGTTTAGTTATCGGTCATTTGGATACACCAAAATTGCCCTGCTCAATTTTCCAGGCCCAAACAGCCCGACCTAACCAACACAACACCATCTTCTCCATTTGGCCCTACACCGAGTCCCGACCATGGCGGCGGCCACAACAGCGACCCCACGCCGGCGCCGCCTCTCTTTACCACTCCTCCCTCTCTAGTCTCCTCCTGCGCCCCCGTTCGCCGTCACCCAATCCCTGCTCGGCTGCCGCGTCGCCCTCCCTCGTCGCGACGACGCACTACGCCGGATTCTTGCTCGCGGCTCTCCCCGACACGTACGTCCTCCTGCCGCTCCCGCATCCGCCGCCCCTCTCTGCTGTTGCTCCCTAGTATTGTTCGTCTCCCCTTTTTATTCCCTTATTTTGCAGCTCAGTATTGTTCGAGGCGAGTAGCAAATTCAGAAATTTGATGTGTTTCTGAAATTCTAGTATAAAATGCTGCGACATGATGCCTCGAGTTCTGAGCTGCTTTCAATGTAATGCTGAAATGTTGTCAAAATTGTTACTCAAATGTTGTCAAAGTGTTGTGATGAACCGCATCCTCTCTTGCTATTTCCATGAAGCGATCACTTACAAAGTCGTATCTTTTACGGGAGAACCAAATCATTTGAGCGTTTTCAACAAGAAGAAAGAGGCACGTTGATGTCGGCGCTGAACCGGATCTTGGGGCAATATGGCGGCCTGTCAACAAGAAAGTTCGGCCTGGGGACTGAAGGCTGGTCCAAATGGTCCTCGCTCCAGACGACCTTGTCCGCGCATCGCCAACTCCAGTAATTTATCATCATATCATCAAGAAGCTTTGTAGCCGCCCCCAAAGTGATGGACATAAAGGTACCTCCAGCAGCTGAATCCAATAAATTCCGCGAAGAAAAATTTAGTCCTGCATAGAAGGTTTGGATGATCATCCAAGTAGTCAGTCCATGGGTTGGGCAATTCTTTACCAAAGATTTCATTCTCTCCCATGCTTGAGCAACATGTTCAGTATCTAATTGCTTAAAATTCATTATGCTACTTCTCAAAGATATAATTTTAGCGGGAGGATAATATCTACCAATAAAAGCATCCTTACATTTAGTCCATGAATCAATACTATTCTTAGGCAAAGATAGCAACCAATCTTTAGCTCTTCCTCTTAATGAGAAAGGAAACAGTTTCAATTTAATAATATCACCATCTACATCCTTATACTTTTGCATTTCACAAAGTTCAACAAAATTATTAAGATGGGCAGCAGCATCATCAGAACTAACACCAGAAAATTGCTCTCTCATAACAAGGTTTAGTAAAGCAGGTTTAATTTCAAAGAATTCTGCTGTAGTAGCAGGTGGAGCAATAGGTGTGCATAGGAAATCATTATTATTTGTGTTTGTGAAGTCACACAACTTAGTATTTTCAGGGGTATTCATTTTAGCAACAGTAAATAAAGCAAACTAGATAAAGTAAATGCAAGTAACTAAATTTTTTGTGTTTTTGATATAGAGAACAAGACAAATAAAGTAAAACTAGCAACTAATTTTTTGTGTTTTGTTTAGGTGCAGCAAACAAAGTAGTAAATAAAATAAAGCAAGACAAAAACAAAGTAAAGAGATTAGGAAGTGGAGACTCCCCTTGCAGCGTGTCTTGATCTGCAACGGCGCCAGAAATTTGCTTGATGCGCGTAGATGTACACGTCCGTTGGGAACCCCAAGAGGAAGGTATGATGCGCACAGTGGCAAGTTTCCCTCAGTAAGAAACCAAGGTTTAATCGGACCAGTAGGAGTCAAGAAGCACGTTGAAGGTTGATGGTGGCGAAATATGATGCGGCGCAACACAGGGATTCGGCGCCAACGTGGAACCTGCACAACACAACCAAAGTACTTTGCCCCAACGAAACAGTGAGGTTGTCAATCTCACCGGCTTGCTGTAACAAAGGATTAACCGTATTGTGTGGAAGATGATTGTTTGCGGAGAAAACAAAAGAAAGTATTGCGGAGATTGTATGCGATGTAAAGAATAGGACCGGGGTCCACAGTTCACTAGAGGTGTCTCTCCCATAAGGTAAAAGCATGTTGGGTGAACAAATTAGGTCGGGCAATTGACAAATAGAAAAGGGCATAACAATGCATATACATGATATGATAAATATAGTGAGATTTAATTGGGCATTACGACAAAGTACATAGACCGCTATCCAATGCATCTATGCCTAAAAAGTCCACCTTCAGGTTATCATCCGAACCCCTTCCGGTATTAAGTTGCAAGCAACAGACAATTGCATTAAGTATGGTGCGTAATGTAATCAACAACTACATCCTTAGACATAGCATCAATGTTTTATCCCTAGTGGCAACAGCACATCCACAACCTTAGAACTTTCTGTCACTGTCCCAGATTTAATGGAGGCATGAACCCACTATCGAGCATAAATACTCCCTCTTGGAGTTAAGAGCAAAAACTTGGCCAGAGCCTCTACTAATAACGAGAGCATGCAAGATCATAAACAACACATAAGTAATAGATTGATAATCACCATAACATAGTATTCTCTATCCATCGGATCCCGACAAACACAACATATAGTATTACAGATAGATGATCTTGATCATGTTAGGCAGCTCACAAGATCCAACAATGAAGCACATGAGGAGAAGACGACCATCTAGCTACTGCTATGGACCCATGGTCCAGGGGTGAACTACTCACTCATCACTCCGGAGGCGATCATGGCGATGAAGAGTCCTCCGGGAGATGATTCCCCTCTCCGGGGGTGCCGGAGGCGATCTCCTGAATCCCCGAGATGGGATTACGGCGGCGGCGTCTCTGGAAGGTTTTCGTATCGTGGCTCTCGGTACGGAGGGTTTCGCAACGAAGACTTTAAGTAGGCGGAAGGGCAACGCGGGGGCCACACGAGGGCCCCACACACCAGGCCGCGCGCCAGGGCCGGGCCGCGCCGCCCTAGTGTGGCGGCGCCTCGTGGCCCCACTTCCTTGCCCCTCGGTCTTCGAAGCTTCGTGCAAAATAGGACCCTGGGCGTTGATTTCGTCCAATTCCGAGAATATTTCTTACTAGGATTTCTGAAACCAAAAAGCAGAAACAAAGCTGGCTCTTCGGCATCTTGTTAATAGGTTAGTGCCGGAAAATGCGTAAATACGACATATAATGTGTATAAAACATGTAGATATCATCAATAATGTAGCATGGAACATAAGAAATTATCGATACGTCGGAGACGTATGGAGCCCAACACTGTCTACAAGAATAGAAGCACACGTAGACATCAAGGGGGCATGCCCCCCTCCACCAAACTACCCATGGTTCAAGTTAAATAATAACGTATGCCTATGATTTTGCCCTGCAAATTTCGGAACGTCCACCGCCATTGCATGGAAATACGACGGGGCGCGAAGCTCGTGTTCCGTCTTCACCCCTTCCTTGGAGGCAAAACCTAGGAGTCTGATGGACGAAAGCCTTGTAGCAGGGGACAAGTGTAACATCCCAACTTTGTTAATCAACTAATCTTGATAGTTGTTCATGTGCATGGCATGCATCTGCATTTAAATTGAGAAATTTTACACCAAAATGGTTTGAAACAAAAGTTATATTTGTAGTAGTGTTGTCTAATAAAATTTTGGTTAAAAAGCCCCTCAAAAATTTGGGTCAAAATCACCCTAAAAACCTCAAAATCTCTCCTGCTTTTAATTTCAGACAAATTCCAAAAACCCGGGGGGTTTGAAAACTCCCTTTCTTCTTCCTCTCTCCTACTGGAAGCACCTCGGTGGCTTCCCCCGGCCGCCCGATGCGCCGGCCGCGGGATGGCCTCCACCGCCCCCGGCCGTCTATAAAGCTCGTCGCCGCCGCAAGGAGAACCCCCATTTCGCCACCTCCCACCCTCTCCTCTTCTCTGTGCCAAACGGGGGCCAAACCCTAACCGCCGGCCATCGCTGTGCCCCGCCGTTCCTCGCCTCCCCGTGCTCGGCGAGGGTCAGGGAGCTCCGCCTCGCCGCTGTGGTCCTCCTGGCCGGCGGAATCAAGCCGTTCGCCTCCAATCGCCGAAATCGACCGCCGTCCCCGACCCCGGCAACCGCCGCTGTCGCTCCGGTCATCCCCGGCCCCGCCGTCACCTCCATCTCCATCGGGTGAGCGGGCGACCCTAACCGTGCCCTCCGTTCACTCTCTCGCCCTCCCTAGCACCTCCGCGCCTTTGCCCGGCCACCGTCGAGCTTCGTCTCCGGCGAAGCCGCAACCAAAGGTGGGCGGCGCCGCCATAAACGCCTCAGCGTGTTGAGGCGCCTCTTTTCCCCTCACGCGCCCCTACAACCCGCCCAATCGGCCGATTGCGTCCGCCGAGCTCATCTGCGAGCTCATGGCCATGCGTCGTCGCATGACGTCATGATAATTGTGTTTCCCATTTCGTATTTTCTTTTACGTATTTTCGTAAATAGAAAATAATGAATGTGGGTCCCCTGGTCGAATTTTAATAATATTCATAAATGTTTAGAAAAGAATAAAATTATGACATGTGGGTCCAACTTTTATTATTTTTATATAATTTTCAGAAATTGTTTTAAAATGAATTAAACTTGGAAAATTCATAACTAATTCATTTTAAATCAGAAAAATATAAAATTATATATCAAAATGATCAGAAAAACAAATCCTAGTTGTTTATCCATGTTTCATACATCTTTGAACCAATTAAATATGAGCCTGAGTACAAACCCTAATTTGACCCCTCTCATATGTCGGGATCGATTCCGAACCCCCTTTAATTTCCGTCGATGCACCTAGGGTTACCCAAACCCCTTTAATATGACATGTCATCATATTGTATGTGCATTGCATTGTACCTTGTCTTGATTGTGCTCTTCCTTTCCGGTATTTGGTTCTTCTCGATAGGGACCGAACGCGAGCGTGAGACCAACGCCACCGAAGAGCAGCACCAGAACAACGAGGGACAAGGCAAGCCCTAACCTGGTTCATATATGGTTTCGAAATGCTTTACTTCTGGTTCTTACATATTGCATCCGCTTCAAATATGTTTTATCGGCAGTTGTAGATATCCTATGTGTGCATATTCCATCCTTGTAGCCCAGAGTTCCTGATCCACCGCTCCCAGCAAAACTAGGTCTGAGCTTGTTCGCATCGCTAGAGCCATATATGTGTTATGCTTAGCCATGCTTAGCTGTTGAAGTCTGATCCATCCGGTTGATGAATCAGAGCTACGAATGAACCTAGTTTGACAGGATGACGTGGTAAGATCAGTGATGTTGTTAATAAATATGTTAAAGGCTTGGATGGGCCGCCACATGGGGATGTGGTGATTTGACTCGTTCTCGCCGATACTAGGACCTGAGTTCTCGCCTTCGGAACCAAGACTGAGCGTACAGCCACACGGGGCCCATGGGAACCCCTTGGCCCGAACTTACCTAGCTTACCCATGAGTCAATTAGTTTGCGAGTTCCATTTGCCATACGCATGGGGAAAAGGTGGAAAAGGTTTTCAAAGTGCATCATACAGGGCGTGGCCGGGGTGAAGGATGTTGTAGGCATTGAACTGGATCCCCTGCGCACAATGACCGGGACCGCCTCGGAGAATGGCTACCTACGATGACGGAGCTCCCCAGTTAGTTTGACTCATGGAATAGGCGAAGTAAGGGAAAGGTTTTGGTCGACCACCCTCTGCCAGCACACCAAGGAAGTGTGTTATACTAGTGGCACTAAGAGTCGGTCGGCGCGTGTGGATAAAATTGTACACCCCTGCAGGGTAAATCTTTTCGAAAAGCCGTGTCCACGGTTATGGACGACTTGGTGATGGATTCTGTGATCATAGACAACTTGAACCTAATCGTAAAACTTGTTGTCAATGTGTGATAAGGATCCCCTCTCAGGGTGTCGAGGGGGTGATCCTAGGTGATAGGTTCAGGTGATGATGAAGATTCGGTGGATTCAACATGATGATATTAGAGCTAGAGTTGATATCGCTCTCTTACCCCTTTTGAAAATGGTCTGAATAGACGAGCTTCTGCTCCCTCCTGTTTACAAAGGAAAACTGGCTTTCCGCAAAATAAGCTCCACATAAAGCCTCGCATACCCGCTTTGCTAACAGGTTGTACTAAGTCTTGCTGAGTCCCTGTACTCAGCCTTGCATGCTTTGTTTCAGACGAAGTCCTTCCAACAGATGGTGGCTTCTACCTTGACGTCGACGAGTAGTTCGGAGTTCCTCAGGCGGCAGCCTGAGACTTATGGGCTGGGACGTCGCCTTATGTTATGGCCTCTTAGGCCCTTTGCAGTCTTGTTATCTAGATAACATAATTTGCTTTCCGTTGCTTGTTGAATTGTGGTCAGTGACCTCTGCGTGTAATAAATTTGGATCTTAACTCTGTTAAGAGTTGTAATATATTTGCTTTCAGTCGTAGAGTCACTGTTGTGTTACCGATTCTCACCCTGTAGGCCCTAGAGATCTAGGTTAGGCTTATGCCAGATGTGATATCTGGGTTTGTCTAGCCCTGACCTCCGGGGTCGCGACAGGTTTTGGTATCAGAGCAGGACTGCCTATAGGAAACCCTTTCGACTGGTCGATGTTGAGTCTAGTAGTTGTGAAAACTATTTGAAAGTTAAAAGTATTTGCAAAACCATCTGAATAGGATTCTTTTTATTCTTATCTGGTGTCACTCTAATGCTGAGTCCTCTTACCTTGTTTTAATTGAAAAAGGTTTTACCTCTACCCTGATATTTCCAAACTTATAGGATCTACGGGTTTGGGTTGTTTTCTCTAAAAAATACTCCGTACTTGGTTGCTTAACTCAGTGTTCCTAAAGTTACATCAGTTGATCTGAATCTTGTTCCTTCCATTCAATTGTTATTATCATTCCTTTGAATCCTTTCCAAGGAATATTTTTCTCATGATCTTTTTACTTTGTGATTACTACCTCGCAGTGTCCTCCGTGTCACTCAGATAGTAGTTACCCCTTTGTTTGTGTTTTTCCCTTGGACTTGAACCGAAGGTCCCGGATTGTGCTGGGTTCTCTTAGTGTGAATCTAAGTACATGATGCTGGCCTTTAACCCAAGATCCATTCCGTTGATCCCTCCTCTGGTCGTGCTCGTCTGACCCATGTCTCTGCTGATGAGGCTGAAGAGGATCCAAGCGTCCTAATGGGTACGCTCTATATAAACTCAATCCTAGCTACAGTTCTGTTTGATTCCGGAGCATCGCATACATTCATATCTCAAGAGTTTGCAAGAAAGCATGATATACCCTTCGAGACAATGCCCTCCCCTCTAGAGATCACAACTCCTGGGTCTCGTTGGCAAACCATTTGGATTACCCCTGAGGTCATAATCAGTATAGGGCATCTTTTGTTCCCCACCTCTCTCATTGCCCTCAAGTCAACTGACATTGATGTCATCTTGGGCATGGATTGGCTAGTAAAGCACAAGGCTGTCATTGATTGCGCAGCTAGGTCTATTGTTCTGACCGATCTTTCTGGCAAAAGTATTCTGTATTGGGCTCCATCCGCAATACCTCCATCGGCAAGGTTTACCCCTGAAGCCGAGTTGTATGCCGTTGAAGTCCTACCTAAACCAGAAATCTCTGATGTCTGGGTGGTCCGTGACTTCCCAGATGTCTTCCCTGAAGAGTTACCTGGCATGCCACCTGATCGAAGTGTGGACTTTGTCATTGAGTTGGTTCCCGGAACTGCTCCTGTTTCCCGGAGACCATATCGTATGCCTCCGGAAGAGTTGGTTGAACTGAAGAAGCAGTTAGAGGAGTTAGAAGAGAAGAACTTCATCCAACCTAGTACTTCTTCCTGGGGATGCCCTGCCCTCTTTGTCAAGAAGAGAGATACCAACATTCCGCGGCTGGTTGTTGATTACCGTCCGCTCAACGCAGTGACCATCAAGAACAAATACCCTCTTCCTATAATCAATGATCTTTTTGATCAGTTGTCCGGTGCCACAGTCTTCTCCAAGATGGATTTGAGATCAGGGTACCATCAAATCAAAATCCGAAAGGAGGACATTCCAAAGACAGCGTTCACAACTCGTTATGGTCTTTACGAGTACACCGTCATGTCCTTTGGCCTCACAAATGCTCCAGCCACTTTTATGCGGCTCATGAACTCTGTTTTCATGGAGTATCTTGACAAGTTCGTCGTGGTCTACATCGACGATATTCTGATCTACTCCAAAACCGAAGATGAACATGATGAACATCCGTCTGGTGCTAACCAAACTTCGTGAGCACCGTCTCTACGCCAAGTTCTCCAAATGTGAGTTCTGGTTAAAAGAGCTCATATTCCTGGGTCATGTTATCTCTGAAAAAGGTGTTGCAGTCATTCCAGATAAAGTTCAAGCCGTTCTTGACTGGAAGACACCTAAGTCAGCTAAGGAGATTCGAAGTTTTCTCGGTCTGGCGGGTTATTACCGCCGATTCATTGAAAATTTCTCCAAGATTGCCAAGCCAATGACCGATCTTCTCAAGAAAGATAAGAAGTTCGAATGGTCAGAAAAGGCTGAAGAAAGTTTCCAGGTTTTGAAAACCAAGCTGACTACTGCTCCTGTGCTCGTCCTTCCGGACACAAGCAAAGACTTCGTTGTCTATTGCGATGCCTCTCTCCAAGGGCTCGGATGTGTGTTGATGCAAGATGGCCATGTGGTGGCCTATGCCTCTCGACAGTTGAAACCACATGAGCTCAATTATCCTACTCATGATCTCGAGCTTGCAGCTGTGATCCATGCTCTTAAGCAATGGCGACCCTACCTTTATGGTAATCGTTGCGAGTTGTACTCGGATCATCAAAGTCTGAAGTATCTTTTCACCCAGCCGGATCTGAATAACAGACAGAGAAGATGGTTGGAAGTCATAAAAGATTATGACTTGGGTCTCAACTATAAACCCGGCAAAGCCAATGTCGTTGCTGACGCGCTAAGTCGGAAGTCCTATTGCAACAATCTGATGGTTAAGCAAGCGCAACCTTCTCTCTATGAGGAACTTGCAAAACTCAACCTTGAGATTGTTCCTAGTGGATTCCTTGCTAATCTAGAGGTGAAGCCCTCTCTTGAAGACCAGATCAATAAGGCTCAGAAGCAAGATTCTGGCATTACCGAGATCAAGAAGAACATTGCTAGCGGAGTTGCTAAATGTTTCTCCATCGATGATCAAGGTACCGTTTATTTCGGTAAACGTCTAGTCGTGCCGGATAAATCGGATCTAAAAGAGCTAATCCTTAAAGAAGCTCATGAATCACCCCTCTCCATCCATCCTGGTAGTACCAAGATGTATCGGGATCTTCGCCAACGATTCTGGTGGTCCGGGATGAAGCAAGAGATCGCTAAGTTCGTTGCTGAATGCGACGTTTGTCGTCGTGTGAAGGCTGAACATCAAAGACCTGCTGGCACTCTCCAACCTCTATCAATTCCAGAGTGGAAATGGGATGAAATTGGCATGGATTTCATTACCGGTCTCCCCAAGACCAAAAATGGAAGAGATGCTATATGGGTAGTCATTGATCGTCTATCCAAGGTTGCTCACTTCCTTCCTATCCGAGAAGACATAAAAGCTAGTCAACTAGCAGATCTGTATATCTCACGGATAGTCAGTCTTCATGGTGTTCCTAAGAAGATCATTTCTGATCGTGGGAGTCTGTTTACCTCAAAGTTCTGGTCTAGCTTTCAACAAGCTATGGGAACTCGTCTTTCCTTCAGCACAGCCTATCATCCTCAAACCGGTGGTCAAACCGAAAGAGTGAATCAAATTCTTGAAGACATGCTCAGGGCCTGTGTTATATCCTTCGGTAAAGATTGGGAAAAGTGCCTTCCATTTGCCGAGTTCACCTATAACAACAGCTTCCAATCCAGCCTGGGCATGGCACCTTTTGAAGCTTTGTATGGCAGAAGGTGTAGAACTCCTTTGAACTGGTCCGAAACTGGAGAAAGAAAGTTCTTTGGACCAGATATAATCAATGAAGCAGAAGATCAAGTTCGCATCATTCGCGAGCGTCTGAAAACTGCTCAGTCACGCCAAAAGAGCTATTATGATCGCCATCATCAAGAAGTGAAGTATGAAATTGGTGATCAAGCTTATCTTCGGGTCACTCCTCTCAAGGGTGTCCGTCGCTTCGGTATCAAAGGCAAACTAGCACCTCGCTATGTTGGTCCTTTCCGCGTCCTTGCCAAGCGTGGTAATGTTTCTTACAAGTTGGAGTTACCTTCCAACTTTCCTGAAGTTCATGATGTCTTCCATGTGTCTCAACTCAAGCGTTGCTTCAAAGATCCTATCCGTGGTGTTGATCACGAGACTCTTGACCTTCAAGAGGATCTAACTTATCGAGAACATCCTGTTCGTATCCTTGATGAAGCCGAGCGTAAAACTCGACGTCAGAGCATCAAGTTCCTGAAAGTTCAGTGGTCTAATCATTCTGAGCAAGAAGCAACCTGGGAACGAGAAGATCGTTTACGATCTGAGTACCCTTCCTTCTTTTCTAAAATCTAGGAATCTCGAGGACGAGATTCTTGTAAGGGGGGTAGAGTTGTAACATCCCAACTTTGTTAATCAACTAATCTTGATAGTTGTTCATGTGCATGGCATGCATCTGCATTTAAATTGAGAAATTTTACACCAAAATGGTTTGAAACAAAAGTTATATTTGTAGTAGTGTTGTCTAATAAAATTTTGGTTAAAAAGCCCCTCAAAAATTTGGGTCAAAATCACCCTAAAAACCTCAAAATCTCTCCTGCTTTTAATTTCCAGAGAAATTCCAAAAACCCAGGGGGGTTTTCAGAAAACTCCCTTTCTTCTTCCTCTCTCCTACTGGAAGCACCTCGGTGGCTTCCCCCTGGCCGCCCGATGCCGCCGGCCGCCGGGATGGCCTCCACCGCCCCCTGGCCGTCTATAAAGCTCGTCGCCGCCGCAAGGAGAACCCCCATTTCGCCACCTCCCACCCTCTCCTCTTCTCTGTGCCAAACGGGGGCCAAACCCTAACCGCCGGCCATCGCTGTGCCCCGCCGTTCCTCGCCTCCCCGTGCTCCGGCGAGGGTCCAGGGAGCTCCGCCTCGCCGCTGTGGTCCTCCTGGCCAGCGGAATCGAAGCCGTTCGCCTCCAATCGTCGAAATCGACCGCCGTCCCCGACCGGCAACCACCGCCGTCGCTCCGGTCATCCCCGGCCTCGCCGTCACCTCCATCGGCATCGGGTGAGCGGCGACCCTAACCGTGCCCTCCGTTCACTCTCTCGCCCTCCCTAGCACCTCCGCCGCGTAGCTTTGCCCGACCACCGTGGAGCTTCGTCTCGGCGAAGCTCGGCGACAAGGCGGGCGGCGCCGCCAAAACGCCTCAGCGCGTCGAGGCGCCTCTTTTCCCCGCACGCGCCCCTACAACCCGCCCAATCGGCCGATTGCGTCCGGCCGAGCTCATCTGCGAGCTCATGGCCATGCTGTCGTCAGCATGACGTCGGCATGACGTCATAATTGTTTTTCCCATTTTCTGTATTTTCTTTTACGTAATTTTCTGTAAATAGAAAAATAATGAATGTGGGTCCCCTGGTCAGAATTTTAATAATATTCATAAATGTTTAGAAAAGAATAAAATTATGACATGTGGGTCCAATTTTATTATTTTTATATAATTTTCAGAAATTGTTTTAAAATGAATTAAACATGGAAAATTCATAACTAATTCATTTTAAATCAGAAAAATATAAAATTATATATCAAAATGATCAGAAAAACAAATCCTAGTTGTTTATCCATGTTTCATACATCTTTGAACCAATTAAATATGAGCCTTAGTAGAAACCCTAATTTGACCCCTCTCATATGTCGGGATCGATGCCGAACCCCCTTTAATTTATGTCGATGCACCTAGGGTTACCCAAACCCCTTTAATATGACATGTCATCATATTGTATGTGCATTGCATTGTACCTTGTCTTGATTGTGCTCTTCCTTTCCGGTATTTGGTTCTTCTCGATAGGGACCGAACGCGAGCGTGAGATCAACGCCACCGAAGAGCAGCACCAGAACAACGAGGGACAAGGCAAGCCCTAACCTGGTTCATATATGGTTTCGAAATGCTTTACTTCTGGTTCTTACATATTGCATCCGCTTCAAATATGTTTTATCGGCAGTTGTAGATATCCTATGTGTGCATATTCCATCCTTGTAGCCCAGAGTTCCTGATCCACCGCTCCCAGCAAAACTAGGTCTGAGCTTGTTCGCATCGCTAGAGCCATATATGTGTTATGCTTAGCCATGCTTAGCTGTTGAAGTCTGATCCATCCGGTTGATGAATCAGAGCTACGAATGAACCTAGTTTGACAGGATGACGTGGTAAGATCAGTGATGTTGTTAATAAATATGTTAAAGGCTTGGATGGGCCGCCACATGGGGATGTGGTGATTTGACTCGTTCTCGCCGATACTAGGACCTGAGTTCTCGCCTTCGGAACCAAGACTGAGCGTACAGCCACACGGGGCCCATGGGAACCCCTTGGCCCGAACTTACCTAGCTTACCCATGAGTCAATTAGTTTGCGAGTTCCATTTGCCATACGCATGGGGAAAAGGTGGAAAAGGTTTTCAAAGTGCATCATACAGGGCGTGGCCGGGGTGAAGGATGTTGTAGGCATTGAACTGGATCCCCTGCGCACAATGACCGGGACCGCCTCGGAGAGTGGCTACCTACGATGACGGAGCTCCCCAGTTAGTTTGACTCATGGAATAGGCGAAGTAAGGGAAAGGTTTTGGTCGACCACCCTCTGCCAGCACACCAAGGAAGTGTGTTATACTAGTGGCACTAAGAGTCGGTCGGCGCGTGTGGATAAAATTGTACACCCCTGCAGGGTAAATCTTTTCGAAAAGCCGTGTCCACGGTTATGGACGACTTGGTGATGGATTCTGTGATCATAGACAACTTGAACCTAATCGTAAAACTTGTTGTCAATGTGTGATAAGGATCCCTTCTCAGGGTGTCGAGGGGGTGATCCTAGGTGATAGGTTCAGGTGATGATGAAGATTCGGTGGATTCAACATGATGATATTAGAGCTAGAGTTGATATCGCTCTCTTACCCCTTTTGAAAATGGTCTGAATAGACGAGCTTCTACTCCCTCCTGTTTACAAAGGAAAACTGGCTTTCCGCAAAATAAGCTCCACATAAAGCCTCGCATACCCGCTGATACGTCTCCAACGTATCGATAATTTCTTATGTTCCATGCTACTTTATTGATGATACCTACATGTTTTATGCACATTATATGTCATATTTATGCATTTTCTGGAACTAACCTATTAACAAGATGCCGAAGAGCCAGTTGCTGTTTTCTGCTGTTTTTGGTTTCAGAAATCCTAGTAAGGAAATATTCTCGGAATTGGACGAAATCTTCGCCCAGGGTCCTATTTTTGCACGGACCTTCCAGAAGACCGAAGAGATAACGAAGTGGGGCGACGAGCCGCCACCATAGGGCCGCGCGGCCAGAGGGGGCCCGCACCGCCCTATGGTGTGGGCCCCGTCACCCCACGACTACCCTTCCGCCTACTTAAAGCCCCCGTCGCGAAACCCGTGCGAGAGCCACGATACGGAAAACCTTCCGAGACGCGCCGCCGCGAATCCCATCTCGGGGATTCGGGAGATCGCCTCCGGCACCCCGGAGAGGGGATTCATCTCCCGGAGGACTCTTCATCGCCATGATCGCCTCCGGAGTGATGAGTGAGTAGTTCACCCCTGGACCATGGGTCCATAGCAGTAGCTAGATGGTCGTCTTCTCCTAATTGTGCTTCATTGTTGGATCTTGTGAGCTTCCTAACATGATCAAGATCATCTATCTGTAATACTATATGTTGTGTTTGTCGGGATCCGATGGATAGAGAATACTATGTTATGGTGATTATCAATCTATTGTTTATGTGTTGTTTATGATCTTGCATGCTCTCCGTTATTAGTAGAGGCTCTGGCCAAGTTTGTACTCTTAACTCCAAGAGGGAGTATTTATGCTCGATAGTGGGTTCATGCCTTCATTGACACCTGGGACAGTGACAGAAAGTTCTAAGGTTGTGATGTGTTGTTGCCACTAGGGATAAAACATTGATTCTATGTCTAAGGATGTAGTTGTCGATTACATTACGCACCATACTTAATGCAATTGTCTTGCTTTGCAACTTAATACTGAATGGGGTTCGGATGATAACCTGAAGGTGGACTTTTTAGGCATAGATGCGGTTGGATGGCGGTCTATGTACTTTGTCGTAATGCCCAATTAAATCTCACTATATTTATCATATCATGTATATGCATTGTTATGCCCTTCTCTATTTGTCAATTGCCCGACTGTAATTTGTTCACCCAACATGCTTTTATCTTATGGGAGAGACACCTCTAGTGAACTGTGGACCCCGGTCCTATTCTTTACATAGCATACAATCTCTGTAATTGTGTTTTACTATTTTCTTGCAAACAATCATCTTCCACTCGATACGCTTAATCCTTTGTTACAGCAAGCCGGTGAGATTGACAACCTCACTGTTTCGTTGGGCAAAGTACTTTGGTTTTGTTGTGCAGATTCCACGTTGGCGCCGGAATCCCTGTTGTTGCGCCGCATCACATTTCGCTACCATCAACCTTCAACGTGCTTCTTGGCTCCTCTGGTTCGATTAAACCTTGGTTTCTTTCTGAGGGAAAACTTGCTACGTGCGCATCATACCTTCCTCTTGGGGTTCCCAACGAACGTGTGAGTTACACGCCATCAAGCTCTTTTTTGCGCCGTTGCCGGGAGATCAAGACACGCTGCAAGGGGAGTCTCCACTTCTCAATCTCTTTACTTTGTTTTTGTCTTGCTTTATTTTATTTACTACTTTGTTTGCTGCACCTAAACAAAACACAAAAAAATTAGTTGCTAGTTTTACTTTATTTACTGTCTTGCTCTCTATATCAAAAACACAAAAAAATTAGTTACTTGCATTTACTTTATCTAGTTTGTTTTATTTACCGTTGCTAAAATGAATACTCCTGAAAATACTAAGTTGTGTGACTTCACAAATGCAAATAATAATGATTTCCTATGCACACCTATTGCTCCACCTGCTACTACAGCAGAATTCTTTGAAATTAAACCTGCTTTACTGAACCTGGTTATGAGAGATCAATTTTCTGGTGTTAGTTCTGATGATGCTGCTGCCCATCTCAATAATTTTGTTGAACTTTGTGAAATGCAAAAGTATAAGGATGTAGATGGTGATATTATTAAATTGAAAGTGTTTCCTTTCTCATTAAGAGGAAGAGCTAAAGATTGGTTGCTATCTTTGCCTAAGAATAGTATTGATTCATGGACTAAATGCAAGGATGCTTTTATTGGTAGATATTATCCTCCCGCTAAAATTATATCTTTGAGAAGTAGCATAATGAATTTTAAGCAATTAGATACTGAACATGTTGCTCAAGCATGGGAGAGAATGAAAACTTTGGTAAAGAATTTCCCAACCCATGGACTGACTACTTGGATGATCATCCAAACCTTCTATGCAGGACTAAATTTTTCTTCGCGGAATTTATTGGATTCTGCTGGAGGTACCTTTATGTCCATCACATTGGGGGCGGCTACAAAACTTCTTGATGATATGATGATAAATTACTCTGAATGGCACACGGAAAGAGCTCCACAAGGTAAGAAGGTAAATTCTGTTGAAGAAACCTCTTCCTTGAGTGATAAGATTGATGTGATTATGTCTATGCTTGTGAATGGTAGATCTAATGTAGATCCAAATAATGTTCCTTTAGCTTCATTGGTTGCTCAATAAGAAAATGTTGATGTGAATTTCATTAAAAATAATAATTTCAACAACAATGCTTATAGGAACAACTCTGGTAATAACTATAGGCCATATCCTTCTGCTAATGGTAATGGTTATGGTAATTCTTATGGGAATTCTTACAACAATAATAGGAGTGTACCCTCTGGTATTGAAGCTATGCTTAAAAAATTTATTAGTACACAAACTGCTTTTAACAAATCTGTTGAGGAAAAGCTTGATAAAATTGATACTATTGCTTCTAGAGTTGATAGGCTTGCCTCTGATGTTAATCTTTTAAAATTGAAAGTTATGCCTAATAATGATATTGATAATAAGATTACTACTATAGCAAATGCCATCCAAGTTAGAATTAATGAGAATATAAGATTAATGGCTGAACTGCGTGCTAGGTGGGATAGAGAAGAAAATGAAAAACTAGCTAAAGAGAATAATGTAGCTAAAGTTTGGACTATTACCACCACTAGTAATGCTAATTCTTCACATGTTGCTGCACCTCCTACTATCAATGGTAAAATAATTGGTGTTGGCAATGTTTCTACTCCTAGTGCAAAGCGAACAAAACTGCCTGAAATTGCTAAAACTGCTGAAACTGCTTGTGATAAAACTGCTGAAATTTTTTCCAACCTTGGGAACAATGATCCCATTGCTGTAGCTCATAATGATTTAGATTTTGATGATTGCCATATCTCTGAAGTTATAAAGTTCTTACAAAAACTTGCTAAAAGTCCTAATGCTAGTGCTATAAATTTAGCCTTTACAAAACATATTACAAATGCTCTCATAAAAGCTAGAGAAGAGAAACTAAAACTTGAAACTTCTATTCCTAGAAAGTTAGAAGATGGTTGGGAGCCCATAATTAAAATGAAATTCAATGACTTTGAATGTAATGCTTTATGTGATCTTGGTGCAAGTATTTCTGTTATGCCTAAAAAGATTTATGATATGCTTGACTTGCCACCATTGAAGAATTGTTATTTGGATGTTAATCTTGCCGATAATGTTAAAAAGAAACCTTTGGGGAGGATTGATAATGTGCATATTACGGTTAACAATAACCTTGTCCCCGTTGATTTTGTTGTTTTGGATATCGAATGCAATGCATCTTGTCCTATTGTGTTGGGAAGACCTTTTCTTCGAACCGTTGGTGCTGTTATTGATATGAGGAAGGTAATATTAAATATCAATTTCCTCTCAAGAAAGGTATGGAACACTTCCCTGGAAAGAGAATGAAGTTGCCTTTTGATTCTATTATTAGAACAAGTTATGATGTTGATGCTTTCTCTCGATGTTACTTGATTTGCACTGCGCCTAGCTGAAAGGCGTTAAAGAAAAGCGCTTATGGGAGACAACCCATATTTTTACTACAACAATTTTTTGTTTTGTTGAGTCTTGGAAGTTGTTTACTACTGTAGCAACCTCTCCTTATCATGTTTTTGTGCCAAGTAAAGTTTCTATGTCAAAGTTGATGTTATATTTGGGATCACTGAGAAACAGCATTGCTGTCTCACGAATCTGGGCACAGGCCTCTGTAGAAAATTAGAAAAATCTGTCAATTTACGAGCGTGATCCTCGGATATGTACGCAACTTTCATTAGTTTTGAGTTTTCCATTTGAGCAAGTCTCGTGCCAGCTTTAAATTCGTCTTTACGGACTGTTCTGTTTTGACAGATTCTGCCTTTTATTTCGCATTGCCTCTTTTGCTATGTTGGATTCATTTCTTTGATCCATTAATGTCCAGTAGCTTTATGCAATGTCCAGAAGTGTAAAGAATGATTTGCCACCTGAACATGTGAATTATTAATTGTGCACTAACCCTCTAATGAGTTTGCTTGAAGTTTGGTGTGAAGGAAGTTTTCAAGGGTCAAGAGAGGAGAATGATATACTATGATCAAGAGGAGTGAAAGCTCTAAGCTTGGGGATGCCCCGTGGTTCACCCCTGCATATTTTAAGAAGACTCAAGCGTCTAAGCTTGGGGATGCCCAAGGCATCCCCTTCTTCATCGACAACATCATCAGGTTCCTCCCCTGAAACTATATTTTTATTCAATCACATCTTGTGTTCTTTACTTGGAGCGTCGGTTTGTTTTTGTTTTTGTTTTTGTTTGAATAAAATGGATCCTAGCATTCACTTTGTGGGAGAGAGACACGCTCCGCTGTTGCATATGGACAAATATGTCCTTAGGCTTTACTCATAATGTTCAAGGCGAAGATTCTTCTTCGTTAAATTGTTATATGGATGGAATTGGAAAATGCTACATGTAGTAATTCTAAAATGTCTTGGATAATGTGATACTTGGCAATTGTTGTGCTCATGTTTAAGCTCTTGCATCATATACTTTGCACCCATTAATGAAGAAATACATAGAGCTTGCTAAAATTTGATTTGCATATTTGGTCTCTCTAAGGTCTAGATAATATCTAGTATTGGGTTTTGAACAACAAGGAAGACGGTGTAGAGTCTTATAATGTTTACAATATGTCTTTTATGTGAGTTTTGCTGCACCGGTTCATCCTTGAGTTTGCTTCAAATAACCTTGCTAGCCTAAACCTTGTATCGAGAGGGAATACTTCTCATGCATCCAAAATCCTTGAGCCAACTACTATGCCATTTGTGTCCACCATATCTACCTACTACATGGTATTTCTCCGCCATTCCAAAGTAAATTGCTTGAGTGCTACCTTTAAAATTCCATCATTCACCTTTGCAATATATAGCTCATGGGACAAAATAGCCTTAAAAACTATCGTAGTATTGAATATGTACTTATGCACTTTATCTTTTATTAAGTTGCTTGTTGTGCGATAACCATGCTTCGGGAACGCCATCAACTATTGTTGAATATCATGTGAGTTGCTATGCATGTCCGTCTTGTCTGAAGGATCTATCATTTTAGTGGTTGGAGCATGCAAAATTGTTAGAGAAGAACATTGGGCCGCTAATTAAAGCCATGAATCATGGTTGAAGTTTCAGTTTTGGACATATATCCTCAATCTCATATGAGAATAATAATCATTGCTACATGCTTATGCATTTAAGAGGAGTCCATTATCTGTTGTCCATGTTGTCCCGGTATGGATGTCTAAGTTGAGAATAATCAAAAGCGAGAAATCCAAAATGTGAGCTTTCTCCTTAGACCTTTGTACAGGCATGGAGGTACCCCTTTGTGACACTTGGTTGAAACATGGCATGCAAAGATCCGGTAGTCCAAGCTAAGTAGGACGAGGTGCGGACACTATTAGTATACTATGCATGAGGCTTGCAACTTGTAAGATATAATTTACATAACTCATATTCTTTATTACTACCGTTGACAAAATTGTTTCATGTTTTCAAAATAAAAGCTCTAGCACAAATACAACAATCGATGCTTTCCTCTTTGAAGGACCATTCTTTTACTTTCATTGTTGAGTCAGTTTACCTATCTCCTTCCACCTTAAGAAGCAAACACTTGTGTGAACTGTGCATTGATTCCTACATACTTGCATATTGCACTTGTTATATTACTTTATGTTGACAATATCCATGAGATATACATGTTATAAGTTGAAAGCAACCGCTGAAACTTAATCTTCCTTTGTGTTGCTTCAATACCTTTACTTTGATTTATTGCTTTATGAGTTAACTCTTATGCAAGACTTATTGATGCTTGTCTTGAAGTACTATTCATGAAAAGTCTTTGCTATATGACTCACTTGTTTACTCATGTCATTACCTTTGTTTTGATCGCTGCATTCATTACATATGTTTACAAATAGTATGATCAAGATTATGATGGCATGTCACTTCAGAAATTATCTTTGTTATCGTTTTACCTGCTCGGGACGAGCAGAACTAAGCTTGGGGATGCTGTCTCCAACGTATCGATAATTTCTTATGTTCCATGCTACTTTATTGATGATACCTACATGTTTTATGCACATTATATGTCATATTTATGCATTTTGGAACTAACCTATTAACAAGATGCCGAAGAGCCAGTTGCTGTTTTCTGCTGGTTTCAGAAATCCTAGTAAGGAAATATTCTCGGAATTGGACGAAATCTTCGCCCAGGGTCCTATTTTTGCACGAGCTTCCAGAAGACCGAAGAGATAACGAAGTGGGGCGACGAGCGCCGCCACCATAGGGCCGCGCGGCCAGAGGGGGCCCGCGCCGCCCTATGGTGTGGGCCCCTCGTCAGCCCCTGACCTACCCTTCCTCCTACTTAAAGCCCCGTCGCGAAAACCCCAGGAGAGCCACGATACGGAAAACCTTCCGAGACGCCGCCGCGAATCCCATCTCGGGGATTCGGAGATCGCCTCCGGCACCCTGCCGAGAGGGATTCATCTCCCGGAGGACTCTTCATCGCCATGATCGCCTCCGGAGTGATGAGTGAGTAGTTCACCCCTGGACCATGGGTCCATAGCAGTAGCTAGATGGTCGTCTTCTCCTAAATGTGCTTCATTGTTGGATCTTGTGAGCTGCCTAACATCATCAAGATCATCTATCTGTAATACTATATGTTGTGTTTGTCGGGATCCGATGGATAGAGAATACTATGTTATGGTGATTATCAATCTATTGTTTATGTGTTGTTTATGATCTTGCATGCTCTCCGTTATTAGTAGAGGCTCTGGCCAAGTTTGTACTCTTAACTCCAAGAGGGAGTATTTATGCTCGATAGTGGGTTCATGCCTTCATTGACACCTGGGACAGTGACAGGAAGTTCTAAGGTTGTGATGTGATGTTGCCACTAGGGATAAAACATTGATTCTATGTCTAAGGATGTAGTTGTCGATTACATTACGCACCATACTTAATGCAATTGTCTGTTGCTTTGCAACTTAATACTGAATGGGGTTCGGATGATAACCTGAAGGTGGACTTTTTAGGCATAGATGCGGTTGGATGGCGGTCTATGTACTTTGTCGTAATGCCCAATTAAATCTCACTATATTTATCATATCATGTATATGCATTGTTATGCCCTTCTCTATTTGTCAATTGCCCGACTGTAATTTGTTCACCCAACATGCTTTTATCTTATGGGAGAGACACCTCTAGTGAACTGTGGACCCTGGTCCTATTCTTTACATAGCATACAATCTACTGCAATTGTGTTTTACTATTTTCTTGCAAACAATCATCTTCCACTCGATACGCTTAATCCTTTGTTACAGCAATCCGGTGAGATTGACAACCTCACTGTTTCGTTGGGGCAAAGTACTTTGGTTTTGTTGTGCAGATTCCACGTTGGCGCCGAATCCCTGTTGTTGCGCCGCATCACATTTCGCCACCATCAACCTTCAACGTGCTTCTTGGCTCCTACTGTTCGATTAAACCTTGGTTTCTTTCGAGGGAAAACTTGCTACCGTGCGCATCATACCTTCCTCTTGGGGTTCCCAACGAACGTGTGAGTTACACGCCATCTTTGCTAACAGGTTGTACTAAGTCTTGCTGAGTCCCTGTACTCAGCCTTGCATGCTTTGTTTCAGACGAAGTCCTTCCAACAGATGGTGGCTTCTACCTTGACATCGACGAGTAGTTCGGAGTTCCTCTGGCGGCAGCCTGAGACTTATGGGCTGGGACGTCGCCTTATGTTATGGCCTCTTAGGCCCTTTGCAGTCTTGTTATCTAGATAACATAATTTGCTTTCCGTTGCTTGTTGAATTGTGGTCAGTGACCTCTGCGTGTAATAAATTTGGATCTTAACTCCGTTAGGAGTTGTAATATATTTGCTTTCAGTCGTAGAGTCACTGTTGTGTTACCGATTCTCACCCTGTAGGCCCTAGAGATCTAGGTTAGGCTTATGCCAGATGTGATATCTGGGTTTGTCTAGCCCTGACCTCCGAGGTCGCGACAGGTTTTGGTATCAGAGCAGGACTGCCTATAGGAAACCCTTTCGACTGGTCGATGTGGAGTCAAGTAGTTGTGAAAACTATTTGAAAGTTAAAAGTATTTGCAAAACCATCTGAATAGGATTCTTTTTACTCCTTATCTGGTGTCACTCTAATGCTGAGTCCTCTTACCTTGTTTTAATTGAAAAAGGTTTTACCTCTACCCTGATATTTCCAAACTTATAGGATCTACGGGTTTGGGTTGTTTTCTCTAAAAAATACTCCGTACTTGGTTGCTTAACTCAGTGTTCCTAAAGTTACATCAGTTGATCTGAATCTTGTTCCTTCCATCCAATTGTTATTATCATTCCTTTGAATCCTTTCCAAGGAATATGTTTCTCATGATCTTTTTACTTTGTGATTACTACCTCGCAGTGTCCTCCGTGTCACTCAGATAGTAGTTACCCCTTTGTTTGTGTTTTCCCCTTGGACTTGAACCGAAGGTCCCGGATTGTGCTGGGTTCTCTTAGTGTGAATCTAAGTACATGATGCTGGCCTTTAACCCAAGATCCATTCCGTTGATCCCTCCTCTGGTCGTGCTCGTCTGACCCATGTCTCTGCTGATGAGGCTGAAGAGGATCCAAGCGTCCTAATGGGTACGCTCTATATAAACTCAATCCTAGCTATAGTTTTGTTTGATTCCGGAGCATGGCATACATTCATATCTCAAGAGTTTGCAAGAAAGCATGATATACCCTTCGAGACAATGCCCTCCCCTCTAGAGATCACAACTCCTGGGTCTCGTTGGCAAACCATTTGGATTACCCGTGAGGTCATAATCAGTATAGGGCATCTTTTGTTCCCCACCTCTCTCATTGCCCTCAAGTCAACTGACATTGATGTCATCTTGGGCATGGATTGGCTAGTAAAGCACAAGGCTGTCATTGATTGCGCAGCTAGGTCTATTGTTCTGACCGATCTTTCTGGCAAAAGTATTCTGTATTGGGCTCCATCCGCAATACCTCCATCGGCAAGGTTTACCCCTGAAGCCGAGTTGTATGCCGTTGAAGTCCTACCTAAACCAGAAATCTCTGATGTCTGGGTGGTCCGTGACTTCCCAGATGTCTTCCCTGAAGAGTTACCTGGCATGCCACCTGATCGAAGTGTGGACTTTGTCATTGAGTTGGTTCCCGGAACTGCTCCTGTTTCCCGGAGACCATATCGTATGCCTCCGGAAGAGTTGGTTGAACTGAAGAAGCAGTTAGAGGAGTTAGAAGAGAAGAACTTCATCCAACCTAGTACTTCTTCCTGGGGATGCCCTGCCCTCTTTGTCAAGAAGAGAGATACCAACATTCCGCGGCTGGTTGTTGATTACCGTCCGCTCAACGCAGTGACCATCAAGAACAAATACCCTCTTCCTATAATCAATGATCTTTTTGATCAGTTGTCCGGTGCCACAGTCTTCTCCAAGATGGATTTGAGATCAGGGTACCATCAAATCAAAATCCGAAAGGAGGACATTCCAAAGACAGCGTTCACAACTCGTTATGGTCTTTACGAGTACACTGTCATGTCCTTTGGCCTTACAAATGCTCCTGCCACTTTTATGCGGCTCATGAACTCTGTTTTCATGGAGTATCTTGACAAGTTCGTCGTGGTCTACATCGACGATATTCTGATCTACTCCAAAACCGAAGATGAACATGATGAACATCTTCGTCTGGTGCTAACCAAACTTCGTGAGCACCGTCTCTACGCCAAGTTCTCCAAATGTGAGTTCTGGTTAAAAGAGCTCATATTCCTTGGTCATGTTATCTCTGAAAAAGGTGTTGCAGTCATTCCAGATAAAGTTCAAGCCGTTCTTGACTGGAAGACACCTAAGTCAGCTAAGGAGATTCGAAGTTTTCTCGGTCTGGCGGGTTATTACCGCCGATTCATTGAAAATTTCTCCAAGATTGCCAAGCCAATGACCGATCTTCTCAAGAAAGATAAGAAGTTCGAATGGTCAGAAAAGGCTGAAGAAAGTTTCCAGGTTTTGAAAACCAAGCTGACTACTGCTCCTGTGCTCGTCCTTCCGGACACAAGCAAAGACTTCGTTGTCTATTGCGATGCCTCTCTCCAAGGGCTCGGATGTGTGTTGATGCAAGATGGCCATGTGGTGGCCTATGCCTCTCGACAGTTGAAACCACATGAGCTCAATTATCCCACTCATGATCTCGAGCTTGCAGCTGTGATCCATGCTCTTAAGCAATGGCGACCCTACCTTTATGGTAACCGTTGCGAGTTGTACTCAGATCATCAAAGTCTGAAGTATCTTTTCACCCAGCCGGATCTGAATAACAGACAGAGAAGATGGTTGGAAGTCATAAAAGATTATGACTTGGGTCTCAACTATAAACCCGGCAAAGCCAATGTCGTTGCTGACGCGCTAAGTCGGAAGTCCTATTGCAACAATCTGATGGTTAAGCAAGCGCAACCTTCTCTCTATGAGGAACTTGCAAAACTCAACCTTGAGATTGTTCCTAGTGGATTCCTTGCTAATCTAGAGGTGAAGCCCTCTCTTGAAGACCAGATCAATAAGGCTCAGAAGCAAGATTCTGGCATTACCGAGATCAAGAAGAACATTGCTAGCGGAGTTGCTAAATGTTTCTCCATCGATGATCAAGGTACCGTTTATTTTGGTAAACGTCTAGTCGTGCCGGATAAATCGGATCTAAAAGAGCTAATCCTTAAAGAAGCTCATGAATCACCCCTCTCCATCCATCCTGGTAGTACCAAAATGTATCGGGATCTTCGCCAAAGATTCTGGTGGTCTGGGATGAAGCAAGAGATCGCTAAGTTTGTTGCTGAATGCGATGTTTGTCGTCGTGTGAAGGCTGAACATCAAAGACCTGCTGGCACTCTCCAACCTCTATCAATTCCAGAGTGGAAATGGGATGAAATTGGCATGGATTTCATTACCGGTCTCCCCAAGACCAAAAATGGAAGAGATGCTATATGGGTAGTCATTGATCGTCTATCCAAGGTTGCTCACTTCCTTCCTATCCGAGAAGACATAAAAGCTAGTCAACTAGCAGATCTGTATATCTCACGGATAGTCAGTCTTCATGGTGTTCCTAAGAAGATCATTTCTGATCGTGGGAGTCTGTTTACCTCAAAGTTCTGGTCTAGCTTTCAACAAGCTATGGGAACTCGTCTTTCCTTCAGCACAGCCTATCATCCTCAAACCGGTGGTCAAACCGAAAGAGTGAATCAAATTCTTGAAGACATGCTCAGGGCCTGTGTTATATCCTTCGGTAAAGATTGGGAAAAGTGCCTTCCATTTGCCGAGTTCACCTATAACAACAGCTTCCAATCCAGCCTGGGCATGGCACCTTTTGAAGCTTTGTATGGCAGAAGGTGTAGAACTCCTTTGAACTGGTCCGAAACCGGAGAAAGAAAGTTCTTTGGACCAGATATAATCAATGAAGCAGAAGATCAAGTTCGCATCATTCGCGAGCGTCTGAAAACTGCTCAGTCACGCCAAAAGAGCTATTATGATCGCCATCATCAAGAAGTGAAGTATGAAATTGGTGATCAAGCTTATCTTCGGGTCACTCCTCTCAAGGGTGTCCGTCGCTTCGGTATCAAAGGCAAACTAGCACCTCGCTATGTTGGTCCTTTCCGCGTCCTTGCCAAGCGTGGTAATGTTTCTTACAAGTTGGAGTTACCTTCCAACTTTCCTGAAGTTCATGATGTCTTCCATGTGTCTCAACTCAAGCGTTGCTTCAAAGATCCTATTCGTGGTGTTGATCACGAGACTCTTGACCTTCAAGAGGATCTAACTTATCGAGAACATCCTGTTCGTATCCTTGATGAAGCCGAGCGTAAAACTCGACGTCAGAGCATCAAGTTCCTGAAAGTTCAGTGGTCTAATCATTCTGAGCAAGAAGCAACCTTGATAGTTGTTCATGTGCATGGGATGCATCTTTTTTTGAGAAAATTTTTGAATTTGAAACAAAATTTTGTAGTAGTGTTGTCTAATAAAATTTTGGTTAAAAAGCCCCTCAAAAATTTGGGTCAAAATCACCCTAAAAACCTCAAAATCTCTCCTGCTTTTAATTTCCAGAGAAATTCCAAAAACCCAGGGGGGTTTTCAGAAAACTCCCTTTCTTCTTCCTCTCTCCTACTGGAAGCACCTCGGTGGCTTCCCCCTGGCCGCCCGATGCCGCCGGCCGCCGGGATGGCCTCCACCGCCCCCTGGCCGTCTATAAAGCTCGTCGCCGCCGCAAGGAGAACCCCCATTTCGCCACCTCCCACCCTCTCCTCTTCTCTGTGCCAAACGGGGGCCAAACCCTAACCGCCGGCCATCGCTGTGCCCCGCCGTTCCTCGCCTCCCCGTGCTCCGGTGAGGGTCCAGGGAGCTCCGCCTCGCCGCTGTGGTCCTCCTGGCCAGCGGAATCGAAGCCGTTCGCCTCCAATCGCCGAAATCGACCGCCGTCCCCGACCCCGGCAACCACCGCTCGCCGTCGCTCCGGTCATCCCCCGGCCCCGCCGTCACCTCCATCGGCATCAGGGTGAGCAAGCGACCCTAACCGTGCCCTCCGTTCACTCTCTCGCCCTCCCTAGCACCTCCGCCGCGCAGCACCTGCCCGTCCACCGTCGAGCTTCGTCTCCGGCGAAGCTCCGGCGACCAAAGGCGGGCGGCGCCGCCACCAAACGCCTCAGCGCGTCGAGGCGCCTCTTTTCCCCTCACGCGCGCCCCTACAACCCGCCCAATCGGCCGATTGCGTCCCGGCCGAGCTCATCTGCGAGCTCATGGCCATGCTGTTCGCATGACGTCATAATTGTTTTTCCATTTTCTGTATTTTCTGTAAATAGAAAAATAATGACATGTGGGTCCCCTGGTCAGAATTTTAATAATATTCATAAATGTTTAGAAAAGAATAAAATTATGACATGTGGGTCCAACTTTTATTATTTTTATATAATTTTCAGAAATTGTTTTAAAATGAATTAAACTTGGAAAATTCATAACTAATTCATTTTAAATCAGAAAAATATAAAATTATATATCAAAATGATCAGAAAAACAAATCCTAGTTGTTTATACATGTTTCATACATATTTGAACCAATTAAATATGAGCCTCAGTACAAACCCTAATTTGACCCCTCTCATATGTCGGGATCGATTCCGAACCCCCTTTAAATTCCGTCGATGCACCTAGGGTTACCCAAACCCCTTTAATATGACATGTCATCATATTGTATGTGCATTGCATTGTACCTTGTCTTGATTGTGCTCTTCCTTTCCGGTATTTGGTTCTTCTCGATAGGGACCGAACGCGAGCGTGAGACCAACGCCACCGAAGAGCAGCACCAGAACAACGAGGGACAAGGCAAGCCCTAACCTGGTTCATATATGGTTTCGAAATGCTTTACTTCTGGTTCTTACATATTGCATCCGCTTCAAATATGTTTTATCGGCAGTTGTAGATATCCTATGTGTGCATATTCCATCCTTGTAGCCCAGAGTTCCTGATCCACCGCTCCCAGCAAAACTAGGTCTGAGCTTGTTCGCATCGCTAGAGCCATATATGTGTTATGCTTAGCCATGCTTAGCTGTTGAAGTCTGATCCATCCGGTTGATGAATCAGAGCTACGAATGAACCTAGTTTGACAGGATGACGTGGTAAGATCAGTGTTGTTGTTAACAAATATGTTAAAGGCTTGGATGGGCCGCCACATGGGGATGTGGTGATTTGACTCGTTCTCGCCGATAATAGGACCTGAGTTCTCGCCTTCGGAACCAAGACTGAGCGTACAGCCACACGGGGCCCATGGAAACCCCTTGGCCCGAACTTACCTAGCTTACCCATGAGTCAATTAGTTTGCGAATTCCATTTGCCATACGCATGGGGAAAAGGTGGAAAAGGTTTTCAAAGTGCATCATACAGGGCGTGGCCGGGGTGAAGGATGTTGTAGGCATTGAACTGGATCCCCTGCGCACAATGACCGGGACCGCCTCGGAGAGTGGCTACCTACGATGACGGAGCTCCCCAGTTAGTTTGACTCATGGAATAGGCGAAGTAAGGGAAAGGTTTTGGTCGACCACCCTCTGCCAGCACACCAAGGAAGTGTGTTATACTAGTGGCACTAAGAGTCGGTCGGCGCGTGTGGATAAAATTGTACACCCCTGCAGGGTAAATCTTTTCGAAAAGCCGTGTCCACGGTTATGGATGACTTGGTGATGGATTCTGTGATCATAGACAACTTGAACCTAATCGTAAAACTTGTTGTCAATGTGTGATAAGGATCCCCTCTCAGGGTGTCGAGGGGGTGATCCTAGGTGATAGGTTCAGGTGATGATGAAGATTCGGTGGATTCAACATGATGATATTAGAGCTAGAGTTGATATCGCTCTCTTACCCCTTTTGAAAATGGTCTGAATAGACGAGCTTCTGCTCCCTCCTGTTTACAAAGGAAAACTGGCTTTCCGCAAAATAAGCTCCACATAAAGCCTCGCATACCCACTTTGCTAACAGGTTGTACTAAGTCTTGCTGAGTCCCTGTACTCAGCCTTGCATGCTTTGTTTCAGACGAAGTCCTTCCGACAGATGGTGGCTTCTACCTTGACGTCGACGAGTAGTTCGGAGTTCCTCAGGCGGCAGCCTGAGACTTATGGGCTGGGACGTCGCCTTATGTTATGGCCTCTTAGGCCCTTTGCAGTCTTGTTATCTAGATAACATAATTTGCTTTCCGTTGCTTGTTGAATTGTGGTCAGTGACCTCTGCGTGTAATAAATTTGGATCTTAACTCTGTTAGGAGTTGTAATATATTTGCTTTCAGTCGTAGAGTCATTGTTGTGTTACCGATTCTCACCCTGTAGGCCCTAGAGATCTAGGTTAGGCTTATGCCAGATGTGATATCTGGGTTTGTCTAGCCCTGACCTCCGGGGTCGCGACAACAAGTTTGCTGGAATGTAGCGTCGCGTGCTTCACCTGCATGATCGGCGGCTCGAGGTTGTAGTGCAGAGTCATGTCGAGGAGGAAGATGCTGCCGCAGATGACGGCCGCCAGGACGAGGATGCCGAAGAGGGTGGTGAAGGAAACGGCCGCCGACATCCTGCCGTTGGGATGGAATATGATAGGCGCCATGCCGCTGGCGCTCTTGACGGCCGTCGCAGCTGGTATGGCAGCAGGGCGGACCGGCTTGACCACCGCCGCGCTCGGGTCGGCTACACCGCCGTTACTCATGGTGGTTGTAGCTAGGAGGGAGGGAGGGGAAAAGTGTGGTGGAGCAGGTGCGCGGGAGAGAGGAAGACGTACCGGTGGCCGGGACGGCGAGAAGGAGAGGAAGTGCGCAAGCAAGCTAGGTAATGTTACTTCCCATTGGAGAATTCCTCCTAGCCCGGCCTATTTCGTAGACTGCGTGTGTCTTCCTTGTACTAGTGCAAGCTGGATAGAGTATGACTAGCCTATTTAGATGTTTGTTGTCCCGTTGGTTGATTTATGTGGCAACCAAGTCGGACCCATGATTGTATTTTTATTTCCCATGCCTATCGTACTTATCACTTGATACTTGATACTTTATATGTTTTAAAAAGGCCGTGTGCATCAATTGATGCAGAGGCTGAGGCTGTTGCTCCTTTATAAAAAAACTACTGCATGGAGTCCGTCTAGGCTGGCAGGTGATTAGCGCACTGTAACCAACTAGCTGGCAGGTGAATAGCTACGAAGAAATATTTCTTTCAATATGGTACCTTCTCCATAAAGGATGGTTCGCAGATATTGGTTTTGGGAGGATTCTTAGTTAGGAAATAGACCTTTTAGGGAACAATATCCTGTGTTATATAGCATTGTAAGTCACAAAAGTGATACCATTGCGGTAGTAATGACGACCACACCTCCGTTTGTGACGTTTAGACGAGATTTACTGGGTCCGAAATTGGCTGCGTGGAATGCCTTACTTCTACGTTTTGAATCCATTCACCTATCGGAAGGCACAGATGAATTTCGTTGGAACTTACATCCTAATGGGAACGGTGGGCTTCCATGGGGGAAGAGAGAGGACACGGAGGTGGTTCTCGATCTGGCTGCGGAGTCGACGGAGGTGGTCGGAGGAGAGAGATCAGCGCGGCGGCATAGCGGCCTCACTTGGAGCGGCCATGGTCGCGACTCGCGAGAGCTCCCCCTTCCCTTATCTGTATCTGTTTGTACGTATTCTTTTGAACGTACATCACGTATAAAATGCTGGCGCCACATTCAAAGGAGAGCCCCTCCGTGCCCACCAATCAAACGCAAGGACGCCCTCATGGGGAAAGCCGAAAGTTTAGGATAACGTAGCATAGAAAACAAAAATTTTCCTACCGCGAACACAATCCAAGCCAAGATGCAATCTAGAAGACGGTAGCAACGAGGGGATTATCGAGTCTCACCCTTGAAGAGATTCCAAAGCCTACAAGATGAGGCTCTTGTTGCTGCGGTAGACGATCACTTGCCGCTTGCAAAAGCGCGTAGAAGATCTTGATCACGGCGCCACGAACGGCAGCACCTCCGTACTGGTCACACGTTCGGTTGTTGATGAAGATGACGTCCACCTCCCCGTTCCAGCGGGCAGCGGAAGTAGTAGCTCCTCTTGAATCCGACAGCACGACGGCGTGGTGCGGTGGAGAACTCCGGCAGAGCTTCGCTAAAGCTACGCGGAATATATGGAGGAGAAGGGGTGGCTAGGGTTTGGGAGGGGGTGGTCGGCCACTCAAAGGGGGCGGCCAGGTAGTGGTCTTAGGGTGGCCGGCCCCCTCCCCTTGGCCCTCATTATATAGGTGGAAGCCCCAAGTGTTGGACTACAAGTCTCCGAATAAGACCCGAACCCAAAACCTTCCATGTGATAGGAAACCTACCTAAGGTGGGAATCCCACTTGAGGTGGGATTCCCCCTTCCATGTGGGGGTGGCCGGCCCCATAGGGGAGTCCACTTGGGACTCCTCCCCTCTAGGGTTGGCCGCCATGGAGGTGGAGTCCCTCCGGGACTCCACCTTCCATGGTGGTTTCTTCCGGACTTTTCTAGAACCTTCCATAGAACCTTCCGAATCATTTTCAAACACATAAAATGACATCCTATATATGAATCTTATTCTCCGGACCATTTCGGAACTCCTCGTGATGTCCGGGATCTCATCCGAGACTCCGAACAAATATTCGAACTCCATTCCATATTCAAGCTCTACCATTTCAACATCCAACTTCAAGTGTGTCACCCTACGGTTCGCGAACTATGCGAACATGGTTGAGTACTCACTCCGACCAATAACCAATAGCGGGATCTGGAGATCCATAATGGCTCCCACATATTCAACGATGACTTTAGTGATCGAATGAACCATTCACATACGATACCAATTCCCTTTGTCACGCGATATTTTAGTTGTCCGAGGTTTGATCATCGGTATCACACTATACCTTGTTCAACCTCGTCTCCTGACAAGTACTCTTTACTCGTACCGTGGTATGTGGTCTCTTATGAACTTATTCATATGCTTGCAAGACATTAGACGACATTCAACCGAGAGGGCCCAGAGTATATCTATCCGTCATCGGGATGGACAAATCCCACTGTTGATCCATATGCCTCAACTCATACTTTCCGGATACTTAATCCCACCTTTATAACCACCCATTTACGCAGTGGCGTTTGATGTAATAAAAGTACCTTTCCGGTATAAGTGATTTACATGATCTCATGGTCATAAGGACTAGGTAACTATGTAACGAAAGCTTATAGCAAATAACTTAATGACGTGATCTTATGCTACGCTTAATTGGGTGTGTCCATTACATCATCTATTATATACTAAAAGCAAAATAAAGATGTTTTAATAGAGACACCACGTTAAGCCACATCATTAAGATTATTATGATTGTTAGATCTAAAATATGTGGCTAAGATTTAACAAAAAATTAAAGTTACGTAAAAGTGCACTCTGATTTGACATGGGCTTTGTCACGTAACTAGGCAGTCCGGTTCCCCAAAAAAAAAAGGTAGTCTGGTCTAACAATCTGGTCTAACACGATTTAAACTTACTAACTATGAAACAGACCACCGAACAGATAAGTCAAAAGAAAACGTAGTGTATTTTTATAGGACTCTATTTGCATCTGTTAAAATCTGCCAAAACTGATATAGAGTCCATGCACGTAAAAAGCTCCATAGGTAGGTGCAAATATAGAGACTGAGTCCATGTAAAATACGTAGGTGTTATGCATAGAAACTTTCTGTATTTAATTCACGTATGTGTGAAAAAATACACTAAATTTCTAAATTAATTTATCTATTTGGATGTATAAGATATCTCGAAAGTACATACGTAAGTGCCAACATATAGATATAGAGTCCATGTAAAAACCTCCATAGGTACGTGCAAATATAGATATAGAGTCCATGTTTAATACGAAGGTGTTAAGCATAGAATTTTTTTGTATTTAGTTCACATACGTGTGAAAAATTGCACTAAATTAATTTATCTATTAGGATGTATAAGATGTCTCGAAGGAAAAATAAAATAAAATGTACGAAACTCATATCCGTAAAACTTTCTATTCAGTTCACCTGCAATTTTTTTCGTCAGTCCATAAATATGTGTGCTCAGTTCACATGATTTTTTAACACACAAAAAGGACATGTTGGGAACTATAAAATCTGATACGGAGTATTTAGGTATGCATGGATGTCGGTAAAAGAGTAAATTGGGCCATATGGATACATAGGTAGAGTAAGAGTATATATCTCAAATTCGCAAAAATTAAGTACATATCTCAAAGAAAAAATATTCCAAGGCAGACCCGGCGCGAGCGAGAATCAATCAGCTTTAACCGGATTATTACAACTCTGGATGCTATACGAGATTCGTGCACTGAGGCCAACTCAATTTCTTATATTTTTCTCATATCGTCAAAAAAAAATTACCCACACAATTCCCTTTCATAGTACGCATGCTAGCTAAAAATAAAATAAAAATATGTAGAGCTATAGAATTTAGTATACAAATCGATGTATGTACATGATTATATACAAAATAACATAACGCCGCTGGATTTCTAATTTAAGTAGCATGCATGTGAGGATGGTTGCATGGAGTTGCTCGAGGCATGTGCTCACATATTAGACTATTTCTATACCTTTATATGGTGGCACAAAAGCAAGGTTTTATTTTCTCGACCAGTATTTTCGGTCCCTCACCAGAAATGCACAAAATAATCAATATCCGGGAATGCACAAAATGATAAATATGAATAGATTTGCACAAAAATAGATATGCAAATTCGCACAAAGATTGATCAGGCGGGTGGAAGGTTAGTCCAGTTCGTGTCATCGAAACTCCATGCCTAAGACTACAATAGGTTAGGGAGAAAAATTAGTTCATATCATTAAATTTCCGCAAATATGTGTCAAATTATCAGTAGCATAATATCTACACTATTAATACACATAAAACAAAGGTTAAAGTTACACCTTTGAGAATATATCCATATCTAAACTATGTGTAATTTTGAATTAAGAAAATTAACAAAAGGAAGAAATGTGGATATGACTAAACAGTTTTTATAAGTTTTGGCACAATAAAGATGATACCCTCGCATTGATTTGGACAACAAAAATAACAAAAATGCTTATCATGTGGTTTTCCTAGCCATCTATTAGGCATTCACATACCATAAAAACTTTAATAATTGATTTGGTCAACAAAATAAACTGACATAGATTTAGTGTTAACCATAAAATACGTGTGACCATATAAGACCATATTAGTTGTAATATTTATATCGATGGAGTCATACATATATTTTTAAGACATTCGCTAGATGTCGCCCTCGCATTTGCGACGGCCACTATGCTAGTTAGATTAAAACATGAACTAATTATCATAAACATAGTCTGAGTAATATTTTGAATTAATTTTGTAGTATTGGCATCCGTTTTCTACCAAGCGCTAGTCTTGTTATTGAGATAGAAATACTGTTAAAATCTGACAATAAACTTTACGGACTGGTACCGTATTGTTAAAGAATCAAGAAATGATTAATTCCTATTGCAAACTTTTAGTAAACCTCACATTGTTGATTCAAAGAACTATGGTTTCAATTAGTACCTAAAGTTATCTTGTCTCCGTGAAACTTGAAGTTCAAATCTGTTTGAAAAGTAAGGAGCTGAAAATTTAATTTTCAGAAATAATCAAGGTATGAGATATATGTGATATCTAAGACCTTATTGCAAGATAATAGAATATAATTTGGTGAGACTACATAAACTCATAAGTTTTATGAGAATGTACGAAGGTTGAAGACGCAAGGCGTCCCAATCCTCCAACTATTGGGGCACTAACGATATTCGCATATCCATGAAATGATCGTCCTTAGTATGCACCGTTGCTAAGACTCGTCGTTTCGAATACTGAGGTATAGATTCTACGTGTACATACAACGGGTGCAAGCCAGATTTGCACATGCGAATACTGAGGTTAAACTTTACGAGCCTAGCATGTACAGACATGGTCTCGGAAAGTCGTCATGATATAATGGATAAAATTATGAGTGAAATTGTTCATCATATCACAAAGTTACTAATAGTGAAATTTGGAACACTTGTCATATGATGATAAACTTCAAAGTAAGAACCTCAAGGTTATTGGTATTTTACCGATAAACCTAGAAGTTATTGAAGGTGAAGTGTTTTCTGAGAATGAGGAAAGCTAAAAGAAAAACTACAAAAGATATTTTGGCAGAAAGAAAGAAAAGACTAGAAAGTTTAACTCAGGTGTATATAAATGATATACATGTTATGGATGTATTCCTCATTTTGTCACACAATGAAATTCTTGGGTATTTGTACCATATTGGTTGGTATGAAGTATCATACAAAACAACGCAATACAAGAATACAATGGCCTAAGTGACTGATAAGGAATATGGTAATAATGCACGTCTGGAACATAATAAAGTGTTATTATGTTTGTCGTTGGCATTCTACCTAGCCCTTAGAATTTATAATAAAGAACTTAATAATTGTTATTTTGCTCTGGTCAAATGAAAACAATGAGTTGTTCAAATTATGACATTACTCCATGTACGATGGATAAGTTATTATAAATCTTAATGGTGAAACACACATACATAACACTGATGCTAAAATGCCATAAGGCAAATGATTTGAATTCCACTTATTTGTGGAACCGCCATTTAGGTCATGTTAGAGAGGAACGCATGAAGGAACTCCATGCAAATGGATTTTTGGAGTCATTTGATTTTTGAATCGTTTGGCGCTTGCAAATCTTTTCTAAAGAAAATGACTAAAATACCGTTCATAGGCCAAGAGTTGAAACGGGCAACTAACTTAGTGGAAATATACATGATGATGTATGTGGTTCACTGGGCATAGTTGTGTGCGGGAGATTCTTCTACTTCATGAAAACTTCCAACAATGAATTGAGTATATATATGGATATATTCGATAAGGAAGAAGTTTGAAACATTTGAATGGATTCACATAAATTTCAGCATGAAGTGGAAATCATCGTAATAGAAAAGTCAAATATCTATGATTGGATTATAGTGGAAATATTTGAATTACGATTTTTAGCGAACATCTAAGAGAGTTATGAAGTTGTTCTACAACTCACGTTTCTTGGAGTATCATAGTGATGATGGAATATCCGAGAGATGTATCCAAACCTTGTTGGATCAATGATGAAATAAAATAAAATGACGCCATTATATTTTTGTGGATTATGCTTTAGAGACTACCGCTTTTACACTGAATAGAGCATCATCATGATCCGTTGAAATGATACCATACGAGTTATGGCGTGGGTATGAACCCTAATAGTCTTTTCTTAAATTTTGGTATGCATAGCATAAGTAAATAAGCTTACAACCAAAATCGGATGAATGTCTTTGTTGGTTATCCCAAAGAATTAATTGGGAATTCTTCCCACTATGGAGATAAAGACAAAAGTGTTTGTCGATATTTCTTACTTATTTCCAAGAAATTGTTTCTAGCAAAGTATTTGAGTAGGAGGACAATAGAACTTGATAAGGTTTATGAACCTGAGCATAATGATCAGAGTAGCGCAGCATCGGAAATTCGGCCACGACGATCATGGCTCTCATGTCTACAAAATGTTACAGTCATGGAGATCAAAGTACCTATTGAACCTTGTAGGTATGGTTTACTTTGTGATCAAATAAATGATTTGTGAACAAAGGATTGATTTTGAACAATGAGAAACCAACTACAAACAAAGAAGTTATGATGGGCCCTGACTCCGTTAAAATGGCTATACGCCATGAAATCCAAGATAGATGAATATTTTTTGAAAGTAAATGGATCTATAAAATTGATGAACTTGGATGAAATATCCTTGAATAAGCTCGACTTGTCGAAAAGTTGTTTACGACAAAGTTCAAAGAGTTGACTACGATAAGATTAGATCTTCCGTAGCAATGCTTATAGTCTATGTGGATTATTCTAGTAATCGCTACATATTTCTTTCATGAGATATGATAGTAGGATGGCAAAATACATTACTTAACAGAAGTGTGTATTAAAGGTGTATACAAGATACAACCAATTGTTTTGCTAGTCCGTGGAATACTAGATAGGTATACGAACTTCAATTGGATGAAGTGAGTATCGCGGAGTTGGAATCTTCACCGGATGAAATAGTCAAAGAGTTTTTGATTTCATCAGAAACGATGAAGATGCTTGCATTTGCAAGAAATTAAGTGGGAGCGCTGAGACATATTTATAATACTTTATGTAGATAACATATAGTTGGTTATAAATGATGTAATTATATACTTGATTATAAAAGGTTTCATTGAGAATTAACTTCAATGAAAGAATATGGACAGAAACATATTTAGTGTCAAGATCTATGAAGATAGATTGAAACACATAATAAGTTTAAGTCAAAGTACATAGAATGGATATTGAAGTAGTTCAATATAGAAAAATTAAGAAGGTGTTCTTGTCGTGTGAAGTTTTAACAAGACTTGAGTGTATCTGACACTCAATGAGTAAAAACACATGAGTGATTTAGATCACAATTAATATGTACACAATCAGATGTCCTGTGCTCTAAAATGTTAGGAGCATATACCAGAATGATTCATGTGATGATCATTGGACAAACAGTAAGAATATCCTTGTGTACTTTAGAAGAACCAAGGATATATAAATAGTTTTGTATGGAGAAATGACAAACAAATCGCTGTAAGGTGTTGCACCGATATTGGTTTTGTCACATATAAAAATAAATTTCAATCTAAATTAGGCTAAGTGTTATTAAGGTAGCACAATGCTAGATTTAGAAGAGTTCTAAATATTGTGACGGATTCTACAAAAGAAGGCAGAGTATGTCATTGTTTTGACAATGATTGAGGATGTTGAGTCAAGAAGTTCTTTGAGAACTTGGTGTAGTTCCGATAGTGTCAGAACTTTGAAGCTATATTGTGTATGACAATATTAGTGACATATTTCAGACAGCGGAATTAAGGTTCCAACAGAAGACCAAACATATTTAATGCCGACTCATTTGAAAATGAGTGATGCGTGAAGACGCAAATGAATTGCAAAATACATACGTTTCTGAGTGTGTCAGAACCGTTGACTAAAACCTCTCCCGTGAGCAAAACATGATAAAGCACCAGAAGGCCAAGGTGTTATATCTTTACATATGTAAACTAGATTATTGACTCTAGTGCAAGTGGGAGACTGTTGGAGATATGCCCAAGAGGCAATAATAAATGGTTATTATACATCTAGCGAATGTCTTAAAAATATATGTATGACTCCATCGATATAAATATTACAACTAATATGGTCTTATATGGTCACACGTATTTTATGGTTAACACTAAATCTATGTCAGTTTATTTTGTTGACCAAATCAATTATTAAAGTTTTTATGGTATGTGAATGCCTAATAGATGGCTAGGAAAACCACATGATAAGCATTTTTGTTATTTTTGTTGTCCAAATCAATGCGAGGGTATCATATTTATTGTGCCAAAACTTATAAAAACTGTTTAGTCATATCCACATTTCTTCCTTTTGTTAATTTTCTTAATTCAAAATTACACATAGTTTAGATATGGATATATTCTCAAAGGTGTAACTTTAACCTTTGTTTTATGTGTATTAATAGTGTAGATATTATGCTACTGATAATTTGACACATATTTGCGGAAATTTAATGATATGAACTAATTTTTCTCCCTAACCTATTGTAGTCTTAGGCATGGAGTTTCGATGACACGAACTGGACTAACCTTCCACCCGCCTGATCAATCTTTGTGCGAATTTGCATATCTATTTTTGTGCAAATCTATTCATATTTATCATTTTGTGCATTCCCGGATATTGATTATTTTGTGCATTTCTGGTGAGGGACCGAAAATACTGGTCGAGAAAATAAAACCTTGCTTTTGTGCCACCATATAAAGGTATAGAAATAGTCTAATATGTGAGCACATGCCTCGAGCAACTCCATGCAACCATCCTCACATGCATGATACTTAAATTAGAAATCCAGCGGCGTTATGTTATTTTGTATATAATCATGTACATACATCGATTTGTATACTAAATTCTATAGCTCTACATATTTTTATTTTATTTTTAGCTAGCATGCGTACTATGAAAGGGAATTGTGTGGGTAATTTTTTTTTGACGATATGAGAAAAATATAAGAAATTGAGTTGGCCTCAGTGCACGAATCTCGTATAGCATCCAGAGTTGTAATAATCCGGTTAAAGCTGATTGATTCTCGCTCGCGCCGGGTCTGCCTTGGAATATTTTTTCTTTGAGATATGTACTTAACTTTTGCGAATTTGAGATATATACTCTTACTCTACCTATGTATCCATATGGCCCAATTTACTCTTTTACCGACATCCATGCATACCTAAATACTCCGTATCAGATTTTATAGTTCCCAACATGTCCTTTTTGTGTGTTAAAAAATCATGTGAACTGAGCACACATATTTATGGACTGACGAAAAAAATTGCAGGTGAACTGAATAGAAAGTTTTACGGATATGAGTTTCGTACATTTTATTTTATTTTTCCTTCGAGACATCTTATACATCCTAATAGATAAATTAATTTAGTGCAATTTTTCACACGTATGTGAACTAAATACAAAAAAATTCTATGCTTAACACCTTCGTATTAAACATGGACTCTATATCTATATTTGCACGTACCTATGGAGGTTTTTACATGGACTCTATATCTATATGTTGGCACTTACGTATGTACACTGGTAGAAAAACAGGCTTCCGGTGAGCCCCATAAGTCGCGAAGCTGTAGGAACCGCGACTAATGGTACCTTTAGTCGCGGTTCGGGAGGCGAACCGCGACCAAAGGCCTGGGCCCAGGGCGCTCGGTGGCCAGCCGGTGCACGTGGGGGCTTTAGTCCTGGCCAGGCCAACCGCGACTAAAGGCCCGGCCTTTAGTCGCGGTTGGCCAGGCCAACCGGGACTAAAGCCCCCCCCTATATATACCCATCCAGCAGCCAACACTTAGCCATTTGGTGCCATTTTCTTCACAAACTTCACAAGTGGGTGTTAGGTTTGCTTTTGGTTCCTCTTATGCACATAAGGTGTTTGATGAAATGCCCCAAGAGCATGAAACAAACATGATATGAAGTGTTGGAGCCACACTTGAGCTTTCTCATTTATTTTTTCCTCCTCGATCGCGGTTAGCAACTTGAACCTTTGATGTGTCGTTGATAAAATATGCATGTGTGTGTAGTTCATTGTTTAATTTATATTGTTTGTAGCACTTAAAAATCAATTGCCAAAGTAGCATTGAAGTTTTAGTTTAGTTTTTTAGTGACGAAATAGCTGTGTCAAAAGGTTTCCGTTAGTTTTTAGTACAATCAAAAAAATAGCAGTGCACTTCTACTTATAATTTTTTACTACTATTACTTTTAAATTTGTTTGTAGTGCTATTGATGATTATTAGTATGTTGGCGGAATTTTTGCAAAAAAAAATAAGACTGCAGTTTAGTTATCAGTCATTTGGATACACCAAAATTGCCCCGTTCTCAATTTTTCCAGGCCCAAACAGCCCGACCTAACCAACACAACACCATCTTCTCCATTTGGCCCTACACCTGAGTCCTGACCATGGCGGCGCGCCGTACAACAGCGACCCCACGCCGCCGGCGCTCGCCTCTCCTTACCACTCCTCCCTCTCTCTAGTCTCCCTCCTGCGCCCCCCGCGTTCGCCGTCACCCAATCCCTGCTCGGGCTGCCGCGTTCGCCCTCCCTGCTCGCGACGACAGTACTACGCCGGATTCTTGCTCGCGGCTCTCCCCTGACACGTACGTCCTCCCTGCTCGCTCCCCGCATCTGCAGCCGCCCCTCTCTGCTGTTGCTCCCTAGTATTGTTCGTCTCCCCTTTTTATTCCCTTATTTTGCAGGCTCTGTAGTATTGTTCGAGGCGAGTAGCAAATTCAGAAATTTGATGTGTTTCTGAAATTCTGTATAAAATGCTGCTGACATGATGCCTCTGAGTTGCTGAGCTGCTTTCAATGTAATGCTGAAATGTTGTCAAAATTGTTACTCAAATGTTGTCAAAGTGCTGCTGATGAACTGCATCCTCTCTTGCTATTTCCATGAAGCTGATCACTTACAAAGTCGTATCTTTTACAGGGAGAACCAAATCATTTGAGCGTTTTCAACAAGAAGAAAGAGGCACGTTGATGTCGGCGCTGGAACCGGATCTTGGGGCAATGGCGGCCGGGCCTGTCAACAAGAAAGTTCGGGCCCTGGGGACTGAAGGCTGGTCCAAATGGTCCTCGCTCCAGGACGACCTTGTCCGCCGCATCGCCAACTCCAGTAATTTATCATCATATCATCAAGAAGCTTTGTAGCCGCCCCCAAAGTGATGGACATAAAGGTACCTCCAGCAGCTGAATCCAATAAATTCCGCGAAGAAAAATTTAGTCCTGCATAGAAGGTTTGGATGATCATCCAAGTAGTCAATCCATGGGTTGGGCAATTCTTTACCAAAGATTTCATTCTCTCCCATGCTTGAGCAACATGTTCAGTATCTAATTGCTTAAAATTCATTATGCTAATTCTCAAAGATATAGTTTTAGCGGGAGGATAATATCTACCAATAAAAGCATCCTTACATTTAGTCCATGAATCAATACTATTCTTAGGCAAAGATAGCAACCAATCTTTAGCTCTTCCTCTTAATGAGAAAGGAAACAGTTCCAATTTAATAATATCACCATCTACATCCTTATACTTTTGCATTTCACAAAGTTCAACAAAATTATTAAGATGGGCAGCAGCATCATCAGAACTAACACCAGAAAATTGCTCTCTCATAACAAGGTTTAGTAAAGCAGGTTTAATTTCAAAGAATTCTGCTGTAGTAGCAGGTGGAGCAATAGGTGTGCATAGGAAATCATTATTATTTGTGTTTGTGAAGTCACACAACTTAGTATTTTCAGGGGTATTCATTTTAGCAACAGTAAATAAAGCAAACTAGATAAAGTAAATGCAAGTAACTAAATTTTTTGTGTTTTTGATATAGAGAACAAGACAGTAAATAAAGTAAAACTAGCAACTAATTTTTTGTGTTTTGTTTAGGTGCAGCAAACAAAGTAGTAAATAAAATAAAGCAAGACAAAAACAAAGTAAAGAGATTAGGAAGTGGAGACTCCCCTTGCAGCGTGTCTTGATCTCCAGGCGGAAATTTGCTTGATGCGCGTAGATGTACACGTCCGTTGGGAACCCCAAGAGGAAGGTATGATGCGCAAAGTGGCAAGTTTCCTCAGTAAGAAACCAAGGTTTAATCGGACCAGTAGGAGTCAAGAAGCACGTTGAAGGTTGATGGTGGCGAAATATGATGCGGCGCAACACCAGGGATTCGGCGCCAACGTGGAACCTGCACAACACAACCAAAGTACTTTGCCCCAACGAAACAGTGAGGTTGTCAATCTCACCGGCTTGCTGTAACAAAGGATTAACCGTATTGTGTGGAAGATGATTGTTTGCGGAGAAAACAGTAAAGAAAGTATTGCAGTAGATTGTATGCGATGTAAAGAATAGGACCGGGGTGTCACTAGAGGTGTCTCTCCCATAAGGTAAAAGCATGTTGGGTGAACAAATTTCGGGCAATTGACAAATAGAAAAGGGCATAACAATGCATATACATGATATGATAAATATAGTGAGATTTAATTGGGCATTACGACAAAGTACATAGACCGCTATCCAGCATGCATCTATGCCTAAAAAGTCCACCTTCAAGGTTATCATCCGAACCCTTCCATTAAGTTGCAAGCAACAGACAATTGCATTAAGTATGGTGCGTAATGTAATCAACAACTACATCCTTAGACATAGCATCAATGTTTTATCCCTAGTGGCAACAGACATCCACAACCTTAGAACTTTCTGTCACTGTCCCACATTTAATGGAGGCATGAACCCACTATCGAGCATAAATACTCCCTCTTGGAGTTAAGAGCAAAAACTTGGCCAGAGCCTCTACTAATAACAGAGAGCATGCAAGATCATAAACAACACATAAGTAATAGATTGATAATCACCATAACATAGTATTCTCTATCCATCGGATCCCGACAAACACAACATATAGTATTACGTATAGATGATCTTGATCATGTTAGGCAGCTCACAAGATCCAACAATGAAGCACATGAGGAGAAGACGACCATCTAGCTACTGCTATGGACCCATGGTCCAGGGGTGAACTACTCACTCATCACTCCGAGGCGATCATGGCGATGAAGAGTCCTCCGGGAGATGATTCCCCTCCGGCAGGGTGCCGGAGGCGATCTCCTGAATCCCCGAGATGGGATTGGCGGCGGCGCGTCTCTGGAAGGTTTTCCGTATCGTGGCTCTCGATGAGGGTTTCGCAACGAAGACTTTAAGTAGGCGGAAGGGCAACGCGGGGGCCACACGAGGGCCCCACACACCAGGCCGGCGCGGCCGGCCCTGGGCCGCGCCGCCCTAGTGTGGCGGCGCCGCGTGGCCCCACTTCCTTTGCCCTCGGTCTTCTGGAAGCTTCGTGCAAAAATAGGACCCTGGGCGTTGATTTCGTCCAATTCCGAGAATATTTCCTTACTAGGATTTCTGAAACCAAAAACAGCAGAAAACAGCAAATGGCTCTTCGGCATCTTGTTAATAGGTTAGTGCCGGAAAATGCGTAAATACGACATATAATGTGTATAAAACATGTAGATATCATCAATAATGTAGCATGGAACATAAGAAATTATCGATACGTCGGAGACGTATGGAGGCCCAACACTACAAGAATAGAGCACGTAGACATCAGGGGCATCTGCCCCCCCTCCACCAAACTACCCATGGTTCAAGTTAAATAATAACGTATGCCTATGATTTTGCCCTACCAAACTTTCAGAACGTCCACCGCCATTGCATGGAAATACAGGCGGAGGCCGAAGCTTCAACCGTGTAGTTCTTTCCCCCGCCCGGTGGAGACGACGGCCTAGACGGTGATGGACGTGCTCAAAGCCTTGCCGCCAGCGCCGGGGACAAGTGTAACATCCCAACTTTGTTAATCAACTAATCTTGATAGTTGTTCATGTGCATGGCATGCATCTGCATTTAAATTGAGAAATTTTACACCAAAATGGTTTGAAACAAAAGTTATATTTGTAGTAGTGTTGTCTAATAAAATTTTGGTTAAAAAGCCCCTCAAAAATTTGGGTCAAAATCACCCTAAAAACCTCAAAATCTCTCCTGCTTTTAATTTCCAGAGAAATTCCAAAAACCCAGGGGGGTTTTCAGAAAACTCCCTTTCTTCTTCCTCTCTCCTACTGGAAGCACCTCGGTGGCTTCCCCCTGGCCGCCCGATGCCGCCGGCCGCCGGGATGGCCTCCACCGCCCCCTGGCCGTCTATAAAGCTCGTCGCCGCCGCAAGGAGAACCCCCATTTCGCCACCTCCCACCCTCTCCTCTTCTCTGTGCCAAACGGGGGCCAAACCCTAACCGCCGGCCATCGCTGTGCCCCGCCGTTCCTCGCCTCCCCGTGCTCCGGCGAGGGTCCAGGGAGCTCCGCCTCGCCGCTGTGGTCCTCCTGGCCAGCGGAATCGAAGCCGTTCGCCTCCAATCGCCGAAATCGACCGCCGTCCCCGACCCCGGCAACCACCGCTCGCCGTCGCTCCGGTCATCCCCCGGCCCCGCCGTCACCTCCATCGGCATCAGGGTGAGCAGGCGACCCTAACCGTGCCCTCCGTTCACTCTCTCGCCCTCCCTAGCACCTCCGCCGCGCAGCACCTGCCCCGGCCACCGTCGAGCTTCGTCTCCGGCGAAGCTCCGGCGACCAAAGGTGGGCGGCGCCGCCACCAAACGCCTCAGCGTGTTGAGGCGCCTCTTTTTCCCCTCACGCGCGCCCCTACAACCCGCCCAATCGGCCGATTGCGTCCCGGCCGAGCTCATCTGCGAGCTCATGGCCATGCTGTCGTCAGCATGACGTCAGCATGACGTCATAATTGTGTTTCCCATTTTCTGTATTTTCTTTTCTGTATTTTCTGTAAATAGAAAAATAATGAATGTGGGTCCCCTGGTCAGAATTTTAATAATATTCATAAATGTTTAGAAAAGAATAAAATTATGACATGTGGGTCCAACTTTTATTATTTTTATATAATTTTCAGAAATTGTTTTAAAATGAATTAAACTTGGAAAATTCATAACTAATTCATTTTAAATCAGAAAAATATAAAATTATATATCAAAATGATCAGAAAAACAAATCCTAGTTGTTTATCCATGTTTCATACAAATTTGAACCAATTAAATATGAGCCTGAGTACAAACCCTAATTTGACACCTCTCATATGTCGGGATCGATTCCGAACCCCCTTTAATTTCCGTCGATGCACCTAGGGTTACCCAAACCCCTTTAATATGACATGTCATCATATTGTATGTGCATTGCATTGTACCTTGTCTTGATTGTGCTCTTCCTTTCCGGTATTTGGTTCTTCTCGATAGGGACCGAACGCGAGCGTGAGACCAACGCCACCGAAGAGCAGCACCAGAACAACGAGGGACAAGGCAAGCCCTAACCTGGTTCATATATGGTTTCGAAATGCTTTACTTCTGGTTCTTACATATTGCATCCGCTTCAAATATGTTTTATCGGCAGTTGTAGATATCCTATGTGTGCATATTCCATCCTTGTAGCCCAGAGTTCCTGATCCACCGCTCCCAGCAAAACTAGGTCTGAGCTTGTTCGCATCGCTAGAGCCATATATGTGTTATGCTTAGCCATGCTTAGTTGTTGAAGTCTGATCCATCCGGTTGATGAATCAGAGCTACGAATGAACCTAGTTTGACAGGATGACGTGGTAAGATCAGTGTTGTTAATAAATATGTTAAAGGCTTGGATGGGCCGCCACATGGGGATGTGGTGATTTGACTCGTTCTCGCCGATACTAGGACCTGAGTTCTCGCCTTCGGAACCAAGACTGAGCGTACAGCCACACGGGGCCCATGGGAACCCCTTGGCCCGAACTTACCTAGCTTACCCATGAGTCAATTAGTTTGCGAATTCCATTTGCCATACGCATGGGGAAAAGGTGGAAAAGGTTTTCAAAGTGCATCATACAGGGCGTGGCCGGGGTGAAGGATGTTGTAGGCATTGAACTGGATCCCCTGCGCACAATGACCGGGACCGCCTCGGAGAGTGGCTACCTACAATGACGGAGCTCCCCAGTTAGTTTGACTCATGGAATAGGCGAAGTAAGGGAAAGGTTTTGGTCGACCACCCTCTGCCAGCACACCAAGGAAGTGTGTTATACTAGTGGCACTAAGAGTCGGTCGGCGCGTGTGGATAAAATTGTACACCCCTGCAGGGTAAATCTTTTCGAAAAGCCGTGTCCACGGTTATGGACGACTTGGTGATGGATTCTATGATCATAGACAACTTGAACCTAATCGTAAAACTTGTTGTCAATGTGTGATAAGGATCCCCTCTCAGGGTGTCGAGGGGGTGATCCTAGGTGATAGGTTCAGGTGATGATGAAGATTCGGTGGATTCAACATGATGATATTAGAGCTAGAGTTGATATCGCTCTCTTACCCCTTTTGAAAATGGTCTGAATAGACGAGCTTCTACTCCCTCCTGTTTACAAAGGAAAACTAGCTTTCCGCAAAATAAGCTCCACATAAAGCCTCGCATACCCGCTTTGCTAACAGGTTGTACTAAGTCTTGCTGAGTCCCTGTACTCAGCCTTGCATGCTTTGTTTCAGACGAAGTCCTTCCGACAGATGGTGGCTTCTACCTTGACGTCGACGAGTAGTTCGGAGTTCCTCAGGCGGCAGCCTGAGACTTATGGGCTGGGACGTCGCCTTATGTTATGGCCTCTTAGGCCCTTTGCAGTCTTGTTATCTAGATAACATAATTTGCTTTCCGTTGCTTGTTGAATTGTGGTCAGTGACCTCTGCGTGTAATAAATTTGGATCTTAACTCTGTTAAGAGTTGTAATATATTTGCTTTCAGTCGTAGAGTGTTACCGATTCTCACCCTGTAGGCCCTAGAGATCTAGGTTAGGCTTATGCCAGATGTGATATCTGGGTTTGTCTAGCCCTGACCTCCGAGGTCGCGACAGGTTTTGGTATCAGAGCAGGACTGCCTATAGGAAACCCTTTCGACTGGTCGATGTGGAGTCAAGTAGTTGTGAAAACTATTTGAAAGTTAAAAGTATTTGCAAAACCATCTGAATAGGATTCTTTTTACTCCTTATCTGGTGTCACTCTAATGCTGAGTCCTCTTACCTTGTTTTAATTGAAAAAGGTTTTACCTCTACCCTGATATTTCCAAACTTATAGGATCTACGGGTTTGGGTTGTTTTCTCTAAAAAATACTCCGTACTTGGTTGCTTAACTCAGTGTTCCTAAAGTTACATCAGTTGATCTGAATCTTGTTCCTTCCATTCAGTTGATGTTATCATTCCTTTGAATCCTTTCCAAGGAATATGTTTCTCATGATCTTTTTACTTTGTGATTACTACCTCGCAGTGTCCTCCGTGTCACTCAGATAGTAGTTACCCCTTTGTTTGTGTTTTCCCCTTGGACTTGAACCGAAGGTCCCGGATTGTGCTGGGTTCTCTTAGTGTGAATCTAAGTACATGATGCTGGCCTTTAACCCAAGATCCATTCCGTTGATCCCTCCTCTGGTCGTGCTCGTCTGACCCATGTCTCTGCTGATGAGGCTGAAGAGGATCCAAGCGTCCTAATGGGTACGCTCTATATAAACTCAATCCTAGCTACAGTTTTGTTTGATTCCGGAGCATCGCATACATTCATATCTCAAGAGTTTGCAAGAAAGCATGATATACCCTTCGAGACAATGCCCTCCCCTCTAGAGATCACAACTCCCGGGTCTCGTTGGCAAACCATTTGGATTACCCCTGAGGTCATAATCAGTATAGGGCATCTTTTGTTCCCCACCTCTCTCATTGCCCTCAAGTCAACTGACATTGATGTCATCTTGGGCATGGATTGGCTAGTAAAGCACAAGGCTGTCATTGATTGCGCAGCTAGGTCTATTGTTCTGACCGATCTTTCTGGCAAAAGTATTCTGTATTGGGCTCCATCCGCAATACCTCCATCGGCAAGGTTTACCCCTGAAGCCGAGTTGTATGCCGTTGAAGTCCTACCTAAACCAGAAATCTCTGATGTCTGGGTGGTCCGTGACTTCCCAGATGTCTTCCCTGAAGAGTTACCTGGCATGCCACCTGATCGAAGTGTGGACTTTGTCATTGAGTTGGTTCCCGGAACTGCTCCTGTTTCCCGGAGACCATATCGTATGCCTCCGGAAGAGTTGGTTGAACTGAAGAAGCAGTTAGAGGAGTTAGAAGAGAAGAACTTCATCCAACCTAGTACTTCTTCCTGGGGATGCCCTGCCCTCTTTGTCAAGAAGAGAGATACCAACATTCCGCGGCTGGTTGTTGATTACCGTCCGCTCAACGCAGTGACCATCAAGAACAAATACCCTCTTCCTATAATCAATGATCTTTTTGATCAGTTGTCCGGTGCCACAGTCTTCTCCAAGATGGATTTGAGATCAGGGTACCATCAAATCAAAATCCGAAAAGAGGACATTCCAAAGACAGCGTTCACAACTCGTTATGGTCTTTACGAGTACACTGTCATGTCCTTTGGCCTTACAAATGCTCCTGCCACTTTTATGCGGCTCATGAACTCTGTTTTCATGGAGTATCTTGACAAGTTCGTCGTGGTCTACATCGACGATATTCTGATCTACTCCAAAACCGAAGATGAACATGATGAACATCTTCGTCTGGTGCTAACCAAACTTCGTGAGCACCGTCTCTACGCCAAGTTCTCCAAATGTGAGTTCTGGTTAAAAGAGCTCATATTCCTGGGTCATGTTATCTCTGAAAAAGGTGTTGCAGTCATTCCAGATAAAGTTCAAGCCGTTCTTGACTGGAAGACACCTAAGTCAGCTAAGGAGATTCGAAGTTTTCTCGGTCTGGCGGGTTATTACCGCCGATTCATTGAAAATTTCTCCAAGATTGCCAAGCCAATGACCGATCTTCTCAAGAAAGATAAGAAGTTCGAATGGTCAGAAAAGGCTGAAGAAAGTTTCCAGGTTTTGAAAACCAAGCTGACTACTGCTCCTGTGCTCGTCCTTCCGGACACAAGCAAAGACTTCGTTGTCTATTGCGATGCCTCTCTCCAAGGGCTCGGATGTGTGTTGATGCAAGATGGCCATGTGGTGGCCTATGCCTCTCGACAGTTGAAATCACATGAGCTTAATTATCCCACTCATGATCTCGAGCTTGCAGCTGTGATCCATGCTCTTAAGCAATGGCGACCCTACCTTTATGGTAATCGTTGCGAGTTGTACTCGGATCATCAAAGTCTGAAGTATCTTTTCACCCAGCCGGATCTGAATAACAGACAGAGAAGATGGTTGGAAGTCATAAAAGATTATGACTTGGGTCTCAACTATAAACCCGGCAAAGCCAATGTCGTTGCTGACGCGCTAAGTCGGAAGTCCTATTGCAACAATCTGATGGTTAAGCAAGCGCAACCTTCTCTCTATGAGGAACTTGCAAAACTCAACCTTGAGATTGTTCCTAGTGGATTCCTTGCTAATCTAGAGGTGAAGCCCTCTCTTGAAGACCAGATCAATAAAGTTCAGAAGCAAGATTCTAGCATTACCGAGATCAAGAAGAACATTGCTAGCGGAGTTGCTAAATGTTTCTCCATCGATGATCAAGGTACCGTTTATTTCGGTAAACGTCTAGTCGTGCCGGATAAATCGGATCTAAAAGAGCTAATCCTTAAAGAAGCTCATGAATCACCCCTCTCCATCCATCCTGGTAGTACCAAAATGTATCGGGATCTTCGCCAAAGATTCTGATGGTCTGGGATGAAGCAAGAGATCGCTAAGTTCGTTGCTGAATGCGACGTTTGTCGTCGTGTGAAGGCTGAACATCAAAGACCTGCTGGCACTCTCCAACCTCTATCAATTCCAGAGTGGAAATGGGATGAAATTGGCATGGATTTCATTACCGGTCTCCCCAAGACCAAAAATGGAAGAGATGCTATATGGGTAGTCATTGATCGTCTATCCAAGGTTGCTCACTTCCTTCCTATCCGAGAAGACATAAAAGCTAGTCAACTAGCAGATCTGTATATCTCACGGATAGTCAGTCTTCATGGTGTTCCTAAGAAGATCATTTCTGATCGTGGGAGTCTGTTTACCTCAAAGTTCTGGTCTAGCTTTCAACAAGCTATGGGAACTCGTCTTTCCTTCAGCACAGCCTATCATCCTCAAACCGGTGGTCAAACCGAAAGAGTGAATCAAATTCTTGAAGACATGCTCAGGGCCTGTGTTATATCCTTCGGTAAAGATTGGGAAAAGTGCCTTCCATTTGCCGAGTTCACCTATAACAACAGCTTCCAATCCAGCCTGGGCATGGCACCTTTTGAAGCTTTGTATGGCAGAAGGTGTAGAACTCCTTTGAACTGGTCCGAAACTGGAGAAAGAAAGTTCTTTGGACCAGATATAATCAATGAAGCAGAAGATCAAGTTCGCATCATTCGCGAGCGTCTGAAAACTGCTCAGTCACGCCAAAAGAGCTATTATGATCGCCATCATCAAGAAGTGAAGTATGAAATTGGTGATCAAGCTTATCTTCGGGTCACTCCTCTCAAGGGTGTCCGTCGCTTCGGTATCAAAGGCAAACTAGCACCTCGCTATGTTGGTCCTTTCCGCGTCCTTGCCAAGCGTGGTAATGTTTCTTACAAGTTGGAGTTACCTTCCAACTTTCCTGAAGTTCATGATGTCTTCCATGTGTCTCAACTCAAGCGTTGCTTCAAAGATCCTATCCGTGGTGTTGATCACGAGACTCTTGACCTTCAAGAGGATCTAACTTATCGAGAACATCCTGTTCGTATCCTTGATGAAGCCGAGCGTAAAACTCGACGTCAGAGCATCAAGTTCCTGAAAGTTCAGTGGTCTAATCATTCTGAGCAAGAAGCAACCTGGGAACGAGAAGATCGTTTACGATCTGAGTACCCTTCCTTCTTTTCTAAAATCTAGGAATCTCGAGGACGAGATTCTTGTAAGGGGGGTAGAGTTGTAACATCCCAACTTTGTTAATCAACTAATCTTGATAGTTGTTCATGTGCATGGCATGCATCTGCATTTAAATTGAGAAATTTTACACCAAAATGGTTTGAAACAAAAGTTATATTTGTAGTAGTGTTGTCTAATAAAATTTTGGTTAAAAAGCCCCTCAAAAATTTGGGTCAAAATCACCCTAAAAACCTCAAAATCTCTCCTGCTTTTAATTTCCAGAGAAATTCCAAAAACCCAGGGGGGTTTTCAGAAAACTCCCTTTCTTCTTCCTCTCTCCTACTGGAAGCACCTCGGTGGCTTCCCCCTGGCCGCCCGATGCCGCCGGCCGCCGGGATGGCCTCCACCGCCCCCTGGCCGTCTATAAAGCTCGTCGCCGCCGCAAGGAGAACCCCCATTTCGCCACCTCCCACCCTCTCCTCTTCTCTGTGCCAAACGGGGGCCAAACCCTAACCGCCGGCCATCGCTGTGCCCCGCCGTTCCTCGCCTCCCCGTGCTCCGGCGAGGGTCCAGGGAGCTCCGCCTCGCCGCTGTGGTCCTCCTGGCCAGCGGAATCGAAGCCGTTCGCCTCCAATCGTCGAAATCGACCGCCGTCCCCGACCCCGGCAACCACCGCTCGCCGTCGCTCCGGTCATCCCCCGGCCTCGCCGTCACCTCCATCGGCATCAGGGTGAGCAGGCGACCCTAACCGTGCCCTCCGTTCACTCTCTCGCCCTCCCTAGCACCTCCGCCGCGTAGCACCTGCCCCGGCCACCGTGGAGCTTCGTCTCCGGCGAAGCTCCGGCGACCAAAGGCGGGCGGCGCCGCCACCAAACGCCTCAGCGCGTCGAGGCGCCTCTTTTTCCCCGCACGCGCGCCCCTACAACCCGCCCAATCGGCCGATTGCGTCCCGGCCGAGCTCATCTGCGAGCTCATGGCCATGCTGTCGTCAGCATGACGTCAGCATGACGTCATAATTGTTTTTCCCATTTTCTGTATTTTCTTTTCTGTATTTTCTGTAAATAGAAAAATAATGAATGTGGGTCCCCTGGTCAGAATTTTAATAATATTCATAAATGTTTAGAAAAGAATAAAATTATGACATGTGGGTCCAACTTTTATTATTTTTATATAATTTTCAGAAATTGTTTTAAAATGAATTAAACTTGGAAAATTCATAACTAATTCATTTTAAATCAGAAAAATATAAAATTATATATCAAAATGATCAGAAAAACAAATCCTAGTTGTTTATCCATGTTTCATACATCTTTGAACCAATTAAATATGAGCCTTAGTAGAAACCCTAATTTGACCCCTCTCATATGTCGGGATCGATGCCGAACCCCCTTTAATTTCCGTCGATGCACCTAGGGTTACCCAAACCCCTTTAATATGACATGTCATCATATTGTATGTGCATTGCATTGTACCTTGTCTTGATTGTGCTCTTCCTTTCCGGTATTTGGTTCTTCTCGATAGGGACCGAACGCGAGCGTGAGACCAACGCCACCGAAGAGCAGCACCAGAACAACGAGGGACAAGGCAAGCCCTAACCTGGTTCATATATGGTTTCGAAATGCTTTACTTCTGGTTCTTACATATTGCATCCGCTTCAAATATGTTTTATCGGCAGTTGTAGATATCCTATGTGTGCATATTCCATCCTTGTAGCCCAGAGTTCCTGATCCACCGCTCCCAGCAAAACTAGGTCTGAGCTTGTTCGCATCGCTAGAGCCATATATGTGTTATGCTTAGCCATGCTTAGCTGTTGAAGTCTGATCCATCCGGTTGATGAATCAGAGCTACGAATGAACCTAGTTTGACAGGATGACGTGGTAAGATCAGTGATGTTGTTAATAAATATGTTAAAGGCTTGGATGGGCCGCCACATGGGGATGTGGTGATTTGACTCGTTCTCGCTGATATTAGGACCTGAGTTCTCGCCTTCGGAACCAAGACTGAGCGTACAGCCACACGGGGCCCATGGGAACCCCTTGGCCCGAACTTACCTAGCTTACCCATGAGTCAATTAGTTTGCGAGTTCCATTTGCCATACGCATGGGGAAAAGGTGGAAAAGGTTTTCAAAGTGCATCATACAGGGCGTGGCCGGGGTGAAGGATGTTGTAGGCATTGAACTGGATCCCCTGCGCACAATGACCGGGACCGCCTCGGAGAGTGGCTACCTACGATGACGGAGCTCCCCAGTTAGTTTGACTCATGGAATAGGCGAAGTAAGGGAAAGGTTTTGGTCGACCACCCTCTGCCAGCACACCAAGGAAGTGTGTTATACTAGTGGCACTAAGAGTCGGTCGGCGCGTGTGGATAAAATTGTACACCCCTGCAGGGTAAATCTTTTCGAAAAGCCGTGTCCACGGTTATGGACGACTTGGTGATGGATTCTGTGATCATAGACAACTTGAACCTAATCGTAAAACTTGTTGTCAATGTGTGATAAGGATCCCCTCTCAGGGTGTCGAGGGGGTGATCCTAGGTGATAGGTTCAGGTGATGATGAAGATTCGGTGGATTCAACATGATGATATTAGAGCTAGAGTTGATATCGCTCTCTTACCCCTTTTGAAAATGGTCTGAATAGACGAGCTTCTACTCCCTCCTGTTTACAAAGGAAAACTGGCTTTCCGCAAAATAAGCTCCACATAAAGCCTCGCATACGCTGATACGTCTCCAACGTATCGATAATTTCTTATGTTCCATGCTACTTTATTGATGATACCTACATGTTTTATGCACATTATATGTCATATTTATGCATTTTCTGGAACTAACCTATTAACAAGATGCCGAAGAGCCGGTTGTTGTTTTTGGTTTCAGAAATCCTAGTAAGGAAATATTTCGAATTGGACGAAATCTTCGCCAGGGTCCTATTTTTGCACGGACCTTCCGAAGACCGAAGAGATAATGAAGTGGGGCGACGAGGCGCCGCCACCATAGGGCCGCGCGCCGAGGGGGGCCCGCACCGCCCTATGGTGTGGGCCCTCGTCAGCCCCCGACCTACCCTTCCGCCTACTTAAAGCCCCCGTCGCGAAAACCCCAGCACCGAGAGCCACGATACGGAAAACCTTCCAGAGACGCGCCGCCGCGAATCCCATCTCGGGGATTCAGGAGATCCGCACCCTGCCGGAGAGGGATTCATCTCCGGAGGACTCTTCATCGCCATGATCGCCTCCGGAGTGATGAGTGAGTAGTTCACCCCTGGACTATGGGTCCATAGCAGTAGCTAGATGGTCGTCTTCTCCTAATTGTGCTTCATTGTTGGATCTTGTGAGCTGCCTAAATGATCAAGATCATCTATCTGTAATACTATATGTTGTGTTTGTCGGGATCCGATGGATAGAGAATACTATGTTATGGTGATTATCAATCTATTGTTTATGTGTTGTTTATGATCTTGCATGCTCTCCGTTATTAGTAGAGGCTCTGGCCAAGTTTGTACTCTTAACTCCAAGAGGGAGTATTTATGCTCGATAGTGGGTTCATGCCTTCATTGACACCTGGGACAGTGACAGAAAGTTCTAAGGTTGTGATGTGTTGTTGCCACTAGGGATAAAACATTGATTCTATGTCTAAGGATGTAGTTGTCGATTACATTACGCACCATACTTAATGCAATTGTCTGTTGCTTTGCAACTTAATACTGAATGGGGTTCGGATGATAACCTGAAGGTGGACTTTTTAGGCATAGATGCAGTTGGATGGCGGTCTATGTACTTTGTCGTAATGCCCAATTAAATCTCACTATATTTATCATATCATGTATATGCATTGTTATGCCCTTCTCTATTTGTCAATTGCCCGACTGTAATTTGTTCACCCAACATGCTTTTATCTTATGGGAGAGACACCTCTAGTGAACTGTGGACCCCGGTCCTATTCTTTACATAGCATACAATCTACTGTAATTGTGTTTTACTATTTTCTTGCAAACAATCATCTTCCACTCGATACGCTTAATCCTTTGTTACAGCAAGCCGGTGAGATTGACAACCTCACTGTTTCGTTGGGGCAAAGTACTTTGGTTTTGTTGTGCAGATTCCACGTTGGCGCCGAATCCCTGTTGCGCCGCATCACATTTCGCTACCATCAACCTTCAACGTGCTTCTTGGCTCCTACTGGTTCGATTAAACCTTGGTTTCTTTCTGAGGGAAAACTTGCTACTGTGCGCATCATACCTTCCTCTTGGGGTTCCCAACGAACGTGTGAGTTACACGCCATCAAGCTCTTTTTCTGGCGCCGTTGCCGGGGAGATCAAGACACGCTGCAAGGGGAGTCTCCACTTCTCAATCTCTTTACTTTGTTTTTGTCTTGCTTTATTTTATTTACTACTTTGTTTGCTGCACCTAAACAAAACACAAAAAAATTAGTTGCTAGTTTTACTTTATTTACTGTCTTGCTCTCTATATCAAAAACACAAAAAAATTAGTTACTTGCATTTACTTTATCTAGTTTGTTTTATTTACCTTGCTAAAATGAATACTCCTGAAAATACTAAGTTGTGTGACTTCACAAATGCAAATAATAATGATTTCCTATGCACACCTATTGCTCCACCTGCTACTACAGCAGAATTCTTTGAAATTAAACCTGCTTTACTGAACCTGGTTATGAGAGATCAATTTTCTGGTGTTAGTTCTGATGATGCTGCTGCCCATCTCAATAATTTTGTTGAACTTTGTGAAATGCAAAAGTATAAGGATGTAGATGGTGATATTATTAAATTGAAAGTGTTTCCTTTCTCATTAAGAGGAAGAGCTAAAGATTGGTTGCTATCTTTGCCTAAGAATAGTATTGATTCATGGACTAAATGCAAGGATGCTTTTATTGGTAGATATTATCCTCCCGCTAAAATTATATCTTTGAGAAGTAGCATAATGAATTTTAAGCAATTAGATACTGAACATGTTGCTCAAGCATGGGAGAGAATGAAAACTTTGGTAAAGAATTTCCCAACCCATGGACTGACTACTTGGATGATCATCCAAACCTTCTATGCAGGACTAAATTTTTCTTCGCGGAATTTATTGGATTCAGCTGCTGGAGGTACCTTTATGTCCATCACATTGGGGGCGGCTACAAAACTTCTTGATGATATGATGATAAATTACTCTGAATGGCACACGGAAAGAGCTCCACAAGGTAAGAAGGTAAATTCTGTTGAAGAAACCTCTTCCTTGAGTGATAAGATTGATGTGATTATGTCTATGCTTGTGAATGGTAGATCTAATGTAGATCCAAATAATGTTCCTTTAGCTTCATTGGTTGCTCAATAAGAAAATGTTGATGTGAATTTCATTAAAAATAATAATTTCAACAACAATGCTTATAGGAACAACTCTGGTAATAACTATAGGCCATATCCTTCTGCTAATGGTAATGGTTATGGTAATTCTTATGGGAATTCTTACAACAATAATAGGAGTGTACCCTCTGGTATTGAAGCTATGCTTAAAAAATTTATTAGTACACAAACTGCTTTTAACAATCTGTTGAGGAAAAGCTTGATAAAATTGATACTATTGCTTCTAGAGTTGATAGGCTTGCCTCTGATGTTGATCTTCTAAAATTGAAAGTTATGCCTAATAATGATATTGATAATAAGATTACTACTATAGCAAATGCCATCCAAGTTAGAATTAATGAGAATATAAGATTAATGGCTGAACTGCGTGCTAGGTGGGATAGAGAAGAAAATGAAAAACTAGCTAAAGAGAATAATGTAGCTAAAGTTTGGACTATTACCACCACTAGTAATGCTAATTCTTCACATGTTGCTGCACCTCCTACTATCAATGGTAAAATAATTGGTGTTGGCAATGTTTCTACTCCTAGTGCAAAGCGAACAAAACTGCCTGAAATTGCTAAAACTGCTGAAACTGCTTGTGATAAAACTGCTGAAATTTTTTCCAACCTTGGGAACAATGATCCCATTGCTGTAGCTCATAATGATTTAGATTTTGATGATTGCCATATCTCTGAAGTTATAAAGTTCTTACAAAAACTTGCTAAAAGTCCTAATGCTAGTGCTATAAATTTAGCCTTTACAAAACATATTACAAATGCTCTCATAAAAGCTAGAGAAGAGAAACTAAAACTTGAAACTTCTATTCCTAGAAAGTTAGAAGATGGTTGGGAGCCCATAATTAAAATGAAATTCAATGACTTTGAATGTAATGCTTTATGTGATCTTGGTGCAAGTATTTCTGTTATGCCTAAAAAGATTTATGATATGCTTGACTTGCCACCATTGAAGAATTGTTATTTGGATGTTAATCTTGCCGATAATGTTAAAAAGAAACCTTTGGGGAGGATTGATAATGTGCGCATTACGGTTAACAATAACCTTGTCCCCGTTGATTTTGTTGTTTTGGATATCGAATGCAATGCATCTTGTCCTATTGTGTTGGGAAGACCTTTTCTTCGAACCGTTGTGCTGTTATTGATATGAGGGAAGGTAATATTAAATATCAATTTCCTCTCAAGAAAGGTATGGAACACTTCCCTGGAAAGAGAATGAAGTTGCCTTTTGATTCTATTATTAGAACAAGTTATGATGTTGATGCTTCTACTCTCGATGTTACTTGATTTGCACTTTCTGCGCCTAGCTGAAAGGCGTTAAAGAAAAGCGCTTATGGGAGACAACCCATATTTTTACTACAACAATTTTTTGTTTTGTTGAGTCTTGGAAGTTGTTTACTACTGTAGCAACCTCTCCTTATCATGTTTTTGTGCCAAGTAAAGTTTCTATGTCAAAGTTGATGTTATATTTGGGATCGCTGCGCAGAAACAGCATTGCTGTCTGTCACGAATCTGGGCACAGGCCTCTGTAGAAAATTAGAAAAAATCTGTCAATTTACGAGCGTGATCCTCGATATGTACGCAACTTTCATTAGTTTTGAGTTTTTCCATTTGAGCAAGTCTGGTGCCAGCTTTAAATTCGTCTTTACGGACTGTTCTGTTTTTGACAGATTCTGCCTTTTATTTCGCATTGCCTCTTTTGCTATGTTGGATTCATTTCTTTGATCCATTAATGTCCAGTAGCTTTATGCAATGTCCAGAAGTGTAAAGAATGATTTTGCCACCTCTGAACATGTGAATTATTAATTGTGCACTAACCCTCTAATGAGTTTGCTTGAAGTTTGGTGTGAAGGAAGTTTTCAAGGGTCAAGAGAGGAGAATGATATACTATGATCAAGAGGAGTGAAAGCTCTAAGCTTGGGGATGCCCCCGTGGTTCACCCCTGCATATTTTAAGAAGACTCAAGCGTCTAAGCTTGGGGATGCCCAAGGCATCCCCTTCTTCATCGACAACATCATCAGGTTCCTCCCCTGAAACTATATTTTTATTCAATCACATCTTGTGTTCTTTACTTGGAGCGTCGGTTTGTTTTTGTTTTTGTTTTTGTTTGAATAAAATGGATCCTAGCATTCACTTTGTGGGAGAGAGACACGCTCCGCTGTTGCATATGGACAAATATGTCCTTAGGCTTTACTCATAATGTTCAAGGCGAAGATTCTTCTTCGTTAAATTGTTATATGGATGGAATTGGAAAATGCTACATGTAGTAATTCTAAAATGTCTTGGATAATGTGATACTTGGCAATTGTTGTGCTCATGTTTAAGCTCTTGCATCATATACTTTGCACCCATTAATGAAGAAATACATAGAACTTGCTAAAATTTGATTTGCATATTTGGTCTCTCTAAGGTCTAGATAATATCTAGTATTGGGTTTTGAACAACAAGGAAGACGGTGTAGAGTCTTATAATGTTTACAATATGTCTTTTATGTGAGTTTTGCTGCACCGGTTCATCCTTGAGTTTGCTTCAAATAACCTTGCTAGCCTAAACCTTGTATCGAGAGGGAATACTTCTCATGCATCCAAAATCCTTGAGCCAACTACTATGCCATTTGTGTCCACCATATCTACCTACTACATGGTATTTCTCCGCCATTCCAAAGTAAATTGCTTGAGTGCTACCTTTAAAATTCCATCATTCACCTTTGCAATATATAGCTCATGGGACAAAATAGCCTTAAAAACTATCGTAGTATTGAATATGTACTTATGCACTTTATCTTTTATTAAGTTGCTTGTTGTGCGATAACCATGCTTCTGGGGAACGCCATCAACTATTGTTGAATATCATGTGAGTTGCTATGCATGTCCGTCTTGTCTGAAGGATCTATCATTTTAGTGGTTGGAGCATGCAAAATTGTTAGAGAAGAACATTGGGCCGCTAATTAAAGCCATGAATCATGGTTGAAGTTTCAGTTTTGGACATATATCCTCAATCTCATATGAGAATAATAATCATTGCTACATGCTTATGCATTTAAGAGGAGTCCATTATCTGTTGTCCATGTTGTCCCGGTATGGATGTCTAAGTTGAGAATAATCAAAAGCGAGAAATCCAAAATGTGAGCTTTCTCCTTAGACCTTTGTACAGGCGGCATGGAGGTACCCCTTTGTGACACTTGGTTGAAACATGGCATGCAAAGATCCGGTAGTCCAAGCTAAGTAGGACGAGGTGCGGACACTATTAGTATACTATGCATGAGGCTTGCAACTTGTAAGATATAATTTACATAACTCATATTCTTTATTACTACCGTTGACAAAATTGTTTCATGTTTTCAAAATAAAAGCTCTAGCACAAATACAACAATCGATGCTTTCCTCTTTGAAGGACCATTCTTTTACTTTCATTGTTGAGTCAGTTTACCTATCTCCTTCCACCTTAAGAAGCAAACACTTGTGTGAACTGTGCATTGATTCCTACATACTTGCATATTGCACTTGTTATATTACTTTATGTTGACAATATCCATGAGATATACATGTTATAAGTTGAAAGCAACCGCTGAAACTTAATCTTCCTTTGTGTTGCTTCAATACCTTTACTTTGATTTATTGCTTTATGAGTTAACTCTTATGCAAGACTTATTGATGCTTGTCTTGAAGTACTATTCATGAAAAGTCTTTGCTATATGACTCACTTGTTTACTCATGTCATTACCTTTGTTTTGATCGCTGCATTCATTACATATGTTTACAAATAGTATGATCAAGATTATGATGGCATGTCACTTCAGAAATTATCTTTGTTATCGTTTTACCTGCTCGGGACGAGCAGAACTAAGCTTGGGGATGCTGATACGTCCAACGTATCGATAATTTCTTATGTTCCATGCTACTTTATTGATGATACCTACATGTTTTATGCACATTATATGTCATATTTATGCATTTTCTGGAACTAACCTATTAACAAGATGCCAAGAGCCATTGTTTCTGCTGTTTTTGGTTTCAAATCCTAGTAAGGAAATATTCTCGGAATTGGACGAAATCTTCGCCGTGGTCCTATTTTTGCACGGAGCTTCAAGACCGAAGAGATAAAGTGGGGCGACGAGGCGCCGCCACCATAGGGCCGCGCGGCCAGGGGGCCCGCGCCGCCCTATGGTGTGGGCCCCTCGTCGCCCCCGACCTACCCTTCCGCCTACTTAAAGCCCCCGTCGCGAAAACCCCGCATCGAGAGCCACGATACGAAAACCTTCCGAGACGCCGCCGCGAATCCCATCTCGGGGATTCAGGAGATCGCCTCCGCACCGGAGAGGGGATTCATCTCCCGGAGGACTCTTCATCGCCATGATCGCTCCGGAGTGATGAGTGAGTAGTTCACCCCTGGACCATGGGTCCATAGCAGTAGCTAGATGGTCGTCTTCTCCTAAATGTGCTTCATTGTTGGATCTTGTGAGCTGCCTAACATCATCAAGATCATCTATCTGTAATACTATATGTTGTGTTTGTCGGGATCCGATGGATAGAGAATACTATGTTATGGTGATTATCAATCTATTGTTTATGTGTTGTTTATGATCTTGCATGCTCTCCGTTATTAGTAGAGGCTGGCCAAGTTTGTACTCTTAACTCCAAGAGGGAGTATTTATGCTCGATAGTGGGTTCATGCCTTCATTGACACCGGGACAGTGACAGAAGTTCTAAGGTTGTGATGTGATGTTGCCACTAGGGATAAAACATTGATTCTATGTCTAAGGATGTAGTTGTCGATTACATTACGCACCATACTTAATGCAATTGTCTGTTGCTTTGCAACTTAATACTGAATGGGGTTCGGATGATAACCTGAAGGTGGACTTTTTAGGCATAGATGCAGTTGGATGGCGGTCTATGTACTTTGTCGTAATGCCCAATTAAATCTCACTATATTTATCATATCATGTATATGCATTGTTATGCCCTTCTCTATTTGTCAATTGCCCGACTGTAATTTGTTCACCCAACATGCTTTTATCTTATGGGAGAGACACCTCTAGTGAACTGTGGACCCCGGTCCTATTCTTTACATAGCATACAATCTACTGCAATTGTGTTTTACTATTTTCTTGCAAACAATCATCTTCCACTCGATACGCTTAATCCTTTGTTACAGCAATCCGGTGAGATTGACAACCTCACTGTTGCGTTGGGGCAAAGTACTTTGGTTTTGTTGTGCAGATTCCACGTTGGCGCCGGAATCCCTGTTGTTGCGCCGCATCACATTTCGCCACCATCAACCTTCAACGTGCTTCTTGGCTCCTACTGGTTCGATTAAACCTTGGTTTCTTTCGAGGGAAAACTTGCTACGCATCATACCTTCCTCTTGGGTTCCCAACGAACGTGTGAGTTACACGCCATCACCCGCTTTGCTAACAGGTTGTACTAAGTCTTGCTGAGTCCCTGTACTCAGCCTTGCATGCTTTGTTTCAGACGAAGTCCTTCCAACAGATGGTGGCTTCTACCTTGACATCGACGAGTAGTTCGGAGTTCCTCTGGCGGCAGCCTGAGACTTATGGGCTGGGACGTCGCCTTATGTTATGGCCTCTTAGGCCCTTTGCAGTCTTGTTATCTAGATAACATAATTTGCTTTCCGTTGCTTGTTGAATTGTGGTCAGTGACCTCTGCGTGTAATAAATTTGGATCTTAACTCTGTTAAGAGTTGTAATATATTTGCTTTCAGTCGTAGAGTCACTGTTGTGTTACCGATTCTCACCCTGTAGGCCCTAGAGATCTAGGTTAGGCTTATGCCAGATGTGATATCTGGGTTTGTCTAGCCCCGACCTCCGGGGTCGCGACAGGTTTTGGTATCAGAGCAGGACTGCCTATAGGAAACCCTTTCGACTGGTCGATGTTGAGTCTAGTAGTTGTGAAAACTATTTGAAAGTTAAAAGTATTTGCAAAACCATCTGAATAGGATTCTTTTTACTCCTTATCTGGTGTCACTCTAATGCTGAGTCCTCTTACCTTGTTTTAATTGAAAAAGGTTTTACCTCTACCCTGATATTTCCAAACTTATAGGATCTACGGGTTTGGGTTGTTTTCTCTAAAAAGTACTCCGTACTTGGTTGCTTAACTCAGTGTTCCTAAAGTTACATCAGTTGATCTGAATCTTGTTCCTTCCATTCAGTTGATGTTATCATTCCTTTGAATCCTTTCCAAGGAATATGTTTCTCATGATCTTTTTACTTTGTGATTACTACCTCGCAGTGTCCTCCGTGTCACTCAGATAGTAGTTACCCCTTTGTTTGTGTTTTCCCCTTGGACTTGAACCGAAGGTCCCGGATTGTGCTGGGTTCTCTTAGTGTGAATCTAAGTACATGATGCTGGCCTTTAACCCAAGATCCATTCCGTTGATCCCTCCTCTGGTCGTGCTCGTCTGACCCATGTCTCTGCTGATGAGGCTGAAGAGGATCCAAGCGTCCTAATGGGTACGCTCTATATAAACTCAATCCTAGCTACAGTTTTGTTTGATTCCGGAGCATCGCATACATTCATATCTCAAGAGTTTGCAAGAAAGCATGATATACCCTTCGAGACAATGCCCTCCCCTCTAGAGATCACAACTCCCGGGTCTCGTTGGCAAACCATTTGGATTACCCCTGAGGTCATAATCAGTATAGGGCATCTTTTGTTCCCCACCTCTCTCATTGCCCTCAAGTCAACTGACATTGATGTCATCTTGGGCATGGATTGGCTAGTAAAGCACAAGGCTGTCATTGATTGCGCAGCTAGGTCTATTGTTCTGACCGATCTTTCTGGCAAAAGTATTCTGTATTGGGCTCCATCCGCAATACCTCCATCGGCAAGGTTTACCCCTGAAGCCGAGTTGTATGCCGTTGAAGTCCTACCTAAACCAGAAATCTCTGATGTCTGGGTGGTCCGTGACTTCCCAGATGTCTTCCCTGAAGAGTTACCTGGCATGCCACCTGATCGAAGTGTGGACTTTGTCATTGAGTTGGTTCCCGGAACTGCTCCTGTTTCCCGGAGACCATATCGTATGCCTCCGGAAGAGTTGGTTGAACTGAAGAAGCAGTTAGAGGAGTTAGAAGAGAAGAACTTCATCCAACCTAGTACTTCTTCCTGGGGATGCCCTGCCCTCTTTGTCAAGAAGAGAGATACCAACATTCCGCGGCTGGTTGTTGATTACCGTCCGCTCAACGCAGTGACCATCAAGAACAAATACCCTCTTCCTATAATCAATGATCTTTTTGATCAGTTGTCCGGTGCCACAGTCTTCTCCAAGATGGATTTGAGATCAGGGTACCATCAAATCAAAATCCGAAAAGAGGACATTCCAAAGACAGCGTTCACAACTCGTTATGGTCTTTACGAGTACACTGTCATGTCCTTTGGCCTTACAAATGCTCCTGCCACTTTTATGCGGCTCATGAACTCTGTTTTCATGGAGTATCTTGACAAGTTCGTCGTGGTCTACATCGACGATATTCTGATCTACTCCAAAACCGAAGATGAACATGATGAACATCTTCGTCTGGTGCTAACCAAACTTCGTGAGCACCGTCTCTACGCCAAGTTCTCCAAATGTGAGTTCTGGTTAAAAGAGCTCATATTCCTGGGTCATGTTATCTCTGAAAAAGGTGTTGCAGTCATTCCAGATAAAGTTCAAGCCGTTCTTGACTGGAAGACACCTAAGTCAGCTAAGGAGATTCGAAGTTTTCTCGGTCTGGCGGGTTATTACCGCCGATTCATTGAAAATTTCTCCAAGATTGCCAAGCCAATGACCGATCTTCTCAAGAAAGATAAGAAGTTCGAATGGTCAGAAAAGGCTGAAGAAAGTTTCCAGGTTTTGAAAACCAAGCTGACTACTGCTCCTGTGCTCGTCCTTCCGGACACAAGCAAAGACTTCGTTGTCTATTGCGATGCCTCTCTCCAAGGGCTCGGATGTGTGTTGATGCAAGATGGCCATGTGGTGGCCTATGCCTCTCGACAGTTGAAACCACATGAGCTCAATTATCCTACTCATGATCTCGAGCTTGCAGCTGTGATCCATGCTCTTAAGCAATGGCGACCCTACCTTTATGGTAATCGTTGCGAGTTGTACTCGGATCATCAAAGTCTGAAGTATCTTTTCACCCAGCCGGATCTGAATAACAGACAGAGAAGATGGTTGGAAGTCATAAAAGATTATGACTTGGGTCTCAACTATAAACCCGGCAAAGCCAATGTCGTTGCTGACGCGCTAAGTCGGAAGTCCTATTGCAACAATCTGATGGTTAAGCAAGCGCAACCTTCTCTCTATGAGGAACTTGCAAAACTCAACCTTGAGATTGTTCCTAGTGGATTCCTTGCTAATCTAGAGGTGAAGCCCTCTCTTGAAGACCAGATCAATAAAGTTCAGAAGCAAGATTCTGGCATTACCGAGATCAAGAAGAACATTGCTAGCGGAGTTGCTAAATGTTTCTCCATCGATGATCAAGGTACCGTTTATTTTGGTAAACGTCTAGTCGTGCCGGATAAATCGGATCTAAAAGAGCTAATCCTTAAAGAAGCTCATGAATCACCCCTCTCCATCCATCCTGGTAGTACCAAAATGTATCGGGATCTTCGCCAAAGATTCTGATGGTCCGGGATGAAGCAAGAGATCGCTAAGTTTGTTGCTGAATGCGACGTTTGTCGTCGTGTGAAGGCTGAACATCAAAGACCTGCTGGCACTCTCCAACCTCTATCAATTCCAGAGTGGAAATGGGATGAAATTGGCATGGATTTCATTACCGGTCTCCCCAAGACCAAAAATGGAAGAGATGCTATATGGGTAGTCATTGATCGTCTATCCAAGGTTGCTCACTTCCTTCCTATCCGAGAAGACATAAAAGCTAGTCAACTAGCAGATCTGTATATCTCACGGATAGTCAGTCTTCATGGTGTTCCTAAGAAGATCATTTCTGATCGTGGGAGTCTGTTTACCTCAAAGTTCTGGTCTAGCTTTCAACAAGCTATGGGAACTCGTCTTTCCTTCAGCACAGCCTATCATCCTCAAACCGGTGGTCAAACCGAAAGAGTGAATCAAATTCTTGAAGACATGCTCAGGGCCTGTGTTATATCCTTCGGTAAAGATTGGGAAAAGTGCCTTCCATTTGCCGAGTTCACCTATAACAACAGCTTCCAATCCAGCCTGGGCATGGCACCTTTTGAAGCTTTGTATGGCAGAAGGTGTAGAACTCCTTTGAACTGGTCCGAAACTGGAGAAAGAAAGTTCTTTGGACCAGATATAATCAATGAAGCAGAAGATCAAGTTCGCATCATTCGCGAGCGTCTGAAAACTGCTCAGTCACGCCAAAAGAGCTATTATGATCGCCATCATCAAGAAGTGAAGTATGAAATTGGTGATCAAGCTTATCTTCGGGTCACTCCTCTCAAGGGTGTCCGTCGCTTCGGTATCAAAGGCAAACTAGCACCTCGCTATGTTGGTCCTTTCCGCGTCCTTGCCAAGCGTGGTAATGTTTCTTACAAGTTGGAGTTACCTTCCAACTTTCCTGAAGTTCATGATGTCTTCCATGTGTCTCAACTCAAGCGTTGCTTCAAAGATCCTATCCGTGGTGTTGATCACGAGACTCTTGACCTTCAAGAGGATCTAACTTATCGAGAACATCCTGTTCGTATCCTTGATGAAGCCGAGCGTAAAACTCGACGTCAGAGCATCAAGTTCCTGAAAGTTCAGTGGTCTAATCATTCTGAGCAAGAAGCAACCTGGGAACGAGAAGATCGTTTACGATCTGAGTACCCTTCCTTCTTTTCTAAAATCTAGGAATCTCGAGGACGAGATTCTTGTAAGGAGGGTAGAGTTGTAACATCCCAACTTTGTTAATCAACTAATCTTGATAGTTGTTCATGTGCATGGCATGCATCTGCATTTAAATTGAGAAATTTTACACCAAAATGGTTTGAAACAAAAGTTATATTTGTAGTAGTGTTGTCTAATAAAATTTTGGTTAAAAAGCCCCTCAAAAATTTGGGTCAAAATCACCCTAAAAACCTCAAAATCTCTCCTGCTTTTAATTTCCAGAGAAATTCCAAAAACCCAGGGGGGTTTTCAGAAAACTCCCTTTCTTCTTCCTCTCTCCTACTGGAAGCACCTCGGTGGCTTCCCCCTGGCCGCCCGATGCCGCCGGCCGCCGGGATGGCCTCCACCGCCCCCTGGCCGTCTATAAAGCTCGTCGCCGCCGCAAGGAGAACCCCCATTTCGCCACCTCCCACCCTCTCCTCTTCTCTGTGCCAAACGGGGGCCAAACCCTAACCGCCGGCCATCGCTGTGCCCCGCCGTTCCTCGCCTCCCCGTGCTCCGGCGAGGGTCCAGGGAGCTCCGCCTCGCCGCTGTGGTCCTCCTGGCCAGCGGAATCGAAGCCGTTCGCCTCCAATCGCCGAAATCGACCGCCGTCCCCGACCCCGGCAACCACCGCTCGCCGTCGCTCCGGTCATCCCCCGGCCCCGCCGTCACCTCCATCGGCATCAGGGTGAGCAGGCGACCCTAACCGTGCCCTCCGTTCACTCTCTCGCCCTCCCTAGCACCTCCGCCGCGTAGCACCTGCCCCGGCCACCGTGGAGCTTCGTCTCCGGCGAAGCTCCGGCGACCAAAGGCGGGCGGCGCCGCCACCAAACGCCTCAGCGCGTCGAGGCGCCTCTTTTCCCCGCACGCGCGCCCCTACAACCCGCCCAATCGGCCGATTGCGTCCCGGCCGAGCTCATCTGCGAGCTCATGGCCATGCGTCGTGCATGACGTCGCATGACGTCATAATTGTTTTTCCCATTTTCGTATTTTCTTTTCTGTATTTTCTGTAAATAGAAAAATAATGAATGTGGGTCCCCTGGTCAGAATTTTAATAATATTCATAAATGTTTAGAAAAGAATAAAATTATGACATGTGGGTCCAACTTTTATTATTTTTATATAATTTTCAGAAATTGTTTTAAAATGAATTAAACTTGGAAAATTCATAACTAATTCATTTTAAATCAGAAAAATATAAAATTATATATCAAAATGATCAGAAAAACAAATCCTAGTTGTTTATCCATGTTTCATACATCTTTGAACCAATTAAATATGAGCCTTAGTAGAAACCCTAATTTGACCCCTCTCATATGTCGGGATCGATGCCGAACCCCCTTTAATTTCCGTCGATGCACCTAGGGTTACCCAAACCCCTTTAATATGACATGTCATCATATTGTATGTGCATTGCATTGTACCTTGTCTTGATTGTGCTCTTCCTTTCCGGTATTTGGTTCTTCTCGATAGGGACCGAACGCGAGCGTGAGACCAACGCCACCGAAGAGCAGCACCAGAACAACGAGGGACAAGGCAAGCCCTAACCTGGTTCATATATGGTTTCGAAATGCTTTACTTCTGGTTCTTACATATTGCATCCGCTTCAAATATGTTTTATCGGCAGTTGTAGATATCCTATGTGTGCATATTCCATCCTTGTAGCCCAGAGTTCCTGATCCACCGCTCCCAGCAAAACTAGGTCTGAGCTTGTTCGCATCGCTAGAGCCATATATGTGTTATGCTTAGCCATGCTTAGCTGTTGAAGTCTGATCCATCCGGTTGATGAATCAGAGCTACGAATGAACCTAGTTTGACAGGATGACGTGGTAAGATCAGTGATGTTGTTAATAAATATGTTAAAGGCTTGGATGGGCCGCCACATGGGGATGTGGTGATTTGACTCGTTCTCGCCGATACTAGGACCTGAGTTCTCGCCTTCGGAACCAAGACTGAGCGTACAGCCACACGGGGCCCATGGGAACCCCTTGGCCCGAACTTACCTAGCTTACCCATGAGTCAATTAGTTTGCGAATTCCATTTGCCATACGCATGGGGAAAAGGTGGAAAAGGTTTTCAAAGTGCATCATACAGGGCGTGGCCGGGGTGAAGGATGTTGTAGGCATTGAACTGGATCCCCTGCGCACAATGACCGGGACCGCCTCGGAGAGTGGCTACCTACGATGACGGAGCTCCCCAGTTAGTTTGACTCATGGAATAGGCGAAGTAAGGGAAAGGTTTTGGTCGACCACCCTCTGCCAGCACACCAAGGAAGTGTGTTATACTAGTGGCACTAAGAGTCGGTCGGCGCGTGTGGATAAAATTGTACACCCCTGCAGGGTAAATCTTTTCGAAAAGCCGTGTCCACGGTTATGGACGACTTGGTGATGGATTCTGTGATCATAGACAACTTGAACCTAATCGTAAAACTTGTTGTCAATGTGTGATAAGGATCCCCTCTCAGGGTGTCGAGGGGGTGATCCTAGGTGATAGGTTCAGGTGATGATGAAGATTCGGTGGATTCAACATGATGATATTAGAGCTAGAGTTGATATCGCTCTCTTACCCCTTTTGAAAATGGTCTGAATAGACGAGCTTCTGCTCCCTCCTGTTTACAAAGGAAAACTGGCTTTCCGCAAAATAAGCTCCACATAAAGCCTCGCATACCCGATACGTCTCCAACGTATCGATAATTTCTTATGTTCCATGCTACTTTATTGATGATACCTACATGTTTTATGCACATTATATGTCATATTTATGCATTTTCTGGAACTAACCTATTAACAAGATGCCGAAGAGCGGTTGCTGCTGTTTTTGGTTTCAGAAATCCTAGTAAGGAAATATTCTCGAATTGGACGAAATCTTCGCCTAGGGTCCTATTTTTGCACGGACCTTCCGAAGACCGAAGAGATAATGAAGTGGGGCGACGAGGCGCCGCCACCATAGGGCCGCGCCGAGGGGCCCGCACCGCCCTATGGTGTGGGCCCCTCGTCAGCCCCCTGACCTACCCTTCCGCCTACTTAAAGCCCCGTCGCGAAAACCCCAGCACCGAGAGCCACGATACGGAAAACCTTCCAGAGCCGCCGCGAATCCCATCTCGGGGATTCAGGAGATCGCCTCCCGCACCCGGAGAGGGGATTCATCTCCCGGAGGACTCTTCATCGCCATGATCGCCTCCGGAGTGATGAGTGAGTAGTTCACCCCTGGACCATGGGTCCATAGCAGAGCTAGATGGTCGTCTTCTCCTAATTGTGCTTCATTGTTGGATCTTGTGAGCTTCCTAAAATGATCAAGATCATCTATCTGTAATACTATATGTTGTGTTTGTCGGGATCCGATGGATAGAGAATACTATGTTATGGTGATTATCAATCTATTGTTTATGTGTTGTTTATGATCTTGCATGCTCTCCGTTATTAGTAGAGGCTCTGGCCAAGTTTGTACTCTTAACTCCAAGAGGGAGTATTTATGCTCGATAGTGGGTTCATGCCTTCATTGACACCTGGGACAGTGACAGAAAGTTCTAAGGTTGTGATGTGTTGTTGCCACTAGGGATAAAACATTGATTCTATGTCTAAGGATGTAGTTGTCGATTACATTACGCACCATACTTAATGCAATTGTCTGTTGCTTTGCAACTTAATACTGAATGGGGTTCGGATGATAACCTGAAGGTGGACTTTTTAGGCATAGATGCAGTTGGATGGCGGTCTATGTACTTTGTCGTAATGCCCAATTAAATCTCACTATATTTATCATATCATGTATATGCATTGTTATGCCCTTCTCTATTTGTCAATTGCCCGACTGTAATTTGTTCACCCAACATGCTTTTATCTTATGGGAGAGACACCTCTAGTGAACTGTGGACCCCGGTCCTATTCTTTACATAGCATACAATCTACTGTAATTGTGTTTTACTATTTTCTTGCAAACAATCATCTTCCACTCGATACGCTTAATCCTTTGTTACAGCAAGCCGGTGAGATTGACAACCTCACTGTTTCGTTGGGGCAAAGTACTTTGGTTTTGTTGTGCAGATTCCACGTTGGCGCCGGAATCCCTGTTGTTGCGCCGCATCACATTTCGCTACCATCAACCTTCAACGTGCTTCTTGGCTCCTACTGGTTCGATTAAACCTTGGTTTCTTTCTGAGGGAAAACTTGCTACCGTGCGCATCATACCTTCCTCTTGGGGTTCCCAACGAACGTGTGAGTTACACGCCATCAAGCTCTTTTTCTGCGCCGTTGCCGGGGAGATCAAGACACGCTGCAAGGGGAGTCTCCACTTCTCAATCTCTTTACTTTGTTTTTGTCTTGCTTTATTTTATTTACTACTTTGTTTGCTGCACCTAAACAAAACACAAAAAAATTAGTTGCTAGTTTTACTTTATTTACTGTCTTGCTCTCTATATCAAAAACACAAAAAAATTAGTTACTTGCATTTACTTTATCTAGTTTGTTTTATTTACCGTTGCTAAAATGAATACTCCTGAAAATACTAAGTTGTGTGACTTCACAAATGCAAATAATAATGATTTCCTATGCACACCTATTGCTCCACCTGCTACTACAGCAGAATTCTTTGAAATTAAACCTGCTTTACTGAACCTGGTTATGAGAGATCAATTTTCTGGTGTTAGTTCTGATGATGCTGCTGCCCATCTCAATAATTTTGTTGAACTTTGTGAAATGCAAAAGTATAAGGATGTAGATGGTGATATTATTAAATTGAAAGTGTTTCCTTTCTCATTAAGAGGAAGAGCTAAAGATTGGTTGCTATCTTTGCCTAAGAATAGTATTGATTCATGGACTAAATGCAAGGATGCTTTTATTGGTAGATATTATCCTCCCGCTAAAATTATATCTTTGAGAAGTAGCATAATGAATTTTAAGCAATTAGATACTGAACATGTTGCTCAAGCATGGGAGAGAATGAAAACTTTGGTAAAGAATTTCCCAACCCATGGACTGACTACTTGGATGATCATCCAAACCTTCTATGCAGGACTAAATTTTTCTTCGCGGAATTTATTGGATTCAGCTGCTGGAGGTACCTTTATGTCCATCACATTGGGGGCGGCTACAAAACTTCTTGATGATATGATGATAAATTACTCTGAATGGCACACGGAAAGAGCTCCACAAGGTAAGAAGGTAAATTCTGTTGAAGAAACCTCTTCCTTGAGTGATAAGATTGATGTGATTATGTCTATGCTTGTGAATGGTAGATCTAATGTAGATCCAAATAATGTTCCTTTAGCTTCATTGGTTGCTCAATAAGAAAATGTTGATGTGAATTTCATTAAAAATAATAATTTCAACAACAATGCTTATAGGAACAACTCTGGTAATAACTATAGGCCATATCCTGCTAATGGTAATGGTTATGGTAATTCTTATGGGAATTCTTACAACAATAATAGGAGTGTACCCTCTGGTATTGAAGCTATGCTTAAAAATTTATTAGTACACAAACTGCTTTTAACAAATCTGTTGAGGAAAAGCTTGATAAAATTGATACTATTGCTTCTAGAGTTGATAGGCTTGCCTCTGATGTTGATCTTCTAAAATTGAAAGTTATGCCTAATAATGATATTGATAATAAGATTACTACTATAGCAAATGCCATCCAAGTTAGAATTAATGAGAATATAAGATTAATGGCTGAACTTGCTGCTAGGTGGGATAGAGAAGAAAATGAAAAACTAGCTAAAGAGAATAATGTAGCTAAAGTTTGGACTATTACCACCACTAGTAATGCTAATTCTTCACATGTTGCTGCACCTCCTACTATCAATGGTAAAATAATTGGTGTTGGCAATGTTTCTACTCCTAGTGCAAAGCGAACAAAACTGCCTGAAATTGCTAAAACTGCTGAAACTGCTTGTGATAAAACTGCTGAAATTTTTTCCAACCTTGGGAACAATGATCCCATTGCTGTAGCTCATAATGATTTAGATTTTGATGATTGCCACATCTCTGAAGTTATAAAGTTCTTACAAAAACTTGCTAAAAGTCCTAATGCTAGTGCTATAAATTTAGCCTTTACAAAACATATTACAAATGCTCTCATAAAAGCTAGAGAAGAGAAACTAAAACTTGAAACTTCTATTCCTAGAAAGTTAGAAGATGGTTGGGAGCCCATAATTAAAATGAAATTCAATGACTTTGAATGTAATGCTTTATGTGATCTTGGTGCAAGTATTTCTGTTATGCCTAAAAAGATTTATGATATGCTTGACTTGCCACCATTGAAGAATTGTTATTTGGATGTTAATCTTGCCGATAATGTTAAAAAGAAACCTTTGGGGAGGATTGATAATGTGCGCATTACGGTTAACAATAACCTTGTCCCCGTTGATTTTGTTGTTTTGGATATCGAATGCAATGCATCTTGTCCTATTGTGTTGGGAAGACCTTTTCTTCGAACCGTTGGTGCTGTTATTGATATGAGGGAAGGTAATATTAAATATCAATTTCCTCTCAAGAAAGGTATGGAACACTTCCCTGGAAGAGAATGAAGTTGCCTTTTGATTCTATTATTAGAACAAGTTATGATGTTGATGCTTCTACTCTCGATGTTACTTGATTTGCACTTTGCGCCTAGCTGAAAGGCGTTAAAGAAAAGCGCTTATGGGAGACAACCCATATTTTTACTACAACAATTTTTTGTTTTGTTGAGTCTTGGAAGTTGTTTACTACTGTAGCAACCTCTCCTTATCATGTTTTTGTGCCAAGTAAAGTTTCTATGTCAAAGTTGATGTTATATTTGGGATCGCTGCGCAGAAACAGCATTGCTGTCTGTCACGAATCTGGGCACAGCCTCTGTAGAAAATTAAAAAATCTGTCAATTTACGAGCGTGATCCTCGATATGTACGCAACTTTCATTAGTTTTGAGTTTTTCCATTTGAGCAAGTCTGGTGCCACTTTAAATTCGTCTTTACGGACTGTTCTGTTTTTGACAGATTCTGCCTTTTATTTCGCATTGCCTCTTTTGCTATGTTGGATTCATTTCTTTGATCCATTAATGTCCAGTAGCTTTATGCAATGTCCAGAAGTGTAAAGAATGATTTTGCCACCTCTGAACATGTGAATTATTAATTGTGCACTAACCCTCTAATGAGTTTGCTTGAAGTTTGGTGTGAAGGAAGTTTTCAAGGGTCAAGAGAGGAGAATGATATACTATGATCAAGAGGAGTGAAAGCTCTAAGCTTGGGGATGCCCCCGTGGTTCACCCTGCATATTTTAAGAAGACTCAAGCGTCTAAGCTTGGGGATGCCCAAGGCATCCCCTTCTTCATCGACAACATCATCGGGTTCCTCCCCTGAAACTATATTTTTATTCAATCACATCTTGTGTTCTTTACTTGGAGCGTCGGTTTGTTTTTGTTTTTGTTTTTGTTTGAATAAAATGGATCCTAGCATTCACTTTGTGGAGAGAGACACGCTCCGCTGTTGCATATGGACAAATATGTCCTTAGGCTTTACTCATAATGTTCAAGGCGAAGATTCTTCTTCGTTAAATTGTTATATGGATGGAATTGGAAAATGCTACATGTAGTAATTCTAAAATGTCTTGGATAATGTGATACTTGGCAATTGTTGTGCTCATGTTTAAGCTCTTGCATCATATACTTTGCACCCATTAATGAAGAAATACATAGAGCTTGCTAAAATTTGATTTGCATATTTGGTCTCTCTAAGGTCTAGATAATATCTAGTATTGGGTTTTGAACAACAAGGAAGACGGTGTAGAGTCTTATAATGTTTACAATATGTCTTTTATGTGAGTTTTGCTGCACCGGTTCATCCTTGAGTTTGCTTCAAATAACCTTGCTAGCCTAAACCTTGTATCGAGAGGGAATACTTCTCATGCATCCAAAATCCTTGAGCCAACTACTATGCCATTTGTGTCCACCATATCTACCTACTACATGGTATTTCTCCGCCATTCCAAAGTAAATTGCTTGAGTGCTACCTTTAAAATTCCATCATTCACCTTTGCAATATATAGCTCATGGGACAAAATAGCCTTAAAAACTATCGTAGTATTGAATATGTACTTATGCACTTTATCTTTTATTAAGTTGCTTGTTGTGCGATAACCATGCTTCGGGGAACGCCATCAACTATTGTTGAATATCATGTGAGTTGCTATGCATGTCCGTCTTGTCTGAAGGATCTATCATTTTAGTGGTTGGAGCATGCAAAATTGTTAGAGAAGAACATTGGGCCGCTAATTAAAGCCATGAATCATGGTTGAAGTTTCAGTTTTGGACATATATCCTCAATCTCATATGAGAATAATAATCATTGCTACATGCTTATGCATTTAAGAGGAGTCCATTATCTGTTGTCCATGTTGTCCCGGTATGGATGTCTAAGTTGAGAATAATCAAAAGCGAGAAATCCAAAATGTGAGCTTTCTCCTTAGACCTTTGTACAGGCATGGAGGTACCCCTTTGTGACACTTGGTTGAAACATGGCATGCAAAGATCCGGTAGTCCAAGCTAAGTAGGACGAGGTGCGGACACTATTAGTATACTATGCATGAGGCTTGCAACTTGTAAGATATAATTTACATAACTCATATTCTTTATTACTACCGTTGACAAAATTGTTTCATGTTTTCAAAATAAAAGCTCTAGCACAAATACAACAATCGATGCTTTCCTCTTTGAAGGACCATTCTTTTACTTTCATTGTTGAGTCAGTTTACCTATCTCCTTCCACCTTAAGAAGCAAACACTTGTGTGAACTGTGCATTGATTCCTACATACTTGCATATTGCACTTGTTATATTACTTTATGTTGACAATATCCATGAGATATACATGTTATAAGTTGAAAGCAACCGCTGAAACTTAATCTTCCTTTGTGTTGCTTCAATACCTTTACTTTGATTTATTGCTTTATGAGTTAACTCTTATGCAAGACTTATTGATGCTTGTCTTGAAGTACTATTCATGAAAAGTCTTTGCTATATGACTCACTTGTTTACTCATGTCATTACCTTTGTTTTGATCGCTGCATTCATTACATATGTTTACAAATAGTATGATCAAGATTATGATGGCATGTCACTTCAGAAATTATCTTTGTTATCGTTTTACCTGCTCGGGACGAGCAGAACTAAGCTTGGGGATGCTGATACGTCTCCAACGTATCGATAATTTCTTATGTTCCATGCTACTTTATTGATGATACCTACATGTTTTATGCACATTATATGTCATATTTATGCATTTTCTGGAACTAACCTATTAACAAGATGCCGAAGAGCCAGTTGCTGTTTTTTGTTTTTGGTTTCAGAAATCCTAGTAAGGAAATATTCTCGAATTGGACGAAATCTTCGCCCAGGGTCCTATTTTTGCACGGAGCCTAAGACCGAAGAGACGACGAGCGCCGCCACCATAGGGCCGCGGCCAGAGGGGCCGCGCCGCCCTATGGTGTGGGCCCCTCGTCCGCCCCCGACCTACCCTTCCGCCTACTTAAAGCCCCGTCGCGAAACCCCGTCGAGAGCCACGATACGGAAAACCTTCCAGAGACGCCGCCGCCGCGAATCCCATCTCGGGGATTCAGGAGATCGCCTCCGCACCTGCCGGAGAGGGGATTCATCTCCCGAGGACTCTTCATCGCCATGATCGCCTCCGGAGTGATGAGTGAGTAGTTCACCCCTGGACCATGGGTCCATAGCAGCTAGATGGTCGTCTTCTCCTAAATGTGCTTCATTGTTGGATCTTGTGAGCTGCCTAACATCATCAAGATCATCTATCCGTAATACTATATGTTGTGTTTGTCGGGATCCGATGGATAGAGAATACTATGTTATGGTGATTATCAATCTATTGTTTATGTGTTGTTTATGATCTTGCATGCTCTCCGTTATTAGTAGAGGCTCTGGCCAAGTTTGTACTCTTAACTCCAAGAGGGAGTATTTATGCTCGATAGTGGGTTCATGCCTTCATTGACACCTGGGACAGTGACAGGAAGTTCTAAGGTTGTGATGTGATGTTGCCACTAGGGATAAAACATTGATTCTATGTCTAAGGATGTAGTTGTCGATTACATTACGCACCATACTTAATGCAATTGTCTGTTGCTTTGCAACTTAATACCGAATGGGGTTCGGATGATAACCTGAAGGTGGACTTTTTAGGCATAGATGCAGTTGGATGGCGGTCTATGTACTTTGTCGTAATGCCCAATTAAATCTCACTATATTTATCATATCATGTATATGCATTGTTATGCCCTTCTCTATTTGTCAATTGCCCGACTGTAATTTGTTCACCCAACATGCTTTTATCTTATGGGAGAGACACCTCTAGTGAACTGTGGACCCCGGTCCTATTCTTTACATAGCATACAATCTACTGCAATTGTGTTTTACTATTTTCTTGCAAACAATCATCTTCCACTCGATACGCTTAATCCTTTGTTACAATCCGGTGAGATTGACAACCTCACTTTCGTTGGGGCAAAGTACTTTGGTTTTGTTGTGCAGATTCCACGCCGGAATCCCTGTTGTTGCGCCGCATCACATTTCGCCACCATCAACCTTCAACGTGCTTCTTGGCTCCTACTGGTTCGATTAAACCTTGGTTTCTTTCTGAGGGAAAACTTGCTACTGTGCGCATCATACCTTCCTCTTGGGGTTCCCAACGAACGTGTGAGTTACACGCCATCACCCGCTTTGCTAACAGGTTGTACTAAGTCTTGCTGAGTCCCTGTACTCAGCCTTGCATGCTTTGTTTCAGACGAAGTCCTTCCGACAGATGGTGGCTTCTACCTTGACATCGACGAGTAGTTCGGAGTTCCTCAGGCGGCAGCCTGCGACTTATGGGCTGGGACGTCGCCTTATGTTATGGCCTCTTAGGCCCTTTGCAGTCTTGTTATCTAGATAACATAATTTGCTTTCCGTTGCTTGTTGAATTGTGGTCAGTGACCTCTGCGTGTAATAAATTTGGATCTTAACTCCGTTAGGAGTTGTAATATATTTGCTTTCAGTCGTAGAGTCACTGTTGTGTTACCGATTCTCACCCTGTAGGCCCTAGAGATCTAGGTTAGGCTTATGCCAGATGTGATATCTGGGTTTGTCTAGCCCTGACCTCCGGGGTCGCGACAGGTTTTGGTATCAGAGCAGGACTGCCTATAGGAAACCCTTTCGACTGGTCGATGTGGAGTCAAGTAGTTGTGAAAACTATTTGAAAGTTAAAAGTATTTGCAAAACCATCTGAATAGGATTCTTTTTACTCCTTATCTGGTGTCACTCTAATGCTGAGTCCTCTTACCTTGTTTTAATTGAAAAAGGTTTTACCTCTACCCTGATATTTCCAAACTTATAGGATCTACGGGTTTGGGTTGTTTTCTCTAAAAAGTACTCCGTACTTGGTTGCTTAACTCAGTGTTCCTAAAGTTACATCAGTTGATCTGAATCTTGTTCCTTCCATTCAGTTGATGTTATCATTCCTTTGAATCCTTTCCAAGGAATATGTTTCTCATGATCTTTTTACTTTGTGATTACTACCTCGCAGTGTCCTCCGTGTCACTCAGATAGTAGTTACCCCTTTGTTTGTGTTTTCCCCTTGGACTTGAACCGAAGGTCCCGGATTGTGCTGGGTTCTCTTAGTGTGAATCTAAGTACATGATGCTGGCCTTTAACCCAAGATCCATTCCGTTGATCCCTCCTCTGGTCGTGCTCGTCTGACCCATGTCTCTGCTGATGAGGCTGAAGAGGATCCAAGCGTCCTAATGGGTACGCTCTATATAAACTCAATCCTAGCTACAGTTTTGTTTGATTCCGGAGCATCGCATACATTCATATCTCAAGAGTTTGCAAGAAAGCATGATATACCCTTCGAGACAATGCCCTCCCCTCTAGAGATCACAACTCCTGGGTCTCGTTGGCAAACCATTTGGATTACCCCTGAGGTCATAATCAGTATAGGGCATCTTTTGTTCCCCACCTCTCTCATTGCCCTCAAGTCAACTGACATTGATGTCATCTTGGGCATGGATTGGCTAGTAAAGCACAAGGCTGTCATTGATTGCGCAGCTAGGTCTATTGTTCTGACCGATCTTTCTGGCAAAAGTATTCTGTATTGGGCTCCATCCGCAATACCTCCATCGGCAAGGTTTACCCCTGAAGCCGAGTTGTATGCCGTTGAAGTCCTACCTAAACCAGAAATCTCTGATGTCTGGGTGGTCCGTGACTTCCCAGATGTCTTCCCTGAAGAGTTACCTGGCATGCCACCTGATCGAAGTGTGGACTTTGTCATTGAGTTGGTTCCCGGAACTGCTCCTGTTTCCCGGAGACCATATCGTATGCCTCCGGAAGAGTTGGTTGAACTGAAGAAGCAGTTAGAGGAGTTAGAAGAGAAGAACTTCATCCAACCTAGTACTTCTTCCTGGGGATGCCCTGCCCTCTTTGTCAAGAAGAGAGATACCAACATTCCGCGGCTGGTTGTTGATTACCGTCCGCTCAACGCAGTGACCATCAAGAACAAATACCCTCTTCCTATAATCAATGATCTTTTTGATCAGTTGTCCGGTGCCACAGTCTTCTCCAAGATGGATTTGAGATCAGGGTACCATCAAATCAAAATCCGAAAGGAGGACATTCCAAAGACAGCGTTCACAACTCGTTATGGTCTTTACGAGTACACTGTCATGTCCTTTGGCCTTACAAATGCTCCTGCCACTTTTATGCGGCTCATGAACTCTGTTTTCATGGAGTATCTTGACAAGTTCGTCGTGGTCTACATCGACGATATTCTGATCTACTCCAAAACCGAAGATGAACATGATGAACATCTTCGTCTGGTGCTAACCAAACTTCGTGAGCACCGTCTCTACGCCAAGTTCTCCAAATGTGAGTTCTGGTTAAAAGAGCTCATATTCCTGGGTCATGTTATCTCTGAAAAAGGTGTTGCAGTCATTCCAGATAAAGTTCAAGCCGTTCTTGACTGGAAGACACCTAAGTCAGCTAAGGAGATTCGAAGTTTTCTCGGTCTGGCGGGTTATTACCGCCGATTCATTGAAAATTTCTCCAAGATTGCCAAGCCAATGACCGATCTTCTCAAGAAAGATAAGAAGTTCGAATGGTCAGAAAAGGCTGAAGAAAGTTTCCAGGTTTTGAAAACCAAGCTGACTACTGCTCCTGTGCTCGTCCTTCCGGACACAAGCAAAGACTTCGTTGTCTATTGCGATGCCTCTCTCCAAGGGCTCGGATGTGTGTTGATGCAAGATGGCCATGTGGTGGCCTATGCCTCTCGACAGTTGAAACCACATGAGCTCAATTATCCTACTCATGATCTCGAGCTTGCAGCTGTGATCCATGCTCTTAAGCAATGGCGACCCTACCTTTATGGTAACCGTTGCGAGTTGTACTCAGATCATCAAAGTCTGAAGTATCTTTTCACCCAGCCGGATCTGAATAACAGACAGAGAAGATGGTTGGAAGTCATAAAAGATTATGACTTGGGTCTCAACTATAAACCCGGCAAAGCCAATGTCGTTGCTGACGCGCTAAGTCGGAAGTCCTATTGCAACAATCTGATGGTTAAGCAAGCGCAACCTTCTCTCTATGAGGAACTTGCAAAACTCAACCTTGAGATTGTTCCTAGTGGATTCCTTGCTAATCTAGAGGTGAAGCCCTCTCTTGAAGACCAGATCAATAAAGTTCAGAAGCAAGATTCTAGCATTACCGAGATCAAGAAGAACATTGCTAGCGGAGTTGCTAAATGTTTCTCCATCGATGATCAAGGTACCGTTTATTTTGGTAAACGTCTAGTCGTGCCGGATAAATCGGATCTAAAAGAGCTAATCCTTAAAGAAGCTCATGAATCACCCCTCTCCATCCATCCTGGTAGTACCAAAATGTATCGGGATCTTCGCCAAAGATTCTGATGGTCTGGGATGAAGCAAGAGATCGCTAAGTTCGTTGCTGAATGCGACGTTTGTCGTCGTGTGAAGGCTGAACATCAAAGACCTGCTGGCACTCTCCAACCTCTATCAATTCCAGAGTGGAAATGGGATGAAATTGGCATGGATTTCATTACCGGTCTCCCCAAGACCAAAAATGGAAGAGATGCTATATGGGTAGTCATTGATCGTCTATCCAAGGTTGCTCACTTCCTTCCTATCCGAGAAGACATAAAAGCTAGTCAACTAGCAGATCTGTATATCTCACGGATAGTCAGTCTTCATGGTGTTCCTAAGAAGATCATTTCTGATCGTGGGAGTCTGTTTACCTCAAAGTTCTGGTCTAGCTTTCAACAAGCTATGGGAACTCGTCTTTCCTTCAGCACAGCCTATCATCCTCAAACCGGTGGTCAAACCGAAAGAGTGAATCAAATTCTTGAAGACATGCTCAGGGCCTGTGTTATATCCTTCGGTAAAGATTGGGAAAAGTGCCTTCCATTTGCCGAGTTCACCTATAACAACAGCTTCCAATCCAGCCTGGGCATGGCACCTTTTGAAGCTTTGTATGGCAGAAGGTGTAGAACTCCTTTGAACTGGTCCGAAACTGGAGAAAGAAAGTTCTTTGGACCAGATATAATCAATGAAGCAGAAGATCAAGTTCGCATCATTCGCGAGCGTCTGAAAACTGCTCAGTCACGCCAAAAGAGCTATTATGATCGCCATCATCAAGAAGTGAAGTATGAAATTGGTGATCAAGCTTATCTTCGGGTCACTCCTCTCAAGGGTGTCCGTCGCTTCGGTATCAAAGGCAAACTAGCACCTCGCTATGTTGGTCCTTTCCGCGTCCTTGCCAAGCGTGGTAATGTTTCTTACAAGTTGGAGTTACCTTCCAACTTTCCTGAAGTTCATGATGTCTTCCATGTGTCTCAACTCAAGCGTTGCTTCAAAGATCCTATTCGTGGTGTTGATCACGAGACTCTTGACCTTCAAGAGGATCTAACTTATCGAGAACATCCTGTTCGTATCCTTGATGAAGCCGAGCGTAAAACTCAACGTCAGAGCATCAAGTTCCTGAAAGTTCAGTGGTCTAATCATTCAGAGCAAGAAGCAACCTTGATAGTTGTTCATGTGCATGGGATGCATCTGCATTTAAATTGAGAAATTTTACACCAAAATGGTTTGAAACAAAAGTTACATTTGTAGTAGTGTTGTCTAATAAAATTTTGGTTAAAAAGCCCCTCAAAAATTTGGGTCAAAATCACCCTAAAAACCTCAAAATCTCTCCTGCTTTTAATTTCCAGAGAAATTCCAAAAACCCAGGGGGGTTTTCAGAAAACTCCCTTTCTTCTTCCTCTCTCCTACTGGAAGCACCTCGGTGGCTTCCCCCTGGCCGCCCGATGCCGCCGGCCGCCGGGATGGCCTCCACCACCCCCTGGCACTCTATAAAGCTCGTCGCCGCCGCAAGGAGAACCCCCATTTCGCCACCTCCCACCCTCTCCTCTTCTCTGTGCCAAACGGGGGCCAAACCCTAACCGCCGGCCATCGCTGTGCCCCGCCGTTCCTCGCCTCCCCGTGCTCCGGTGAGGGTCCAGGGAGCTCCGCCTCGCCGCTGTGGTCCTCCTGGCCAGCGGAATCGAAGCCGTTCGCCTCCAATCGCCGAAATCGACCGCCGTCCCCGACCCCGGCAACCACCGCTCGCCGTCGCTCCGGTCATCCCCCGGCCCCGCCGTCACCTCCATCGGCATCAGGGTGAGCAAGCGACCCTAACCGTGCCCTCCGTTCACTCTCTCGCCCTCCCTAGCACCTCCGCCGCGCAGCACCTGCCCCGGCCACCGTCGAGCTTCGTCTCCGGCGAAGCTCCGGCGACCAAAGGCGGGCGGCGCCGCCACCAAACGCCTCAGCGCGTCGAGGCGCCTCTTTTCCCCTCACGCGCGCCCCTACAACCCGCCCAATCGGCCGATTGCGTCCCGGCCGAGCTCATCTGCGAGCTCATGGCCATGCTGTCGTCAGCATGACGTCATAATTGTTTTTTCCATTTTCTGTATTTTCTGTAAATAGAAAAATAATGACATGTGGGTCCCCTGGTCAGAATTTTAATAATATTCATAAATGTTTAGAAAAGAATAAAATTATGACATGTGGGTCCAACTTTTATTATTTTTATATAATTTTCAGAAATTGTTTTAAAATGAATTAAACTTGGAAAATTCATAACTAATTCATTTTAAATCAGAAAAATATAAAATTATATATCAAAATGATCAGAAAAACAAATCCTAGTTGTTTATCCATGTTTCATACATCTTTGAACCAATTAAATATGAGCCTTAGTAGAAACCCTAATTTGACCCCTCTCATATGTCGGGATCGATGCCGAACCCCCTTTAAATTCCGTCGATGCACCTAGGGTTACCCAAACCCCTTTAATATGACATGTCATCATATTGTATGTGCATTGCATTGTACCTTGTCTTGATTGTGCTCTTCCTTTCCGGTATTTGGTTCTTCTCGATAGGGACCGAACACGAGCGTGAGACCAACGCCACCGAAGAGCAGCACCAGAACAACGAGGGACAAGGCAAGCCCTAACCTGGTTCATATATGGTTTCGAAATGCTTTACTTCTGGTTCTTACATATTGCATCCGCTTCAAATATGTTTTATCGGCAGTTGTAGATATCCTATGTGTGCATATTCCATCCTTGTAGCCCAGAGTTCCTGATCCACCGCTCCCAGCAAAACTAGGTCTGAGCTTGTTCGCATCGCTAGAGCCATATATGTGTTATGCTTAGCCATGCTTAGCTGTTGAAGTCTGATCCATCCGGTTGATGAATCAGAGCTACGAATGAACCTAGTTTGACAGGATGACGTGGTAAGATCAGTGATGTTGTTAATAAATATGTTAAAGGCTTGGATGGGCCGCCACATGGGGATGTGGTGATTTGACTCGTTCTCGCCGATACTAGGACCTGAGTTCTCGCCTTCGGAACCAAGACTGAGCGTACAGCCACACGGGGCCCATGGAAACCCCTTGGCCCGAACTTACCTAGCTTACCCATGAGTCAATTAGTTTGCGAATTCCATTTGCCATACGCATGGGGAAAAGGTGGAAAAGGTTTTCAAAGTGCATCATACAGGGCGTGGCCGGGGTGAAGGATGTTGTAGGCATTGAACTGGATCCCCTGCGCACAATGACCGGGACCGCCTCGGAGAGTGGCTACCTACGATGACGGAGCTCCCCAGTTAGTTTGACTCATGGAATAGGCGAAGTAAGGGAAAGGTTTTGGTCGACCACCCTCTGCCAGCACACCAAGGAAGTGTGTTATACTAGTGGCACTAAGAGTCGGTCGGCGCGTGTGGATAAAATTGTACACCCCTGCAGGGTAAATCTTTTCGAAAAGCCGTGTCCACGGTTATGGATGACTTGGTGATGGATTCTGTGATCATAGACAACTTGAACCTAATCGTAAAACTTGTTGTCAATGTGTGATAAGGATCCCCTCTCAGGGTGTCGAGGGGGTGATCCTAGGTGATAGGTTCAGGTGATGATGAAGATTCGGTGGATTCAACATGATGATATTAGAGCTAGAGTTGATATCGCTCTCTTACCCCTTTTGAAAATGGTCTGAATAGACGAGCTTCTGCTCCCTCCTGTTTACAAAGGAAAACTGGCTTTCCGCAAAATAAGCTCCACATAAAGCCTCGCATACCCGCTTTGCTAACAGGTTGTACTAAGTCTTGCTGAGTCCCTGTACTCAGCCTTGCATGCTTTGTTTCAGACGAAGTCCTTCCGACAGATGGTGGCTTCTACCTTGACGTCGACGAGTAGTTCGGAGTTCCTCAGGCGGCAGCCTGAGACTTATGGGCTGGGACGTCGCCTTATGTTATGGCCTCTTAGGCCCTTTGCAGTCTTGTTATCTAGATAACATAATTTGCTTTCCGTTGCTTGTTGAATTGTGGTCAGTGACCTCTGCGTGTAATAAATTTGGATCTTAACTCTGTTAAGAGTTGTAATATATTTGCTTTCAGTCGTAGAGTCATTGTTGTGTTACCGATTCTCACCCGTAGGCCCTAGAGATCTAGGTTAGGCTTATATGTGATATCTGGGTTTGTCTAGCCCCGACCTCCGGGTCGCGACAACAAGTTTGCTGGAATGTAGCGTCGCGTGCTTCACCCGCATGATCGGCGGCTCGAGGTTGTAGTGCGAGTCATGTCGAGGAGGAAGATGCCGCCGCAGATGACGGCCGCCAGGAGGATGCCGAAGAGGGTGTGAGGAAACGGCCGCCGACATCCTGCCGTTGGGATGGAATATGATAGGCGCCATGCCGGCGCTCTTGACGGCCGTCGCAGCTGGTATGGCAGCAGGGCGGACCGGCTTGACCACCGCCGCGCTCGGGTCTACACCGCCGTTACTCATGGTGGTTGTAGCTAGGAGGGAGGGGAAAAGTGTGGTGGAGCAGGTGCGCGGGAGAGAGGAAGACGTACCGGTGGCCGGGACGGCGAGAAGGAGAGGAAGTGCGCAAGCAAGCTAGGTAATGTTACTTCCCATTGGAGAATTCCTCCTAGCCCGGCCTATTTCGTAGACTGCGTGTGTCTTCCTTGTACTAGTGCAAGCTGGATAGAGTATGACTAGCCTATTTAGATGTTTGTTGTCCCGTTGGTTGATTTATGTGGCAACCAAGTCGGACCCATGATTGTATTTTTATTTCCCATGCCTATCGTACTTATCACTTGATACTTGATACTTTATATGTTTTAAAAAAGGCCGTGTGCATCAATTGATGCAGAGGCTGAGGCTGTTGCTCCTTTATAAAAAAACTACTGCATGGAGTCCGTCTAGGCTGGCAGGTGATTAGCGCACTGTAACCAACTAGCTGGCAGGTGAATAGCTACGAAGAAATATTTCTTTCAATATGGTACCTTCTCCATAAAGGATGGTTCGCAGATATTGGTTTTGGGAGGATTCTTAGTTAGGAAATAGACCTTTTAGGGAACAATATCCTGTGTTATATAGCATTGTAAGTCACAAAAGTGATACCATTGCGGTAGTAATGACGACCACACCTCCGTTTGTGACGTTTAGACGAGATTTACTGGGTCCGAAATTGGCTGCGTGGAATGCCTTACTTCTACGTTTTGAATCCATTCACCTATCGGAAGGCACAGATGAATTTCGTTGGAACTTACATCCTAATGGGAACGGTGGGCTTCCATGGGGGAAGAGAGAGGACACGGAGGTGGTTCTCGATCTGGCTGCGGAGTCGACGGAGGTGGTCGGAGGAGAGAGATCAGCGCGGCGGCATAGCGGCCTCACTTGGAGCGGCCATGGTCGCGACTCGCGAGAGCTCCCCCTTCCCTTATCTGTATCCGTTTGTACGTATTCTTTTGAACGTACATCACGTACAAAATGCTGGCGCCACATTCAAAGGAGAGCCCCTCCGTGCCCACCAATCAAACGCAAGGACGCCCTCATGGGGAAAGCCGAAAGTTTAGGATAACGTAGCATAGAAAACAAAAATTTTCCTACCGCGAACACAATCCAAGCCAAGATGCAATCTAGAAGACGGTAGCAACGAGGGGATTATCGAGTCTCACCCTTGAAGAGATTCCAAAGCCTACAAGATGAGGCTCTTGTTGCTGCGGTAGACGATCACTTGCCGCTTGCAAAAGCGCGTAGAAGATCTTGATCACGGCGCCACGAACGGGCAGCACCGTCTCGGTCACACGTTCGGTTGTTGATGAAGATGACGTCCACCTCCCCCAGCGGGCAGCGGAAGTAGTAGCTCCTCTTGAATCCGACAAGCACGACGGCGTGGTGTCGGTGGCGGTGGAGAACTCCCGGAGCTTCGCTAAAGCACGCGGGAGCTATGGAGGAGAAGGGGTGGCTAGGGTTTGGGAGGGGGTGGCCGGCCACTCAAGGGGGGCGGCTTGTGGTCTTGGGGTGGCCGGCCCCCTCCCCTTGGCCCCTCATTATATAGGTGGAAGCCCCAAGTGTTGGACTACAAGTCTCCGAATAAGACCCGAACCCAAAACCTTCCATGTGATAGGAAACCTACCTAAGGTGGGAATCCCACTTGAGGTGGGATTCCCCCTTCCATGTGGGGGGGGCGGCCCCCATAGGGGGAGTCCACTTGGGACTCCTCCCCCTCTAGGGTTGGCCGGCCATGGAGGTGGAGTCCCTCCGGGACTCCACCTTCCATGGTGGTTTCTTCCGGACTTTTCTAGAACCTTCCATAGAACCTTCCGAATCATTTTCAAACACATAAAATGACATCCTATATATGAATCTTATTCTCCGGACCATTTCGGAACTCCTCGTGATGTCCGGGATATCATCCGAGACTCCGAACAAATATTCGAACTCCATTCCATATTCAAGCTCTACCATTTCAACATCCAACTTCAAGTGTGTCACCCTACGGTTCGCGAACTATGCGAACATGGTTGAGTACTCACTCCGACCAATAACCAATAGCGGGATCTGGAGATCCATAATGGCTCCCACATATTCAACGATGACTTTAGTGATCGAATGAACCATTCACATACGATACCAATTCCCTTTGTCACGCGATATTTTAGTTGTCCGAGGTTTGATCATCGGTATCACACTATACCTTGTTCAACCTCGTCTCCTGACAAGTACTCTTTACTCGTACCGTGGTATGTTGTCTCTTATGAACTTATTCATATGCTTGCAAGACATTAGACGACATTCAACCGAGAGGGCCCAGAGTATATCTATCCGTCATCGGGATGGACAAATCCCACCGTTGATCCATATGCCTCAACTCATACTTTCCGGATACTTAATCCCACCTTTATAACCACCCATTTACGCAGTGGCGTTTGATGTAATAAAAGTACCTTTCCGGTATAAGTGATTTACATGATCTCATGGTCATAAGGACTAGGTAACTATGTAACGAAAGCTTATAGCAAATAACTTAATGACGTGATCTTATGCTACGCTTAATTGGGTGTGTCCATTACATCATTCATATAATGATATAATCTTGTTATTAATAACATCCAATGTTTATGATTATGAAACTAATCATCTATTAATCAACAAGCTAGTTAAGAGGCTTACTAGGGACTCTTTGTTGTTTACATATCACACATGTATCAATGTTTCGGTTAATACAATTATAGCATGGTATATAAACATTTATCATAAACATAAAGATATATAATAACCACTTTTATTATTGCCTCTTGGGCATATCTCCAACAGTCTCCCACTTGCACTAGAGTCAATAATCTAGATTACATTGTAAGGTACCTAACACCCATGGCATTCTGGTGTTGGTCATGCTTTGCCCTAGGGAGAGCTTTAGTCAACGGATCTGCTACATTCAGATCAGTGTGTACTTTGCAAATCTTTACTTCTCCATCTTCGATGTACTCGCGAATCGAATGATAACGCAGCTTGATATGCTTCAGCCTCTTGTGTGACCTTGGTTCATGTGCATTGGCGATGGCACCCATGTTGTCACAGTAGATGACTAGTGGGTCCAATGCACTAGGAACCACACCGAGCTCTACAATGAACCTCTTCATCCATACCGCTTCCGATGAAGCCTCCGGCCGCTATGTATTCCGATTCTGTTGAGGATTTTGCCACCGTGCACTGCTTCGAGCTTGCCCACCATCGCAGCACCATTCAATATAAACACGTACCAGATGAGACTTAGAGTCATCAGGATCGGTGTTCCAACTTGCATCGGTGTAACTTGTTACAACGAGCTCTTGGTCACCTCCATAACAAAGAAACATATCCTTAGTTCTTTTCAAGTACTTCAGGATATTCTTGACCGCTGTCCAGTGTTCCATTCCTGGATCACTTTGATATCTGCTAGTCAAACTAACAGCATGTGCTATATCCGGTCTAGTACATAGCATGGCATACATGATAGAGCCTACTGCCGAGGCATAGGGGATCTGACTCATCCTTTCTCTTTCTTCTGCCGTAGCCGGACCTTGAGTCTTACTCAAGACCTTGCCTGGTAACATGGGTAAAAATCATTTCTTACTTTCGTCCATTCTAAACTTCTTTAGAATCTTGTCCAGGTATGTACTCTGTGATAACCCTATTAGACGTCTTGATCTATCTCTATAAATCTTGATGCCTAATATATACGATGCTTCACCAAGGTCTTTCATTGAAAAACTATTATTCAAATAACCTTTTACACTGCTTAATAGTTCTATATCATTCCCAATCAATAATATGTCATCTACATATAATATCGGGAACGCTACAGAGCTCCCACTCACTTTCTTGTAAATACAGGCCTCTCCATGACACTGTATAAACCCGAAGTCTTTGATCACCTTATCAAAGCGTCGGTTCCAACTTCTTGATGCTTGCTTCAGCCCATAGATTGAACGCTGAAGTTTGCATACTTTGTCAGCATTTTTAGGATCGACAAAACCTTTGGGTTGTACCATATACAACTCTTCCTCAATGTCTCCATTAAGGAACGCCGTTTTGACATCCATCTGCCAAATCTCATAATCGAAAAATGCAGCTATTGCTAACAAAATCCTCACAGATTTTAGCTTCGCTACAGGTGAGAAAGTCTCATCGTAGTCAACACCTTGAATTTGTCGAAACCCTTTGCGACAAGTCGAGCTTTATATACAGTAATATTACCATCAGCATCTGTTTTTCTCTTGAAGATCCATTTATTCTCGACAGCCTTGCGGCTATCAGGTAAGTCTACCAAAGTCCATACTTTGTTAATACATGGATCCCATTTCGGATTTCATGGCTTCTTGCCATTTGTTGGAATCTGGGCTCATCATCGCTTCTTCATACGTCGCAGGGTCTTCATCATTGTTGTCCACAATCATGACATTTAGACAAGGATCATACCAATCAGGAGTGGCACGTTCCCTTGTCGATCTGCGAGGTTCAGTAGCTATCTCATTTGAAGTTTCATGATCATTATCATTAGCTTCCTCTGTTGCCGGTGGTGGCACGGAACATCTTCGGTACTGCGCTACTCTGATCAACGAGCAAAGATTCTTCAATCTCATCGAGTTCTACTTTTCTTCCAGTCACTTCTTTAGTGAGAAATTCTTTCTCAAGAAAGGTTCCGTTCTTAGCAACAAAGATCTTGCCTTCGGATCTGTGATAGAAAGTGTACCCTATAGTTTCCTTAGGGTATCCTATGAAGACGCATTTCTCCGCTTTGGGTTCTAGCTTGTCCGGTTGTAACTTTTTTACATAGGCTTCATAACCCCAAACTTTAAGGAACGACAGCTTAGGTTTCTTATTAAACCATAATTCATACGGTGTCGTTTCAACGGATTTTGATGGTGCTCTATTTAAAGTGAATGCGGCTGTCTCTAATGCATAACTCCAAAATGATAACGGTAAATCAGTAAGAGACATCATAGAACGAACCATATCTAAGAGAGTCCGATTACGACGTTCGGACACACCGTTTCGTTGTGGTGTTCCCGGCGGTGTCAATTGTGAAAGTATTCCGCATTTCTTTAAATGCATGCCAAACTCATAACTCAGATATTCACCTCCGCGATCAGATCGTAGAAATTTAATCTTCTTGTTACGTTGATTTTCTACTTCACTTTGGAATTCCTTAAACTTCTCGAAAGTTTCGGATTTATGTTTCATTAAATAGATATACCCATATCTACTCAAATCTGTGAAGGTTAGAACATAACGATAACCACCGCGCGATGCTACACTCATTGGTCCGCACACATCTGTATGTATGATTTCCAATAAGTAAGTAGCTCGCTCCATCATACCCGAGAATGGAGTCTTAGTCATTTTTCCCATCAGACATGCTTCGCATCTATCAAGTGACTCAAAGTCAAGTGATTCAAGTAATCCATCGGTATGGAGTTTCTTCATGCGTTTCACTCCAATATGACCAAGACGATGCCACATATAAGTAGAATTATCATTCAATTTAATTCGCTTAGCATCAATGTTATGTATATGTGTATCACTACTATCGAGATCTAACAGAAATAAGCCATTCTTTTCAGGTGCTCGACCATAAAAGATATTATTCATAAAAATAGAACAACCATTATTCTCAGACTTGAATGAATAACCGTCTTGCATTAAACAAGATCCAGATATAATGTTCATGCTCAACGCGGGTACAAAATAGCAATTATTTAGGCTTAAAACTAATCCCGAAGGTAGATGTAGAGGAAGTGTGCCGACAGCGATCACATCGACTTTGGATCCATTTCCAACGCGCATCGTCACTTCATACTTCAGTAGTCTTCGTTTATTCTTTAGTTCCTATTTCGAGTTACAAATGTGAGAAACCGAACCAGTATCAAATACCCAGGTACTAGTACGAGAACCAGTGAGGTAAACATCTATAACATGTATATCAGATATACCTTCTTTCTTCTTCTTGACAAGGCCGCTCTTCAGATCCGCCAAATACTTGGAGCAATTACGCTTCCAGTCCCTTCTCCTTGCAGTAATAGCACTCAACATCAGGCTTAGGGCCAGCCTTAGGTTTCACAGGAGGCGTGGCAGCTTTCTTGCCACTCTTCTTGTTCTTGCCTTTAGACTTGCCCTGTTTCTTGAAGCCGGTGGTCTTGTTGACCATCAACACTTGGTGCTCTTTCTTAATTTCAATCTCAGCAGATTTTAGCATGGCGAAGAGTTCAGGTAACTCTTTGTTCATGTTCTGCATATTGTAATTCATCACAAAGTTCTTATAACTAGGTGGTAGTGATTGAAGGACACGATTAATCCCCAGTCTGTTAGGAATCACTATTCCCAAGTCACGAGTTTCTTCGCATGCCCGGTCATGGCGAGCATGTGCTCACTAACGGAGCTGCCTTCTTCCATCATGCACTGAAGAAGTGTTTCGATGCTTCATAGCATTCCACGGCCGCATGAGTCTCAAAGAAAGTTTTCAACTCATTGACTAACTCATGTGGATCGTGGTGCTCAAAACTTTTTGAAGATCGGCTTCCAGACTGCACAGGATGGCACACTGAACTTGAGAGTACCGAGTTTTCCGAGTCGCGTAAACATTCTTTACTTCATCGGTTTCAGGAGGGTCACCTAGCGGTGCATCAAGCACATATTGCAGGTTTCCGCCATTGAGGAAGATCCTCACATGACGGAACCAGTCGGTGAAGTTGCTACCGTTGCTCTTAAGCTTTTCTTTCTCTAGGAACTGGTTAAAATTGATTGGGGACGCCATATCTACAACATATTCGCAATAGTTTAGACTAATGTTTATGACAAATTGAGTTCAAATTTTAATTTAACAAAATTAAAAACTAGGTGAACTCCCACTCAAAACAATATCCCTCGCATTGTCTTAGTGATCACACGAACCAAATCCATCACACCTACGCCCGATCATCACGAGACAAGATGTAATTTCAATGGCGAACACTCAAAGTGTTCATCATATCAATCATATGATTCATGCTCTACCTTTCGGTATCACGTGTTCCGAGAACATGTCTGTACATGCTAGGCTCGTCAAGGCCACCTTAGTATCCGCATGTGCAAAACTGACTTGCACCCGTTGTATGCACTTGTTGATTCTATCACCCCCGATCATCACGAGATGCTTCGAAACGACAAGTCTTGGCAACGGTGCTACTAAGGATGAACACTTTATTATCTTGAAATTTTAGTGAGAGGGATCATCTTATAATGCTACCGTCGCGATCTAAGCAAAATAAGATGCATAAAAGGATTAACATCACATGCAGTTCATATGTGATATGATATGGCCCTTTTGTCTTTGCGCCTTTGATCTTCATCTCCAAAGCACGGACATGATCTCCATCATCAACGGGCATGATCTCCATCATCGTCGGCGTAGCGTCAAGGTCAATGGCGCCGTCTTCATGATTGTTCTCCCATGTAGCAACTATTACAACTTCTTTGAAATACTACTCAACATGAAATTTAAAGACAACCATAAGGCTCCTGCCGGTTGCCACAATACAATAATGATCATCTCATACATAGTCATCATCACATCATGGCCATATCACATCACCAAACCCTGCAAAAACAAGTTAGACGTTCTCTAATTTGGTTTGCATATTTTACGTGGTTTAGGGTTTTCGAGTGAGATCTAATCTACCTACGAACATGAACCACAACGGTGATACTAGTGTTGTCAATAGAAGAGTAAATTGAATCTTCACTATAGTAGGAGAGACAGACACCCGCAAAGCCACTTATGCAATACAAGTTGCATGTCAAGCGTGGAGCAAATCTCATGAACGCGGTCATGTAAAGTTAGCCCGAGCCGCTTCATCCCACTATGCCACAAAGATGCAAAGTACTCAAGCTAAAGACAACATAAGCATCAACGCCCACAAAACCATTGTGTTCTACTCGTGCAACCATCTATGCATAGACCTGGCTCTGATACCACGTAGGATAACGTAGCATAGAAAACAAAAATTTACCGCGAACACGCAATCCAAGCCAAGATGCAATCTAGAAGACGGTAGCAACGAGGGGATTATCGAGTCTCACCCTTGAAGAGATTCCAAAGCCTACAAGATGAGGCTCTTGTTGCTGCGGTAGACGATCACTTGCCGCTTGCAAAAGCGCGTAGAAGATCTTGATCACGGCACCACGAACGGGCAACACCTCCGTACTCGGTCACACGTTCGGTTGTTGATGAAGACGACGTCCACCTCCCGTTCCGGCGGCAGCGGAAGTAGTAGCTCCTCTTGAATCCGGCAGCACGACGGCGTGGGTGTCGGGGGGTGGAGAACTCCGGCGGAGCTAAAGCACGCGGGAGCTATGGAGGAGAAGGGCGGCTAGGGTTTGGGAGGGGGTGGCCGACCACTCAGCTTGTGGTCTTGGGGTGGCCGGCCCCTCCCCTTGGCCCCTCATTATATAGGTGGAAGCCCCAAGTGTTGGACTACAAGTCTCCGAATAAGACCCGAACCCAAAACCTTCCATGTGATAGGAAACCTACCTAAGGTGGGAATCCCACTTGAGGTGGGATTGCCCCCTTCCATGGGGGTGGCCGGCCCCATAGGGGGAGTCCACTTGGGACTCCTCCCCCTCTAGGGTTGGCCGGCCATGGAGGTGGAGTCCCTCCGGGACTCCACCTTCCATGGTTGTTTCTTCCGGACTTTTCTAGAACCTTCTAGAACCTTCCATAGAACCATCCGAATCATTTTCAAACACATAAAATGACATCCTATATATGAATCTTATTCTCCCACCATTCGGAACTCCTCGTGATGTCCGGGATCTCATCCGGGACTCCGAACAAATATTCGAACTCCATTCCATATTCAAGTTCTACCATTTCAACATCCAACTTTAAGTGTGTCACCCTACGGTTCGCGAACTATGCGGACATGGTTGAGTACTCACTCCGACCAATAACCAATAGCGGGATCTGGAGATCCATAATGGCTCCCACATATTCAACGATGACTTTAATGATCGAATGAACCATTCACATACGATACCAATTCCCTTTGTCACGCGATATTTTACTTGTCCGAGGTTTGATCATCGGTATCACACTATACCTTGTTCAACCTCGTCTCCGACAAGTACTCTTTACTCGTACGTGGTATGTGGTCTCTTATGAACTTATTCATATGCTTGCAAGACATTAGACGACATTCCACCGAGAGGGCCCAGTATATCTATCCGTCATCGGGATGGACAAATCCCACCGTTGATCCATATGCCTCAACTCATACTTTCCGATACTTAATCCCACCTTTATAACCACCCATTTACGCAGTGGCGTTGATGTAATCAAAGTACCTTTCTGGTATAAGTGATTTACATGATCTCATGGTCATAAGGACTAGGTAACTATGTAACGAAAGCTTATAGCAAATAACTTAATGACATGATCTTATGCTACGCTTAATTGGGTGTGTCCATTACATCATTCATATAATGATATAATCTTGTTATTAATAACATCCAATGTTTATGATTATGAAACTAATCATCTATTAATCAACAAGCTAGTTAAGAGGCTTACTAGGGACTCTTTGTTGTTTACATATCACACATGTATCAATGTTTCGGTTAATACAATTATAGCATGGTATATAAACATTTATCATAAACATAAAGATATATAATAACCACTTTTATTATTGCCTCTTGGGCATATCTCCAACAGAAAGCGCCATCCCCATGAGGACAGATGACAAAAAGGACGCCATCATGGGAAACACTCTTCTAATCAAAGCGAAACCACCGTTCAAATGACCGCTTAGCCGATTTGACTAACGCGCTACAGCTCGACATGCGGAAGTCCCTACTCGACGCTTGGTACTACCTACTACTCCCTAGCTCGCACGCATCCAGGGCCGGTCCATCGATTTTGGGGGCCCTAGGGCGAAACGACACCAAGAACCCCTTGTTCACCAAGAACCCCTTGTACATACTGGCTAAGCTTTTCTATGGCAGGGGCAATGGCCCCCCTACTCTAGAAAATTCCTTAAAGATATCCATTTATGCTAAATTTATATAGTTTCCAACATAATTGGTGTTCTGGGCCCCTTAGCAATCTCAGTCAAGGTTCACCACTTGGTCACACACAAAAAAAACTTAAAAGCATATTATTATTCAACAAGATAAATATTAGGGTAATGCAATAACAAACTAAATAATATTTACATTTGAAAGCTCCATGGTCTTCACAATATTGGTGAAGATGTTTGAGACTATTTATTTCTATTGATCGCACGTACTATATATCATAATTTTTATTTCTACCAATTGCTACTTGTGTACATGTGTATTGTTTGCGAGAAATAGAAATATTCAGAGAAAAAAAAATGAGGGTCGGTGTTGTTCTGCACATTTAAGAAGGAGTCGGAGTATAGACACGTTAAGCTACAACTTCAACCTTCTATATTTTCTAAAATTATTCCAAACTCTACTGCTTAAAGAGTATGAATATAAGTGTATTATAAGTGCAAACAAATCTTAGACTATGGCTTTAACTGTTGATGGCCCATGGCGAGCGCCCCTTTGGCCCACCCTATAAGCCGGCCTTGTATCCAAATACCAATGCGAGAAGTGACCCAGCAGGTATAGAAATTCGAAGAAACATCACGCGTCAAATTAAGCACACATAGCCGGTTGCTAATATCTATCCGAAGTCCAAGTCCAACGTAAATGGACATCGAGTTCGTCAGGTTTCAGATGAAACCAAGCACACCGGTGGTGGCCTAGCAGAGAGAGGATTCCTTCATGCCCGCTTTCCCGATGGAACACGTGAAAGAGGATCACTCATTTGGCGCTTTGCCTTGGTCGAGATCTTACCGTCCAATTAGTTGCCCACAAAATAGAGTCTGTGGTGCAAATGCATCCGCCGTTCACGGAAGCACACACTCATCGATCGCCTACCGGATGATACTGAACCACACTCTGTGTAAAGCTCGGCCGCATCTGTACTAGTCTCTCTCACCATCAAAGGCTCGAGAGATGCTGGTTGAAGCTCTGAACAGAGAAGACAGACCATGAATCGGAGATATCTCATGCCATAGTGAGAACTGAGAAGGCCTTGTGAAAGAGAGAATAGCCAAAATACCACTAGTGAAAACCAAACATGCCAAAATACCACTAGTGAAAACCAACTTGCCAAAATAACACCCACTTTAGTTTTTTGTAGCCAAAATAACAATGCCGTTTGTTGTCAAAGAGACACCGTGAGTCAAACTGCGAGTTCCTTGTCAGTTTTTTTTGCTATTCCGAAATTACCCCTACAATCTTATCCCTTATTCAGTTCAACACAAATCCCTCCCCGCAGCTTCTCCACTCTCCATGGCGGCGCGGCGAGGAACCGCACGCCGGCGCCTCCCTGCAGCTCCCCTGCCCCTGTGATTCCTCTCCGTTCGTTGCACTCCGGCCGTCGCGCGCCGCCGTCCGCCTCACGCACCGCCCTGCGCCCTCCGCCTATCGCCCTGCGCCCTCCACCTGTCGGGCGTCGCGGTCGCACTCCGCCCGTCGCGCGCCGCCCGTCGCACTCCGGCCATCACGCGCCGCTCGTCAGCCGCTCGTCCACCGCCCGTCCGAGCACTCCCTCCCCTGGTGAGCTGCCCTCTGTTTGTCTCTTTGTTTGTTGTTCCTATTTGTTCCCAGTACATATGCATTGCAACTGCAAATTGTTGAACACAGAGAATGCAAATTTAGAATTTGGTCTGTTTATGTGTTTCAGAGTTGATTTGATGGATGATTTCAAAGTGGAAGTAGATGTTCAATCTTATTTGACAATGAAAGAGGGCAGAAGAGTGTACACAAGGGGAAAAACATGGGATTTTGTAGCTGGTCGGGAATTTTTCGGTGGCAGAAATAAAGGCTGTCGTTGAGGAGAAGTTCCAGTGGTCTAATGATCAGAGAATGACTATTTGGTATGGATCAGCTGCAGATGAGACTGTCCAACTAATTTCTGAATCAGAGATTGCTGAGTTGTTTGATAGATGTTCTGGCACAAAAATAGTACGATTTGGTGTGACCATTGAGAGTAAACAACAGCAACAAGAACCTGCTCCTATCATTGCCGAGAAGGATGATGTTCAACCTCCTATCCTGTCCGAGAAGGATGATGATCAGCCGGTTCATGCACCATTCTTTGCTTGGCCGAAGTAAGCCTATGCAGGGGAGTACGAGGATGACGAGCCTGTTGGATGCAATGGAGAGAGCACTTATTTGGGGGAGGAGAATGATGATGCCAAGCCACAAAATAATGTGGAGCCAGAGGTAGTTGCTAAAAGAGTTCCACTGGGAACACTAGATGTTGACAATACTTATGATCCGCAACACGTGAAAGGGGATGACGAGTCTTTACTTGCAAACAACGTGCCTCCCACTTACATCCATGACAAGAACAATCCTCGAATCGAAGTTGGAGCAACATTTCCGGACTCTCAAGCATTTAAAGTTGCATTAAGACAAGTAGCCATTAGAGAAGATTGGTCCTTTGACATGGAGTATAGTGAGCCCGAGAGATTCAGGGCTAAATGCAAGGACAAGGATTGTCCATGGAGGATACATGCCTCCAAAATAAAGAACACCAAGACTTTCATGGTACCATTTTATTGCTGTTTGTTTATTATTATTTATTGCTTGCTGATTTCCCACTATTTGTTGTTGTTTATTTGATACTCATGTTTCTTAATTATATTGCAGGTCAAGAAACTTCCCTTTGGGCATACTTGTGGAAGCGCTAATTGCAGCAAAGGAATGGCAAACATAAAATGGCTTGCTGATAAAGGGAGGGCTGCACTTCAAGAGGATGCCACTGTGACTGCAAAACAACTTAAAGAACGTTTGCAAAGGGAGTATGATATAAAGCTTCAGTATAGCGATGTTTGGAAAGGAAGAGCTCGTGCAAAGGATCAATTAGAAGGTACGTATAAGGAGAACTTTCAGTTGTTGTGGAGCTTCAGGGCTGAACTGTTGGCAGCAAATCCTGGAAGTATATTTGAGATAGACACAAAAACAACAAAAAACAAAAAGGGTGATACTGTGCATGTTTTCAATAGGTTGTTCATTGCCTTCAAGCCTTGCATTGATGGGTTTTTGGAAGGATGTAGACCATACGTGGGGGTTGACGCAACTTTTCTTAGTGGGAAATACACTGGACAATTGGCAGCCGCAATTGGTGTGGATGGACATAGTTGGATGTTTCCCGTAGCATTTGGTATTTTTGAGAAGGAAACTAAAGAGAACTGGATCTGGTTCATGGAACAATTGAAATTGGCCATCGTAGAGCCACATGGGCTTACAATCCATACCGATGCATGCAAGGGGTTGGAGAGCGCCATTTCTATAGTTTACCCAAATTGTGAACATAGAGAATGCATGATGCATCTCATGCTTAACTTCAAGAAAAAGTTCAAAGGTGACATATTAGATAATATGTGGCCTGCAGCTTGGACATATGAAGTAGAGAAGCATGCTTCACTAATCGCAGAAATAGAAGCACACAGTGTTGAAGCAATAACATATTTGCAGAAGCATCACAACCGTGTGTGGACAAGAAGCAAATTTTCAGCAATCCCAAAGGTTGAGTATGTGAGCAATAATTTGGCTGAGGTTTTCAATAATTGGATTAGGGAGGTTAAACAGCTTGCACTTGTTGAGCTTCTGGATATGCTTAGAGAAATGATAATGACGATGCTACAGAAAAGGAGAGATGTTGGTGAAACGCTGCTAGGTCACATACTACCTAGTGTGATAAAAGAGTTGAATCTGAAAAGCAAGGGGCTGCATTACTTGGAAGCAAGAGCATCGCCAAATCTAGCTGAGATTTCAGGAAATGGTTGGAGGCACACTGTTGACTTGGAGAAAAAGAGTGCTCTTGTAGGAGATGGCAGATTTGTGGTAAGCCATGCACACATGCTCTTCGGTTCATTTTCTCTAAACAAGCAAAGCTAGAGGAATATGTTGACGAGTACTTCTCGGTGGCAAGATTTCAAGCGGCGTACAAGGGAGTTCTAGTGCCAATTAGGGGCAGGTCGCAATGGCCCAAGGTAACTCCTGGGTTTGATATGATTCCTCCCAAACTTACCAAGAGTGCTGGCCGTCCAAGAACAAGAAGGATAAAAAATTACACCGAGGGTGGAACCGGTAGAAAACATAAATGCAAAAGGTGTGGAGCCATAGGCCATCTTCTGAAGACATGCACAGAGCGAGAGATTGAAAGTGATGCCGACCGAGATGCTACACCTTCTCCACGGTAATTATTTCACGTGTCCAAATTTCTTTCAATTGGCTTGCATATTTCCTTTCTAACAATGTGTATTGACTTGTAGGAAAAAATCAAAGGGTGAAGCAAGCATTGCAACAACTTCTTCTCCTAAGACACCAACTAAGCAAGGTACTCAAGTTGCTACTCCTACAAGTCCAATGACAAGGCAGAGGGCTGCAGCTATTGCAATTGCTTCTTCACCTCCAAGTGCATCTACAAGGAGTAAAAGTTTCGGTCCTAGCCCTCTTCGACAAATTTAGTGTATTTAGCTATGAGAACCATTCTCTTATGGCTGTGATATCATTAGAACCATGCTCTTATGGCTGTGATAATCACGAGAACCATAATCTTTTGTGGGTAGTGGTCTAAACCATAACGTGTTGCTGCTAGCTTTTGTTGATGCTATCTTATTCCCAACCATGTATATAGTTGAATTGTTTAAATGTTGTCAAAATGACTTGAAATGATGTCAAAATGTTGCTGCAATGCTGTCAAGTTATGATGAATGTTGTTAGGTTGTGTTGAAATGTTGTCAAAGTAAGCTGAGATAGTGTTGTATCAGATTGTCATTGTTTTATGTTGATTTGTTGTTGAAACGTTCTGAAGAGATAAGGGTATATGTGTCTTTCTTGGATGATGTTAGTCCCAGTTAGCCACTAGTGGCATTTTGGCTACAAAAAACTGAAGTGAGTGTTATTTTGGCAAGTTGGTTTTTACTAGTGGTATTTTGGCATGTTCGGTTTTCACTAGTGGTATTTTGGCTATTCTCTCCTTGTGAAATGTCTAGAGATAGCTGTTTGGCTCTACAGAACACCATGGTTGATTGAACGGGCAGTTTGACGAGGCACTCAATTTTGACTAGAGGGAGTGAAATTACCAAATATATTGCTAGTAAAAACCGGGAGTTTCAATATAGCACTTAAAAATCAGTTGCCAAAGTAGCATTGAAGTTTTAGTTTAGTTTTTTAGTGACGAAATAGCTGCGTCAAAAGGTTTCCGTTAGCTTTTAGTACAATCAAAAAAATAGCAGTGCAGTTCTACTTATAATTTTTTACTACTATTACTTTTAAATTTGTTTGTAGTGCTATTGATGATTATTAATATGTTGGCGGAATTTTTGCAAAAAAAAGAAAAAATAACACTGCAGTTTAGTTGTCAGTCATTTGGATACACCAAAATTACCCCGTTCTCAATTTTTCCAGGCCCAAACAGCCCGAGTGTCCGACCTAACCAATACAACACCATCTTCTCCCTTTGGCCCTACACCTGACCATGGCGGCGCGCCGTACAACAGCGACCCCACGCCGCCGGCGCTCTCCTCCCTCTCTCTAGTCTCCCTCCTGCGCCCCCCCGCGTTCGCCGTCACCCAGTCCCTGCTCGGGCTGCCGCGTTCGCCCTCCCTGCTCGCGACGACAGTACTACGCCGGATTCCTACTCGCGGCTCTCCCCTGACACGTACGTCCTCCCTGCTCGCTCCCCGCATCTGCAGCCGCCCCTCTCTGCTGCTGCTGCTTCCTACGGAGTAGTATTGTTCGTCTCCCCTTTTTATTCCCTTATTTGGCAGGCTCTGTAGTATTGTTCGAGGCGAGTAGCAAATTCAGAATTTTGCTGTGTTTCTGAAATTCTGTATAAAATGCTGCTGACATGATGCCTGTGAGTTGCTGAACTGCTGTCAATGTAATGCTGAAATGCTGTCAAAAGTGCTGCTCAAATGTTGTCAAAGTGCTGCTGATGAACTGCATCCTCTCTTGCTATTTCCATGAAGCTGATCACTTACAAAGCCGTATTTTTTTACAGGGAAAATCATATCATTTGAGGGTTTTCAACAAGAAGAAAGAGGCACGGTGATGTCGGCGCTGGAACCGGATCTTGGGGCAATGGCGGCCGGGCCTGTCAACAAGAAAGTTCGGGCCCTGGGGACTGAAGGCTGGTCCAAATGGTCCTCGCTCCAGGACGACCTTGTCCGCCGCATCGCCAACTCCTTCCTTGCCTCCAACGACCTCGACCACTACATGTGCCTCCGTGCCGTCTGCCCCAGCTGGCGATCCGCCACCGATGACCCCAAGGATAACGCCTCCGACCCCGTTTTCCACCCGCTCCGGTGGATCATCCTCGACGAGGTCTTCCAAGGCGACGATGACGTGCGGATTCTGTTCAACACCCACACCGGGCGCTTCCTGCACAAAAAGCTGCCCCTGCTCCGTGAATACTATGTCGTGGCCACCACCCCCAGCGGATTCTTCGTCTTGGCAGAGAAGACCCCTCCTCACAGAGCTCGTGTCTTCAACCCTCTCACCGGCTGCTTGACCTGTTTCCCATGGCCGGTGCCACTCGAGGCGGGGGTCGCCCAGGTCGGCCGTGATGACGGCTTGTTCTGCCTCTATTTTCTTGGTGGCTCGTCTCGCAAATTTTACACGGCTGTTCCGGGAATTGAAAGTGTCTTCTCTAGAGACTGTCAGCAAGAAGTTTACAATTCTTCCCGGGATCTAGTCCTAGCTGGTGCCTACCCACAATACATCTCTGCACCGGCGTTGGCTGCTGCATTTGTTGCGCTATCCGATCTTCTGAGTTCTCATTCTGATTTTGTCAAGTTTTTATCGAGTGCTCTTCCTGAATATGATGTAAACAACATCCGGTTCCGGTGTTATGTACTGGGTTTGGCTGCACAAGTTTATCTGCACGTCGAAATGGAAGGAAGAATGCCCATTGTGTTCAAGATGAACACCGAGATAGGCAAGATTGAGCCTGTCGAGAGCGTCGGCACATTTGCCATCTTCATTGGTTGCCACAGGTGCTTGACTGTGGATGCTGATAAGTTCCCTGCGATTGAGGCAAACTGCGTCTACTACACACAACACTCGGGTTCGTTGGCTCACATCTGCAAGTACAACCTCAGTGACAAGAAAGTAGAGAGGCTCTCTGAAGTTGCCGAATTCGTGAAGGAGGACAAGCAGTTTGTCCTCGTCGCTGCCCGTCCTTTCACGATCATCCAGCTTCTCTGCAGCTACACAATCAACCGAAGGGATTCTGAACTGGCCTTGCAACAAATGGTACAAGGCGCCGAGCAATCTTGTTCCAACTTTGTGGATGGTGATCTTGATGGCTGACAGTGCTTCCCTTTTGCTAAGTTACTCTTCATATTTCCTCTCTAGTCTTTTGGTTTGTTAGGCCTTGAGACGTTCTGGCCAAGAAATAGGCTGATTCTAGGTCAGATCACCTGTCCAATCTTCTGCTTAATCAGCTTCTGCATTTGCCTCGTTACTCTAATTGGGCTTTGTTTATTTTTGCAATCTCTTGTTTGAAAGAAACAGGTTTATTATTTGCTCATATGTTGCCTGGGATTAGAACTTAATACGATTGCAAAACTTTCTTGTACTTGTGTAATGACCCCTGCTATCTATGCTTAACTAGTTGTACTGCTTGCACTTGCATTTTTAGTCTGTGACTTGTTAGATTTCTGTGCATTTCTGTAAAACACAATTTGTAGAATGATTGGTGTGGAGTGCTCAGGATGTGCTTCGAAGCTCATCAATCCTGCAACGAACTATTCTCTATGTGCCCACTTGTCTTGTTTTACTTCGCATTGCAATGCTTAATATCTGGCAGTAGTAAATGTCGGCCCATTTATTGACAGCTTCTGAATTTAGCTCCTGCAATTGGACTGTTAACATATTACCATGCCTTGTTTTACATATTAGCAATGCAATCTAGTGCTTTGTGAGTTTGTAATGTATTGACTAAGCAAGAAACAAGAGCTCAAAAATTCCTTGTAATGCTGCAACGGAAAGCAGAGAACAGTAGTTGAAGCTGACATAGATCAGTGGGTGAGCTAGTACATGCATAGTTCTCACCCTACCTCTGTTAGAACTGCATAGAACTGCGGTGCAGTTTCGTTCTATTCTCTGATAGAACATTGTGCCCTGGTTGAGCTCTGGTGAAGCTGTAGTTTACCTTTCAGCTGTAGGTTTTTTTGGTGGGGCTATCCTCAGCTTACTTTTAGTGTAGGTTGAATCCTTAGGTAATTGATGAATTTAAAGTTTGCCTTGTACCATTGATATCACCAAACCATTCAGTTAAGACATCAATTTATCTTCTTGAAAAAAACACCTTGTTCAGTTGGTAGATGATTGATTATTGGTTCAGGGATCAGCTGTAAAATTGTCAGCACTAAGCAGAATTTCAATCAAGACCCAACATAAATCAATTTTATATAGACCGTTACAACACACACACACCATATGTTCAGAATAATTTGCGAGGTAAACCATGTGACTCTACAAGCCTGATAACGATGCCTAAGGTATGTGTATTGAATTGCTCTTCTCATGTAGTCTTGTATTACTTCATAGTAATCCAATCAGGTGTTTAATTTCCCAACTTCTGAATTTAGCTCCTGCACTTGGATCACTGAACATGCTTCCGTGCAAGGTTCTTCTCCTTAGGCTCAATTTGCAATGTTGTGCACTGGGCAAGAAATAGGTTTTGGATTTGCATTTCATTCCGTTATTCTAATGCTCCCTGACGTCAATATATGCTGCAGTTCCTTGTACTAGTTTTTTCTAGTTTGTTCCTTGTATTTCTGGGCACAATTGTTGCAGAAACACAATTGTTAGCACGAATGTTGTTAAGAATTGAGGACGTGCTTTGTAGCTCATCATTGTTGCAAAGAGCTCACAGTTGCTATTTCTAACTTTTCCCTAGCAGATGTTCTACCTTTACATAGAGTGCAACCTGTTTTGCATCCTTTGTAGATTCTCTGCATAGGTTGCATCCTGTGATGCTGCAACTGCAAGCAGAGAACAGTATCTGAAAATTGAAAGTAATGTAGACCAGTGGCTGATCTATTTAACAGCGGGTACATGCAGAACTACTAGTTCTTACCCCAGCTATATAATTCCTTCTTCTTGAACTCCTGCATCAAGTGTTGGTTTGTTTTCTCGAAAAAAAAAAGGATTGTTGTTTTGGTCGATTTCTTCAGAAGCTGTAGTTTACCATTCTTCATCTGGAACTGCTGCATCCTGGTGGCCCTGGCTCTGGTTCGTGGGGGGGCTAGGTTTGGTGGCTTCTTCGGGTACTGGCACGGGCGGAGCCTAGTGGAGACGAAAGTGGGCGCAAGTACGACCACCCAATTCTGCTTCCCATTTTCCCAGTACGACCACCCAGAACCGAAAGAGGCGAGTTGCGAACAGAGACAACACGTATCTGCCGCCTTCCTTGGCTAGCTTAGCTAATCACTAGGTCTCCTCCCGTTGATCCCCTCCTCGCCCCTCCATCCTCCTCCTTGGCGCCATGCCGCCGCGATCCAACGCCGTGGGAGGCTGCTCCGCCTGGCCAGGGTGCCCAGCACCCCCACCGCACGCCATCGGCCAACTGTGAGAGGTACTCTGTATGTCGTGTTTCTGAATTTCGATTTTTTCGTTGTGAATTGGAATGCACTGGCAATATAGAATACCATGAATTCACTGGATTGCTCAACTGATGCATTTTTTCGATTTAGGTAGCAATGGGGAAACAAGAGAGGATGCGGTCCTTTTTTAAAAAGAAAACGAGCTGATGAAATTTTTGACCTTGAACATATTTCCCTTCCTGATGTTATGGCCATATGAAAATATTATTGCTTATTTCAAAGCTAAGAAGAACCGAAGAGCATTTCTCTTGCTAGTTATAGGTCACAGCGAGTTGTCTTTTGGTCAGTATATGCCATCTTTTTTCCTTTGGAGCATCCAAATTTACTTATACACAATGTTCATGTATATTCTAACCAGTTATATATGTTGTATTTGCGTGCACAAGATACCCTTTTTAATATTTGTTTCATGTTTTTTTATGAAAATGACCCCCTCTTGTGTTTTGTTCACGCTCCGCCAGGCCATAGTGGGCTCCGGTCCCTAGTATATTCTCAAAATGCAAAAAAAAATTTACTATGCATCTGGCCAAGCCCGTCCGAACTCGACTCGTCGTCTATACTTCTATCGTTCTTGTCAGTATTCTAATAGTGATGGCGACAATTTCAAAATTATTTATGCGATACGTACTTTATTACCACGGCAGCGGTAGAGCATGGATGTTGACGGTGCTCCCCTAGAAAAGCTGGCAAATCTTTGTTCTTTTATAGAGCAACTGAACGAGCTGGAGAATGTCGAGTTCAATTGGGCGTCTTTGTTTTTAAATCTTGTGTTCTTATTGTCAACTTGTGTAGCACAAAGCTATGCTATTATTCTACTAATCAGTACATCCAAGTCCCTCGTTGATGAATCAGTTTATACACGAGCAGAAAGTAATAGCATCATATGGTTAGAACTACATCCTATTCCATGAAACCGGCCGGTACCCAAATCCAAAATAAGACGAGATTTTAGTAAGTCAAAACAACATCTATAACACCTTAGAAGCAAGCATTCAGTAGGTAAAAGAAAAAATCCCTTAAAAAATCGGCTACACCAGATTATTGCTTTATATTACAGATTACGAAATCATAATATATCACATCATGTGTCGTTTACGTCTGTTTGCAACGTTCTCGGTTCCTTTATTGCAGTTTAAAGTTAACGTACTAATATATTAGCAAAAAAGGAAATGAAATTTTCTTCTTCTCTGGACCTGCGTCTAGTACTAAACAAGAAAGTAATCAATGGTATGAAATGGCCTAGCAAATACAGTACATCACTACATATTTGTCAACAACCTTCTATTAAAACAGTGTCTTCTTCTTTTTACACTTTTCGCCAATGACGGTTAGTCTTCCATTGTAGGGATGAGAAATGGTCATGTAATTTATTTGTATATTAGTCATCTTAAAGATATATCACTAATCATCAAATAAACTTAGAAGGCTAAACTACACCTAATGTGAAAATATTATTTGACTAAGATAGAAGAGACAAAAAGGAGTGCGGGACCACTGTTCCAAAGACAGCCCACTAGTTGAGGTTAAGCTAGAAACTTCAAGATATTTATTCAGATGCTTAAGCTTTAAATCATGTAAGAAGGCATTAAAACAGATCAGTAGACACGAGCAATTATAAATCCACTTAAGTATATTTAAGGAGCACAAACTATCTATCGAAGAATAGCACTTTGTGTTTCTTAGTATAGATATTCACGTAAAGCTAGTTTACTAGAAGCTTTTATAATATGTTGACAAGTAAAATAATAAGTTAAGAGATCGATTATGGATCACATACCACTTAGAAATAGTTCGTTCTCTGTTGGGATTATTAGTCTTCTAAAGATTTTGACAACTCCTTTGGTACTTGCATGACAAACGTGTTTAGATCGTATGTCTTAACGACGACATAGAAATAGTTATTTCTTAGCGGATATTGGTAGTCTTCATGTCCATGTCTTTGAAATTATATCTCGTGTAGATCATATGGTTATTAGTGATGACTTGGGAATAGTTATTTCACATGTGGCTGACATATAGAAAAACAAGACAAGCTAATATTATTTTTGTGGAACAAAAGTAAGGTTGAGTAAAATATATATTCAGAAGTATAATAAACCACATTTTGTTCTAATATTTAGAAACATAATTAGATAGCAAGTTTAGAAAACAAATAACAAAAATAGGTACAACTTTATTAGGCTAATATTGTATTAAGAAAAAATACACATTTATGACAAGGTATATTGAAACAAAAGGTAACGTGTTTCGTATAAATATAAGATGAACGTTAAAATGTACCTTGTTCCGTGCCATACAAGCGACTATGGTGAGGAATTGAACCACAATGTTGTGTTTGTGGCAACTATTACTCTTGTATATGCCGATATATACTTGGATGTGAGTAAGAAGTGGCCAAACTCACCCTCGCATCGAGCAACATCGTCGCCGGGATTAGCGAAAGGAATACACATGCGATGTTGCTATCAAGCAAGTTGCACCGCCTAGAGCCCTGCCAAATCAAGGGGAATATACAAGCTCACGAGGATGGGGGCTAGAGTGGATTTGGTGTTCAGAGGGGTACGTGCGCACCCTCTCGCTACCGTTGGATTTGCTTTTAGATACGTACTGTCCCGCAGAGACGTTAACAGCGACCTCACGGCGTGGAATCCCTTTTCAAGTTGGCCGAGCGGTGACGGCCGAATTAACAGCCACGCGCATCTTATCCCATGGATGTCAAGTCTCAACCATTCAATCTCTTCCAAAACCAACGGTGAGCAAGCAGCGGCGGCGCTGCGGGGCACGCCCGGGCGCGCGCGATAGCGCGTTCGACGCGCGGGGCTGCGAGGAGCAGTTTGGTGGCGGCTCCGCTTCGGGAAGGTCGCCGGAGCGACGCCGACAACGATATGCGGCGGCGGCCGGGGCAGACGTGCGGCGCGGGGGAGCTAGGGAGGGGGAGAGATAGAACGGAGGGGCGCCGGAGCACCGGGTGCTCACCACGAGCGTCGTGGAGGGGTCAGTGAGGCTGGGGAAGGCCGGGAGGCACCGCGGCGGCCACGGCGAGCTCGGCCGGCTGCGGGGAAGAAGACGCCGTTGGCGTCGATTGGGGGCGCCCGCGGCCGATTCCTTCGGCGAGGAAGATGCAGGGGGCGAGGCGGAGCGAACTGCGTGCTCGTCTTGGCTCGCCGGAGCTCTGAACGGCGGCGACGAACGGCTGCCGGGTGGGGCTAGGGTTTCGGTTTTGAGGCGGGAGAGGGCCACAGAGAGGGAATGGGAGGCTTGGGTGAGAGAGGATGAGGACGAGAGGGAGAGGCGTGCGGGCATCTCCAGGACGAGAGGGAGAGTCGGCGACCACGCTCGGCATGGTGCTGCGCGGCGGCGGCCATGGACGAGAGGATTAGGTGTGGAGATTAGGTGAGAGAGGAAAGGAGAGGATAGAGAGGTTGCTGCACAGAAATATTCCACCAAACTGACGGCGTTAGACACGTGTTGGACAATAGAGGCGTGCTCACGTACCCATGTAATCACTGAGGTTCTTTTGGGGGCTAGAATTACATATGGGTATGCAGGTTCATGAGAGATTTTAGGGGCCGAGCCCATCTAAACCCGTTGGGAAATTTTGGTGTCGTCTAGGATAATCCCTTCAATACCGGTCCAATACCCATGTGTTGAATGATGCCTTAGAGGGAATATAAGAAATTTTCAATACACATGAAGGCCCAAAAAAAAGTTCATGGGACATCGAGTTGGTTCTTCCACCAATTTGACAATCTCATAGTTCCAATTCCACTTCCCCTTAATTAGGCGTGTAGCGATATATTGATTCTATCACTTTCGATCTGCTTGCCCCAATATCTTTGGCATGACACCACTTCTCTATCATGGACGAGTTAAGCATGAAAAGGCGCTTGATCGGTACAATCGACATTTGAGAAGTTACTTTCTGAAAAAACCTTGGGAGTTTGCTCTGTCACGAATATAGAGAACCGGATGCAATATGGTTAGATACGAGAAAGTGACATGGTTGTTGCACTGAAAAAATGCGTCCCCTCGTAACTACATGCACATTTATCGGTGCATGATGGAGCATGCAAAAGAGGGATATTGTTATTGTAGTTGGTATGTAGTACACTTGGGACACCTTCGACAACATCAAGGATTGGTGGGAATCAGTTGTCTACCACAATGGTATTACAAGGAAGTCGCTCACCTCGCTCATCATGCTAACTTTTTGGGAGATTTTGAACGAGCTGAATGCAAGGGTTTTTCGTCATGTTTCCTCCCTGACCACTGTGGTGGTGCAAAAGATCAAGTTAGAGGTGGCTTTGTGGTGTGTAAGGTGGGTGCCAAACATTTGGTGTCACTAATGCTGGGAAAGTAGGCTTTTCTAGCCGAGCGATTGGCTCACATTTTGATATGTAAAACTTCTTCTATTTAAGTGAGATGAGGCAAAGCTTTTGCCTTCATTTCCTAAAAAAAAAAACCTAGTGCTTTCTAGTTAAGTCTATTTACATGTTGGCACTTCGCAACCTCGTTGGCTCCTTTATTGCAACTCAAATTTTACATAAGGAATTAGTGAAGTGCAAACGGGTACTACCTTTTCGGAACTGTGTCAACTAAGCAAGAACGCAATCATACGGAAGAGCCTAGCAGATCTGCAGGTACATGCAACAGCGCATTAAGATTACTGATGAACCTGAATTCTCTCCATTTCACTACCGAAAGAGAAGCCCATTTCACATCCGAAAGAAGAGCAGAGCTCGTAACTTAAACGCTGCTGCCAGGAAGCAAATTGGGGAATAGGAGACGTTTGAGATCGATTTGGACGCACCTTCATCCTAACACGAACACGCGTACAGGTCGACCCGTCGAAGGCACATCTTGTGGGAACTGAAGCGCGCAAAGTGCATGCCAAAGCAAAAGGCCACCGAGTTCGTCATGTTTCAGATAAAACCTTATCGCCGTTGAATAAGCCTACAAGGAGGATTCGTTCCTTGCTTTCCCGGGCACGCCTGAACTAGCGAGGTGCAGTCATCCGGCGCTTTGCCTCGAGAGCTGATTCACATCTCACCGTCCGGTTAGTTTTAGCACAAAATGCAGAGCCTGTCTTGCCAAAATCCTCTACCGTTTTACTTCAAAAAAAAAAAAAAATCCTCTACCGTTGATCTGGTACAGTACTGAACCGAACTCGTGTAAAGCTCTGCGGCATCTGAACTTTCCCTCTCACTGTAGAATGGTACGTGAGCGGTCATACGAGCTGCTCACCACACGACGCGAGCACCTCGATCTTTTTGGCTCAGATCGGCGAGAATCTGGCGCCGGGAAGCTGCCGAAGGGAGCACTCGTTGTCTTGCACAAATAGATTGGGCGAGCCAGACGACGAGAAGTCCTCGGTTCAATCGACATTCGACAGATGAGAAGCGAGAGAACCCTTGCTATCACGGTCATGGAGAACCTGATGCCGCACGGTCTGATAGAGAAAAACGACGCGGATGGAACGAAGAGCATCTCTAACGGAGCCCGTAAATCTCGCCGGAACCGAACTTTCCGGCGGATTTACGTGTTCGGGCCAAAACTGGCGCCGATCAGTGACCGAATCGGTAGGCCGGCCCGAATCGAAAGTTCGCGGGCCCGAGAAATCCCCCGCACGACCCCTATTAAAAGGGATCGCGGAGGGAGTTCGGTTCGCAAACCCTACCCCTCCGCCGTCCTCCTCGCGCTCCGCCCCTCCGACGAGCAATCCACGCGCCTAGCCACCAACCGCCGCCGCCACGCGATGGCCTCCGTGGAGGTGCGACCGAGCCGCGGGATTGGGCGGCGGCGATTCGCCGCCGCCCGTCTTCCGTGAGGCGGAGCGGCGGAAGTGGAACCGCAGCGGCGCGCGCAGCGCAGCGCCGCCGTGGACCAACCGGAGGCTCACGCCCCAAGCTCGCCCGCTACGGCAACCGGCCGCTCCTCCCGGCCGAGCCGCGCACCGCGGCCGCCGTGGCGGCGAGCCGAGGAGGACGACCCGTCCCCACGCGCTCCAACATTCTCCGCGGGGACTACGTCCACGGCAGCGACGAGAGAGGCGGTGATGGCGCAGATGTTCGCCATCCGCGAGGCGGAGGCGAGGCCCGCTCGCCGAGAAGAAGCCGACGCCGTCCGCAGCGGGAGAGGCGGCGAGAGGCCCGCGTCCGCAAGGTCAAGCTCGAAATAATCGAGCTTGACAAGGACGACGCGTGAAGACTTCACGCCGTCGACGATCTCCGCCAGCACCAGCACCATCGCGCACGCCATAGCTAGTAGGCCGCATTTTGCTCATTTACCTAGGTTATTAGGTTGTCGGTGACAAACAATGATCATCGCTAGTAGTAATTTGAATTCCCCGCACTATGTAAGTATCTATTTCATCTATGAACTATGGTCATCGCGAAAATTTACCCGCGCCATTTCGAATTCCAGTTTTCGGTTTCATTTTTACGTGTTCTATTCTGCGCCGGACCAAATTTCGTCAGAACTTTCGTTTTCGGTGAACTGAACTCGCGCTTTTCGGTTCGCATTTTTTCGGTCTAATGCTCTAAGACAGCGACAATTTCCAGATTGTTTTTATGGCACACGCTACGTGCGGTTACGACGATGGCGGAAATACTAGTATAGATGTTGACATCGTTACTCTTAAGAAATTTGGCGAATCCAATACATTTATATGATCAACCGGAGAATGTTGAGTTTGATTGCATCTTTCTTCTTTATTCTTGTGTTCTACGTTGTCAAATTGTGTAGCACGCACTGGTAGAAATATTTTAGTTTGTCGCATGTCATTAATCGCATTCAAGCGACTAATTGCAAAGGCCTCTTAACATGTTAAACCGCGACTAAAGCGCGTCCACGTGGGCTACTCGCCTGGCGGATTTTTAGTATGGTGTCCTCAACCGGGACTAAAGGCTATTTCGTTAATTTTTTTAATTCATTTGGATTTCTAAATTTTTTTTCGCTCCGTTTTTTTTTTTTTTTAATTTCTCTTATTTCAGTTATTTGCATAGCTTAGTCTCTATCTCTAACTACACTTATCTCTAGTCAAATTACTTACTCTTGGTCAAACTTCCCGCTCGGTCACCCATCCTCCCACTACTCCACCTCTAGCACGCTTAACATCCGAGTTCCATTCCGTTCGCATCCAAGTGCTTCGCATGTATGTGATAGTAGTATCATATCAATCCTATTAACATGTTGATCGATGTCACATTTCTTTAGTGTTTGAATTTCAAATAATTCTTTTAATAAACAAAAGTAATGATGTAATAATAATATTGAATAAATAAATAAACATTAACTTTTTAATTTGTATTATTTTTAATTTTATTAATTAATTAAATATATTTTTTGCCAAACCTAAAATCTAAAAATTTGAAAATCTAAAAATTGGGTAAAAATGATAGTAATCTTTATGCAGAATGAAATTATTAATTTTAGGTTTTAAAAAATTAAAAAAATATATAATAGTTAATTTATAGAAAAAACTAAAATCTTCCTGCTTTTGTATTTCCATTTGGAATTTTGAGAATCTAAAATTAGCTAACCGGGTAAACCGGGTGAATTCGGATGTAACTTTTTCCCAGGATTTTTTGATATATTATACGTTTTTTTCGACGTCGTATGCAAAAGTTATTGCGGTTTTACCATTTTTTAAACTTTTTTGCAAAAAAGTGGAAATTCGAATTTCTTAATTTCTCCGAATAGTAGGTTGCATAACATACAAGAATCTGAAGACAATTTTTTTTTGAATTTTCTATCATTTTCTTTTGTATTTTACAAACCAAAAAAGGCGATCCACGGGGGCGGGGGTGCAGGTGCGTGGGAGTACAAAAACTCGGAAAAACCTTTAGTCGCGGTTGGGACACCAACCGCGACTAAAGGAACCGCGACTAAAGATTTTTCCGTTGACATCGTTACCCTTAAGAAATTTGGCGAACCAATACATTTATATGATCAACGGAGAATGTTGAGTTTGATTGCATCTTTCTTCTTTATTCTTGTGTTCTACGTTGTCAAATTCTGTAGCACGAAGCTACGGTATCATTCTAGAGTCCATTTTTCTATTGCTTCGTGTACGTCCAAGTAGCTTGTTGATGAACCAGCTTAAAAAAGAGCAAAAGTAATATCATCAAATGTTAAGAGCTATACCTTGTCCCATGAAATCAGTACCCTGAAGTGGTTAGATTCTGAAGTAATACGACATTTTAATCAGTCAAAACAACGGAAATTAAAAACATCTATAATACTGAAGAAGCACGCACTCCCTTTAAAAAAAGGAAGAAGCAAACGTTCAGTAAGCAAAAAAAAAAGATATATGTAATAAAAAAATTACAGCAGATTATTGTTTTCCATTGCAGATTATGAAATCATGATATCACTTCATGTGCCGTTCAGGTCTCAGTTACAACTTTCTTGGTTCACTCATTGCAGTTCAAAGTTCACAGCATATTAAATTAGTAAAGGGCAAAAGGAGTTCTATTTTTTTGGATCTGCGTAAAAAACAAGAAATCAATCTTAATGAATGTCCTAGAAAATACATCACTACATATTTATCAACAACATTCGACAAAATTGATTGTCTTCTTTTTTACATTTTTCACCAACGGATACTTTTCCATTTTAGGGACTAAAAAATGATCATATACTTAATTAATTCACATATTAGTCGTGTTACCAACAAGAAAGGGTAGGAGCATTGTTCCAAAGACAACCCACTTTTTGAGGTTAATCTAGTAACTTCAAGATAATTTTTAAGACTTTTATAAGCTCGAAATCATGTACCGAGGTATTTAAATATAGTATATCAATAGACAGGGCCACTTGCAAATACACTTCGCTATATTAAAGGAGCACAAAATATTCTGGGGGAATAGCATTTTGTGTTTTTAGTTTGGATACTCAGGGAAAGCCAATTTGACAAAAGCTTTTATAATACATCGACAAATAAAATAATAAGTTAAGAGAGTTATTACATGTTGAGACTTATAAATAGTTATTTCTCTATTAGATGTGTGCAACTTCTTCCGCACTTGCGCGTGACTCGTGGTTAAATCGTAGGGTTCTTAACGATGAGTAAGAAGGCATTGTTTTTTTGACACAATAAGAAGGCATTGTTAGTCGCCATATTTAGATATTCCAACAGTATCTCATGTTTATATCATATGCTTCTTAGCGGTGACTTATAAATAGTTATTTCTCATGTGCATGAGATGTAACAAAATTAGTAAGTAATGTTATATTCATGGAAGAATGTTAAGTTGATTAAAACAAGAATTAGATGTATAATAAATCCAAATTTATCCTAGCTAATATTTAGCAGCATAGTTACAAAGTTAGTTTCCATACAAATAACAGAAAATGCATAAGCTTAGTACCTAATAATCTATATGAAAGAACACACATTTAATTTCAAAATATACTAAAACAAAAGGAAAAAATGTTTAGTATAAATAAATGGTGAATTGTTGGGGCGAATAGGGTGTACCGCAGTAGGGGCTCAATCTAGCAAGCAGAGATGGCCCATTTGAGTGGCGCAAGTATTGATGAAGCCGGGCAGCGTAGTTGGGAGAAGATGGAGGCCCAAGCCAACTAAGGAAGATCCAAGAGGGTCTTAGAAAATTCGGGAAGAAGGAATACATGTAGTATGAGGCACGGTATGCTTACCGTAGTAGCCTAGTACTCTGTAGTCGGTTAGGCGTTTACCTCCATGGAACACTAGGGGTTGGCGTCTTTATAAGCCGGCTAGGGAATAGCCTTTAGGGAACGAGAACAATGATAGCAGAACACATGTACTCTTGTCTATTATACTGAATTTCAAGCAAGAAAAAACGATCCTCCATCAAAGGGATGTGAACCTGGCTAAAAATCGCTGACTCACATCATCCCGAATATCCTGTCATCTAGTTCCACTACTAACCCTAGATTTGAGGACTCCCCTCATGGTACTATCGTTAAAAATTCAACAATAGTTGCGCCCACCATGGGGCTGCCGATATCTCGAGTCGAGTTTTGGGCAGAAAATCTTGGCGGCATCGGTGAGGCCATCGTATTCGTCCATATCGTCTGCTTCGGCGACAATATGTTCATCGCGGCGGAAACCTACATGCCCTTTGTTGGTCACATCACCGCCTACATGGTCCTCCCGATCAGCGATACCAACATCTTTGTCGGATTCACTTCGGTACATGCGGCAGTTGAAGCAATACGTCCCACCCAACCCACTCTAGCTAGATGTGGAAACCATGGTGGAGATCATATCTCGATCTAGCCTCTCAGTTGAAGCAGTCGAGTTGTAGGTCGGATCAAACTCTAACAATACCCTCTCCATCCTTGAGGAGGATATTGTGGTCGAAGCTGGATGTATGTCCGTCCTCCCAATCGAAAAATCAGAACCGGATGCGGCAAGGTTTGGAGAGGAGAAAGTGACGCGGCTGCGCTGAGGAAATGCGTCGCTGAAAGCTACGTGCACGGTTCCCTATGCTGCTATGCATGATTTTTTTTTTTTTGATAAAGGGCGCTTTCATTACTTTAGAAAAAGTATTACACCTGGCCTCTGCATAACATGATGCACACAGCCGCACTCACACATAGTATCAGACCATTACATGAAAAACTGAAAACAGCGAAAACAAAGAGAGCGTCTATAGCGCTGAAGGCTCTATCCGTAGATTACGCCGCCATCCATGTTGGGAAAAAATATCCTTCGCCACATCCTCCAATCGTGTAGATACCTCCATAAAGAGGTCGCGGTTCTCTATACGTTGAAGCAAAGACCACGAACGGAGCAAAGCGGTGGACCGGTAGATAACGCCGCCATCCATGCTGCTATGCATGATGGAAGCACAGGGAAACAACGACATAGTTGTTTGGTCTGCATTTTTTTTATTAGTGTCGTTCTTGTATTATTTTTTTTCTCTTAGTATCGTTCTTGCCATTGTTGTCCTTCTTGCTGTTGATCATCGTGCGACGGTGACAATTTCTAGATAGTTTTGATGCATGTGTTATGACAACGGCGGCAATTCTTGTTTTCCTAGGACATTTTCAGCGGACTTACGTAAACGGATCAAAAGTGTCTGTCTTTGTCCGGCCGATCAAAATTAGCGTAAAACCTCAGCCTAAAGGTCCAACGCAAACTAACCAGGGTGTCTGCGTTGTGTCGGAGCGAACATCAAGCGAGTCCACGAGCGTCCTCCTCTACTCGACCCTGGCCCTCCCGTCAGGGCCATCTAACCCACCTCGCGGATTCGCCTATCAAAGATATCCTGGACAGGTCGTCGGAAGACAAGTTAGATGCCTCTTCGGGGCTATTGGTTGCGGTGGCCCCATCATCCACGAGCACAGAGATAGACCGGTGTAAAGAGGCTCGACGAGGCCTTATAAGGCCAACGTGGTGGTGCACGATCGAGAAGGCGGCCACTACTGGCTGTACCGGAACTACTTCCACCCCACCAAACCGGTCTTCGTGGAGACCGTATTCCAGCGATGGTATCGAATGTCAAGAGACTTGTTCTTGATTATTCTACGTGGCGTGAGAGATTACACCCCCTACTATGTAAAATGCGTCAGGTCGCTGGGCACCACCCCCTGAAGCAAACATACATTAGTGCCAACCAGGGCTAATTGGTGTCCACAGCCTAACCCAAACAGAAACAGGCCGCTGGAGATGTCCTGATGCATCCAATGAACGAGCTGGAGAATGTTATGTTTGATTGCATCTTTGTTTCTTATTACTACAATGTTTTAAAATGTCAACTTTATTTTCTATTGCTCCGTAGCAAGTAGGGCATGATGAATCAGTCTAAAACAAGATGAAGTAACATCATCAAATAATTAGAATATTATTTTCCCTGAAATCAATACCTGAAAAGTGGTATGACTCTGAAAAACAAAATGATACTTTAATCAACTAAACCAACAGCTATAACACAAAAGTCCAACAACTTCAGTTACAATACTGGTATGTATTTATTTGCAACTTCATTTGTTCCTTTATTGCAACTCAAAGTTTAAATTAAAAATTAGTAAAGTGCAAAGGAGGATCTACCTTTTCGCTACTGGCCAACTAAACAAGAAAACAATAATATGAAACAGCCTAGCAGATACAGCACATATTCCTTAGCAGAACTGAATATTACTTCCGGAGCATCGTAGTACTTTTTGAACTTGGTATGATAAGTAACATCCGCGTACTTTGGTTGTCAAAAATTGAGGACAAAAATCATCTTAGGGGCAATAACACAAATTCAAACTACAATTTGAGACCCCAAAATAAGGTCATAGAGCATAGAGAAAAATAATACTTCCAGTAAGGACTGGTTACTTAATCACATAAACGGGGCACAATGACATTGAAGGCTCTGCTTATTTAAATTAGAATTTCAAAACAAAAACCCCTTTCAGAAAGGGAAGTAGGGCAAACAAAAAGGCAGACATATCTTGGGAGTACACCTTGCTCCAGATCCAGATCAGCATACAATACAATTTGCAGACGAAGCTAGCGAGAACCATAAGCATTCTATGCATTCTCCATCAGCCGCAAGACCTCAATTTCCGTGGGCAGTGAAGGGATTGCCCCTTTCTTTATGGTGGTGATTGCTCCGCATGCGTTGGCAAACTTAATCGCCTCCTCGAGCTTTTTCTGATCCTGCAACAGTCAGCAGATATCGAGTTAGTTGAAGCACCAAATTCTGTGGCATAGCAAATGCTAAAGAATTGTTTGTGGGCAACTCACTTGCAACGATGATGGATCTAGGACAATTTTTCGGAGCAGAGCGCCAACAAATGCGTCACCAGCACCAGTTGTATCAACTTGCTGTACTTTGTAGGATGGAACAGATCCACGGAAATCCTAAAATCAAATGTAACAAATTGCAAGTCTTAGTTACTTAGCAAAGCCATGGCATAACCTAATGCATTACTTATAGGAACGTAGGGAGTTCAGTCAGAAATGAAGGCAGCAATTTGCTCAAACAATAGCTGTGAAAGCATACCCTGGCATAGTACTTGCACCCTTGATCTCCAAGAGTGACCAGGAGGAGCTTAAAGGTAGGGCGCCACAGCTTCATGACAACATCATCCTCCACCGAGTCAATGCCAGTCAAGAACTCAAGCTCAACCTCGCTGACCTTGACAATGTCAGCCTGGTCCCAGATACTCAAGATCTTGGCGCGGGCCTCCTCACGGGATGGCCACAATGCCTCCCTCAGGTTGGGATCATAGGAGAGGAGTGCGCCAGCCTCCTTGGCAACCTCCATGGCGCGGAGGTGTGCTGACCGGCAAGGCTCAGCAATCAAACTTATTGATCCATAGTGGAAGACCGCAGCCTGTGTGCAATATAAGTTGTTAGACATTTTCCCTCAAAACATATAAAAAGTGCAGTACAGCAACTTCACAGCAAATAGACAGGTTTAAGAGTCATATTATATAAGAATTGGACACTTTCTGATCAATTCTACAAGTAGAGGCACAAATCTACCAGGAACAACTGAAGTATCTAGCAGCAAGTGATATACTGATATGTGGTCATTCTGGATCATAATTTTGTTACACATGCAGAGGTACAAGATGTAGCGATATCCATACCAACTGAGCCATCCGACATGGACTGTTCTGCCTAACAGTACCAAAGATCAAACATTTTCTCAAAAGTTTTACTAAGCATGGCTAGACCTGATATATCAGACACAAGTGGAGACTCTCAATTATTGCACTAGAGCAAAGGAAACAAACTTCCCGTTTGACACTATTGTACTACATGCCACGGGATAAAGTATTCCCCTTGGCCGGCTGATGCCGGTGGATCCAAGAACCAGAAAATTGACTTGTTCCATAACAGCCCTCCCTAGATTAGCCATCCTGTCTCCCCCAAATTTATGCATGCTACTATGATGAACCACATATGTACGAGGCATGATCAGATCCGGGAAAGGAACAAGTAGCAATCTAGAACGCACAACAAGATCCGACCCAAGACGAGCACCAAGGGCGCCTTATTTGCCAAGGAATATGTGGATTCCAGGGAAGATTCAGCACCCAATCACTCCCGAATTACACGAGGCGAAAAGGACACGCTTTGTTAGGTGGTGGAAGAGGACAAGGGAAATCCCAGCCGCCGCCGCGGCCACCTAATGCGCACCAAACCAGCAGTACAGGAAAACTAACGCTGGCGTCCAGATCCGATAGGGAGATCCCACCATGAGGTCGATGGGATCCAAGGCGGAGATCACGGAAGAACGGTATGACGAGATCATGTGACAGTAATAAGGATTCTCAGTATGTAGAAAAGATTGGGTTTTTACCCTCTTGAGGAGGCCGACGTTGAGCTCGTCGGCGGTGAGGAGCATGTCGGCGCTGGGGTTGCGGTAGAACATGAACTCGCGCTCGCCGTCGGCGCGGAGGGTGACGAAGGCGAGCGCGGTGCGCGCGCCGGCGTCGAAGACGACGGCCGAGTCGTCGACGCCGTTCTCGCGGAGGATGGCGGCGAGCATGCGGCCGAACTCGTCGTCGCCGAGCTTGCCGGCGAAGGCGGCGGCGCCGCCGAGGCGCGCGACGGCGATGGCGACGTTGGCGGGCGCGCCGCCGGGCGCCTTGAGGAAGGCCGGCGCCTCCGCCAGCGACACCCCGGCCACCGTGGGCACGAAGTCTATCAGCATCTCGCCGAAGCTGACCACAAGCTCGTTCCGTCCCTCCATTTGTTCCACGGGGAGCAGGGTGAGCGCGCGCACGGGCAACACAGGGACGGAGAAGGGGAATGGAACGGGGCGGCGTGCGGGGGAATGGGAATTTCTTGGGTGAGGTGGCGAGGCGGCCGGTTTTATAGAGACGGGATGGGATCAAGGGGGCGATTTGGCAGGGGATCGGGGTTGTTGCTCACGGTGTAATCTTGGAAAATTTAGGTCCGTTAATTAGGAGAGCTTTGCCTTGTCAAAACTTGGATAAGGATCTTTCATTCTTGGAAATACTAGATAGAAAATGGTGTGTATAATTTCTGATCTTCTACTCCATTAATCAGGGGAGTACTGTATCTTTTTTGCAGGAAGGAGATGTCATCATTTTTCTCGACTATAGAAGGACATGGCATTTCTTTTTTCCCAAGGCAAATAAGGGGTTATGGTAATAACAAAGCTTTTAAGCTAATCTCCAGCACGTATAACTGAATTTTCAGTGAAATACCAAGTTTTTTTTTCTGTTGTCATGGATAAGGGTTAAGGATGAGAGAAAATAGCCTTCCCCAAAATAGTATTTTTAGTGCAATGGATATAAGAGAGAAGCGAAGAAAAACATATGCAAGTTTTAGGTACGAGAGAAGCGCCCTAGATAAAATGCTCTCGGATAAAGAACATGTGCGATTTTTAGTTAACCAACAATCGACTCCAAGACTGCAAGAATATCGATTTGTGGATAAGCTCATCCATAATTAGGCACTCCTGGTTTTTAACATCAACCACACTGGAAAAAGAAATGCCTGGCAATGGATCGATGGCTCTTGACCGGTGGTAATCGTTCGGCCTGAGCTCACAGTAGTGACGATGATGATCACCATCCCAGGTGTGTTTTGGATGGCGGCTCTTTATTTATTTTTTTCAGTTATAAATACAAGGCGTATCCATAACTTATCTTAGATGTGTACGTGCTCATATAATCTTGCAAAATGTGGTAAATGTGGTGGGGTGGATTTTGTTTAGCGTTAGATTCATGTGAATTCACAATTTGCTGCCATACCGGAATGGTAGGGCTGGATAATTTTTGCAGAATACTATTTGAGACTCTGAATCGATGATGTTTACATCCTGGCTGGCACTACAAATTTGTCAGCAAGTTATGCAATTGTTTTTTTTGTGAACTTGCACGATTCTTCGTTAGAATGTGTGATATTGTATCCATGCCAATTATGAGGTCCTATTTTTCTAGGGCCATCCCGGGAGAATCTGAGGATGCAAACGAAAAAAATAAGAGAATGGAATGCGAGAAAGTTTGAGACCCACGTCAACGACACCATGACCTCACATGGTGAAGCAAGCGAGCTCTTCTTCGTCGGCGAGGAGAGAGAGGATGCATATGTGGAGAAGCTTCTTCGCCGATGGGGAGATAGAGAGGATGCAGAGGTGGAGAAGAATCCTTGGCAATCGTTAAGGACGACCACATCGACGAAGCGGCACACAACGGTGGAGATGGGATCCACCGGCCCGCCTCTCCTCCACTCCCTCTCTACAAACAATCATCGCCTCTACACCACAACTGATCGTCTTCGTCGAGGAGGCTAGGGTTAGGAAAACTGGGTAATGGGGATTCGATTTGGTATCTAGCCGAAGCACAGACCCGTAATTTGGGTGACTAGGTGTTCTTTCTTCGTAGCAAAGAAAGCGAGAGCCAGCACAACCCATTAGTTAGGTTTACTTATTTTACACTATTTCAAATTATGTCCTACAATATATGTAGATGTTTGTATCTATCAAAAAAGAAACGTTTGCAAACTTAAGATGAGTCAGGCCGCTCAGCTACCCGACGCAAACGGTCAGCCATTATCGGACAGCTAATTTCGTATCAGCGGCTCGACCCAAACGGACGCAGACAGATACTTTGATGTCTGTTTTGTATCGAGGCCTGGAGATGCCTAAACTCTGTTTTTCATCTCTTTTATTTATGTCAGTGGTTAACCTTTTGTAAACTTGCGGTAAACAAAAGAAAAAATAAATGGAAAGCAGCTACCGGGAAGTACAAAGACAACAACCGTCCAGCTCGGAGCTGGGGCCATGCCAGCCCAGCCCGGCCGGGTGGGGCCCAGAGGAAGCCAACGGAAGAGAAGGAAAGAAGAATGGTACGCACGCACCCACCGACAGCGACCGAGGAACACAAAGAGCCGCCGAGGTTTCGTTTCGTCACGCTCAATCGCATTCCCAGCACAGCAGCCGTCCATCGGCTGGGCTCACATGTCAGGGTCAGGGGCACATGTCCAGCCTGCACGGGTTCGTCGTCACGCGAAAACGACACGTTCTTCTTGCCTGCCTATCCTTCGATTTTTGCCATAGGAAAAATGTTCTTGCTCTGTTCTAGCTTAACTTTTTCTAAATACGAATATATACACACCTTAAAAATATTCTATGCACTAAAAAGTGCCCAGATACTAAATTTAGATAAATTTTACACCTCTAAAAATGAACAGAGGTAGTTGTATCCAAAGACTAATGAAAATTGCATCCAAAATCCAAATTGGATTATGAGAACAGAGTCGCGAAGCATAATTTTGCTTCCCCATCTATATCCAATCAAGAATAGAAGCGACTCGCTTCCAGCATCGGCTTGTAGTCCTTGCAGTCGGCACACGCACACGCCCGCCATCATGCCTCCTTGGTTCGGAACGAAGCCAAGCGAGACATACGATAGACGAAGGAAGCGCCCACCCAGCAGGAGAGCTAAAACCTAGAGTTTTGAAGTTGCAAACTCCAGCTTCGAAGCTGGAGTTCTTTAGCCCTTTAGTTTTTTCTTCAGCGTCTTGCACGCTCAAAAATAAGCAAGGGATGAGCGCTAGTATTTTTAAATATAAACGTATCTGGACAAGCTTAAGCAGCTTATTTCGAGACGAAGGACTGAATTGTTTGTCTCGCGCCTACCTTACTCTTCCATCCAAATGTCCCCGTGCCTATGCTCAACTGAAGTGAAAATATTCATTTGCGAACGACCTTGCAAACTTGCAAGTGAACCTCTTTTTTTAGGAAAAAGAAACTAGCAATTGGTGCATTAGATGTACATCTACTGTCGTCTCATTGCATTTTTTTCAAACAAATGTAAAAGGTTTGTCTTATCTTGATTGAGAAGAAGATGTCCAGTTGTTGTGGGTATACTTTATGGGTATATCAACGACAGCCAGATCCGCAGTGTGGCGAGATGGTGGCATGGGGTCCATCGCCCATTGTTGATCAAGTTCAGAGGAACCTGGAGCGGATCCTAACCGACCTACGAAGGAGGCCGGATCGGTGGAGGCCCATAAAGTATCCGGATCCGACGCCATAAGGAAGCGGATCCTTGACGTACACGGCAAGATATTGTACCGTAGTTAGGCAACTTGTATTCCGGCTAGGACTCTCCATGTAAACCCTAGATCCGTGCGCCTTATAAGTCGGATCCTGGGAGCCCTAGAGGACAACCACAACCATTGTAACAACGCGCAAGCGCCGGATAATTCCTGCATGCAGAGGCCCCGTCATCGTGCGTGTTCAAGCCGGGTAACTCGCGTACCACCGTCCCACTCCGCCCTATGGCCCCTACTTCTCCCCTCGTGAGGATCCCTCCTCCGAGGTATCGTCGATTAGGCAACGACGCTGGCGCCACCGTGGCCCGAGGCGTCCGGAGGCCGGAACGGAAGGCTCCGCCATGGGAAGCTACGACGACTCGATCGCCGCAAGCGTACTTTACGCCGGAATTTTCCGATCGTCCGCCCGGACGATCTGGATTCCGCTAGGTCAAACCCGTCAAGCTCTCCATCGTCCCAATCGGCGGCATCCACATCTTCATCGGCGAGACCGTCGATTCCGACGGAAACACACTGGTAAGTAACGCTGACGCGTCCGCCGCTGAGCTGGACGCCGTCGCGAAGATCCGATCTGAGTCGCAGGAGCTTCTTAAAGAAGGTTCCGCCTTAGATCAGGAAATGATTGATCCGAAGGGAATGATTGATCCGATGATGTTGGAGGCGATGGCTTGTAGAGAGGATATGGCAGTGGCAGCCAATCTCATGTTGAGTCGATTCAACATCGCCATGGATTGTGGCAATGTTGTCCGAACCATCCCCGGAGAAGGTATGGGGCTTATGGCCATATTGTTTAGGAGATCAAAGCCGGAAGGAATGAATTCAAGATGTTCAATATTTGTCTACAAAAGGAGGAACTCCAATGTTAACCGACACAACCTAGCTAGGAGCTCAATCTACCTAGATCTAGGGAGGCATGTGTTGTTCTAGGAGCCACCTGATGGTGTTTATAATCAGCATATTATTATTTACATAAATGAGGCGTGAATTCTCAAAAAAAAAAAAGAGTCAAGACCAAACGGTGTCCCACCAATGCCCGAAGAGAAGACACTATTACTGCTAAGGAAAAAAGAAGGCACGGCACGCTCTAACGTAGATGAAGAAGTCAATTATCCGAGGAGCTATGCCAACACGATGCTGATAACCCAAGAGTAACCTTGTTGCCCACAAGACACAAGATCAACACACTCTACACCATTAAAGTTCTGAGGCCATCGCCCCGACATCCAGCTCTTGGTTTGTTAATCCTTTTATGTGGCATGGCGTGCATTTAAGAGATGGAAATTAGAAGGGTGATGATGTGATCGATCTTGTGGATGCTAATCAAATCCAAGCATGAAAAGAAATAGCGCGCTATTTCGGCGCTAATAGCACGCTATAGCGTTTCTAGACATCTCACGCTACATCATTTCGACGGTATAGAGCACGCTAATCACGTATTTTTCGCCAACGCTATTTTATTATAGCGCGCTATTTTTTTCCTTGAATCCAAGTGTACTTCTCACAAGTCCAAACAAGCAATAGCAAAGGGCCACACGCAGCTAGCTGCATTAGCAGAATTTTGCTAGTAATGCCCTGGCAAAGATGGAACCTTGACTAACCCCATTGGCAACTGCGCACACTTGTTGGCCAAATCATGCTCTCATCCGGCTGGCACGGGCACCATCCAACATCCATGATCCATCGGCCGCATCAGCAACACGAGCCTGAGCGCGTGTGTGAAAAAGACTGGCGCTGAACTTCCTGCTACGACAACTCCACATGAGGCATGCGTGCTGGCTTGGAACGGAATCCCTGATCCTCTTCTTTTCCTGCCCTAGATAGATTCTTGACCAGCCGATGGATAAGATAAGAATAGGATCCTGCCGGTCTTCGTCTGATCTACTGACGCAGCCATATGCCCATACACGACATTGGTTCCATTTTATCGGCCAGCCGGCTAGCTCGAGTACGTGTCAGTGTCAGCTAGCAACGGATGCCCTCAGCTACGGGCAACATACCATTCCTGTCCGAGCTCACCCGTGCTTTGACTTGCTTCGCTGTCTCGTCGCCGGTGCTGATTTTCAGCTTCTTCCTCGATCCACACGTTCATCGCCGTCCAACTTAAACGGATCGACGTTGCAAAACCTAGCCAAACGACCCGACGCAAACAGGACTATCCATTTCAGGCCAAATTTGAACGCTGTGAAGGCGTCTACGCTAGCACGTCACTCGCAACACTCGCGTGTCCACGCTAGATGCTAATCTAATGTCACTGGCTCAATAAATTTGTTAGACAGTTTTCATTGCATCTGCCTAAAATTAGCCTTCCTACATTGAGGGTTTAACCTAGACTGAGACGGTCATATTTACTCGTCGTCGTGAGCCCTACTAGTTGTCGTTTTCCGCCCCGGCATGGACAGAGAGGCTGGCATCGCCGCGCCTCCCGCCCGTCCCAAACCACCGGCTCCTACACCCGGCCGCTCCAAATCGTCACGACGACGCCTCCTACTCGGGACCATGAAGCCCACCCTATCGATCGCTTGGTGTTCTCTCTCCCTCTCCTCCTCCTTTCGCCGTTGCCTTGCCACGTCCATGTTGCCGAACCAGCGAGCTTTGTCCCTCACCACCGCCTCCTCCACCATCACCACCACCACCTCCACCATCTCAAGGTTCTCAGCGTCCACCTCTGTCCGCCGGACTGCACCGTGTGCCGCGCAGTTGGCCGCCGCCATGAGAGTTGGATGGCTACGTGTCTGGCCATGTGCCAGGCCGCTAGGGCCTGCCGATCGTCAACCATGAGCTACCGAGCGACTTCGTCGTTTTGGGCGGCCTGCACTGACGCGAGTAGAGCCCGCTTCTTGTCAAGGACGTTCGGCGTGTCGTCGTTGTTGAAGTTCTCGAGGTTGTCGGGGTCTACATCCACCCATGTGCCGGCCCCCTCCGCTGCTTCCCCATTCCTTCCCGGTACGGCTCGTGTGCTGCATTGCGCTCCTCCTCCACCGCATACACAACGGTATCCTCCCCTCGAATGCTTCCCTGGTGGTGATCTCCGCTATGTGGGCGTCGTACGGGAAGTGGGTGCGTGTCATCACACTGATCCTTATATATGTGGCTCCTCCTCTGGTAGGCATTGTTGCTTGGGGTGTCTGCTATGGGTTTTTTGGTTGCTTTGCTAGGGTATGGCTGGTCGTTCCTTTTTATAACTACTAGCAGAGCGGAAAACGAGCGATTGCGCACGGGAAACGACAGGGGCGTGGGAACCTAGTGGCCATGCGGGAAGCCGGCGGGGCAGTTGGCGACAGGATTTCCCGGCATTAATCACACCAGTGTCCTTGATGATGCAAAAAAAAATAGAAATGCCTCAGACCGATGGGTGTACCACTATACATCGAGTAAAAGTCGAAAACAAACAAAAGAATGAACGAGTCGTATTTTTGTCCACGGATCAAGCCGAACAAATCATAACAAACATATTAGGGCTTGTTTGATTCATAGGATAGGAAAAGTGGAGAAATAGGAAAAATGGAGGATTGTTATGACATGGCCCCTTGAATTTTACAGGAAGAAACCTATGAAAATTGGTACAACTAGTTGTTTGATGGTAGCGTAGGAAAACCATATGAAATTTCATAGAGATTAAGTGCATAGCATAGTTTCATAGACACGTACGAATTTTTTCAAGAGGTCTAACCTCTTGTTAGAAATTTTATAGGATTGTACTATGAGAAATGAGAAAGTAATATATAGGAATTTTAGAGGGTTTAATCTTTTGAATCAGCTCTATAGAAAAAAATTCTGTGGGTAAAAATCCTACAAAATCTTTTAAAAAATTCTTTGAATCAAACAAGCCCTTAGTGTCTCAAGTAGATCGAACCGTTGGAGATACCTAACTTTACTGGATGACCGAATGGTTAGGCACGATCTATCAACGTATGTTATTTTCAGCTTTGCCTCGGGAAGGATACGACGGTAACGCAAGGAAGCAGCGTCAACACGCCATCACGCACACCCTGCTCTGCCGTCCAAACAGTGGCAAAGCGCCATCACGCACACGCAGAAAAATGCTGGATCTTGAAGTCGCATATAATATGCAACGTGCTCGGTCATACCGTACTAAAAAAGTATCCCCTCCTCAAGTTGTTTCTGAAAGCAAAGTCTCCCTTGGAGTCTTCAGTTCGCAAAGAGATTCCGGCTAAAGAAACAAGCTGCAAAATCAATCTCTGCTACCCGTTCCTCACATCGCCGAGCAAAAAGTTAGCTCTAATCTATTGTCACTTGGCCGACATGACCGCATTTTAAACAACTGTAAAATGCGTAGATCTGCAGGTTCATGAAACATGCGAAATCCAGACACCGGTGGGTCTCTGAAAACTCTGAAACCCGCATGCGGCTCTCGCCGGTAGTAGAATCGTATACGGAGTACCATAGTTTAGCTCTTCGAGTAACGTGCGTCAGGCTCAGCTTGGTTCGGTTTTAGACCGCTGCAACGCCGCCGTTTTACTGCCGAAGGTGCAGGGCCGGTCCATACATGTCGGGGGCCCTAGGGCGAAACGACACAAAGGGCTCCTTGTTCATAGTGGCTAAGCTTTTCTAGGGCGGGGGCAATGGCCCCCTACTTTGAAAAATTTCTTAAAAATATTTATTTATGCTAAATTTATATATCTTACTTAAAATTTAAGCATGATTGGTGTTCTAGGTCCCTTAACTATCTCAGTCAAGCTTCACCACTTGGTCACACACACAAAAAAAACTTAAAAAAATATTATTATTCAGCAAGATAAATATAAGGGTAATGCAATAACAAACTAAATAATATTTACATTTGAAAGATCCAAAATCTTCAGAATATTGGTGAAGACGTTTGAAACTATTTATTTCTACTTGTGTACATGTGTATTGTTTGCGAGAAATAGATCAGAGAAAAAATTATGAGGGTTGGTGTTGTTCTTCACATTTGAGAAGTAGTCGGAATATAGGCACGTTAAGCTACAACTTTAACTTTCTATATTTTCTAGAATTATTTCAAACTTTACTACCTAAAGAGTATGAATATAAGTGTAGTATAAGTGTGCAAATAAATCTTGGCTAAAGCCCTAACCGTTGAGGGCCCGGGACGAGCGCCCCTCTGCCCCACCCTATAGGCCGGCCCTGCCTGCTGAGCCGCGCCCACGTTGACGCCCATGCTGCGAAAAGCGAGTGCGCCCAGCGCGCGGCCACCTACCTCGATCCAGGAGATGGCGTCCTCCCCTCTGCGCCTCCATGCAACGGCCTCCGCATCTCTGCCCTCCTTCACGCATTCTCCATGATCTTGCAGACCACGAAGCTCCCGATCGAGACGCCAGTGCCGCACGCGAATATCAGAAGCGTGGGGATGGCCGCATCCTCGGCGTAGCTCAGCGCGGCGCCGACCACGTGGCCCACGCCTCCCACATGACCAGCCATCTCTCCCCTCGATCGAGCTGTTCAAGGAGTCTAATTCTGCGCTCAGTGCACCTAGCCGGAGGCCCTGAGTTGTGTGTGGGGTGGACGATGATCCATAGTTCATCAGTCCCATTTATTGTTGTTTCCCTTCCCAAATCAGGAACTCTTATTAGCTAACCTATTAACAAGCAGATACAAGCTCGTTAGCCACGAACGGAATTTTTTTGTTATCTCGCCGTGACTAAGATACAATTCGGGTGCTTAAATACTTAATCCCAAGTGTGGACGGCAGGGCCGGTCCATACATGTCGGGGGCCCTAGGGCGAAACGACACAAAGGGCTCCTTGTTCATAGTGGCTAAGCTTTTCTAGGGCGGGGGCAATGGCCCCCTACTTTGAAAAATTTCTTAAAGATATTTATTTATGTTAAATTTATATATCTTACTTAAAATTTAAGCATTATTGGTGTTCTAGGTCCCTTAACTATCTCAGTCAAGCTTCACCACTTGGTGACACACACAAAAAAACTTAAAAAAATATTATTATTCAGCAAGATAAATATAAGGGTAATGCAATAACAAACTAAATAATATTAACATTTGAAAGATCCAAAATCTTCAAAATATTGGTGAAGACTCGTTTGAAACTATTTATTTCTACTTGTGTACATGTGTATTGTTTGCGAGAAATAGATCAGAGAAAAAATTATGAGGGTTGGTGTTGTTCTTCACATTTGAGAAGTAGTCGGAATATAGGCACGTTAAGCTACAACTTCAACTTTCTATATTTTCTAGAATTATTTCAAACTTTACTACCTAAAGAGTATGAATATAAGAGCATGTCTAACAGGCCTCGTATTTTTCTGCCCCTTAAAACGCGAGTAAATGGCCCCGTATTCACTTTTCGCGAAACTCGTCCGAGCTAGCAGACCGTATCCCCACCCCGTAAAAATCCTACGAAATATTCTGGTTTAGCGGCGCGCGGTGACTATGCGGTGCTGGGAAAACGGTTGGGAATTCAAATATCCGCGCGCCCTAGTGAAATGGGATGAGGGTTGGTCTATTCACCTCGTAGCCAAAAAAAAATCGATGCGGGGCCTGTTTTACGGGGTCTGCTAGACGGCCGGGTAGCGTTTAACCCCTTATTTCGGCGGTTATTATACGGGTTTGGCCCTTTTAAGGGGTCTGTTAGACATGCTCTAAGTGTAGTAAATATGCAAATAAATCTTGGATTAGAGCCCTAACCGTTGAGGGCCCGGGGCGAGCGCCCCTCTGCCCCACCCTATGGGCCGGCCCTGCGAAGGTGCCGCCGTGCTCCTACCAGTCTGCCGTCATACTTCGCCGCCGTTCCCCTGCCAGGTCGCCGTCGTGCCTCAACCTAGGCTGCCGTCGTGCATGCCGAAGCCGCCGTCATGACCTGCCGAAGCCGCCGTGTACGTAATACGGCAGGTTAGGGTGAGCTAAGTTCAGACGTGCAACTGATCCGTCGTCTTGTAAGATCTACACATATGTGCATGGAAGGTAAAAAAATTTCCATGCGTAGCCTCTATAATCAGACTTTATTCCTTTGCGGTTTCAATTGGTCGGTAATGGTTGATTCTTTGTCAATCACACATGAGCCTCTTCACTGTCGACCTAGGTGTGAGACATTTTCCTTCATGTTGATTTTCAGAAGTCAAGTCAGTGAATGGATAAGAATAGGATGATCCAGGTCTTTGGTTGATCTACTGACGCACCCATATGACCATATCGATCTGCAGTTTCCATTTTATGGGCTAGCTTCAGTCCCTTTCAACTAGCAACAGATGCCATCACCTACAAGGCAACACCATTCCAGTTCCAGCGACAGGGATCAATCACGCACACCCGTGCCATGCATTGACTTGCTTTATTGTCTCGTCGTCGGTGTTGATTTTCAGCTTCCTCCTCCTCCTGTTCATCGCCGCCTTAACTTGTTGGATGGTTCGGCGTGATCGGGTACTCGTTTCAAGGTTGCCTCGCTAGCCAGTAAGCAGCGTCAACACGTTCCAAAGCAGCGGCTGCTATCGAACACAGAAAAACGCTGGACACTGAAGCTATCACCCAATCGTACCTTACTAAAAAGTGTCCCCTCCTCAAGTTGTTTTTGAAAGCAAAGTGCCCCTTCAATTTTGGAATTTACAAAGGCTAAAGAACGAGCTAGTTGCAAAACCAGTCTCTGCTAGCTGTTTCTGACCTCGACCATAAAGCAAAAAAAAGTGTATTTCTGACCACTAATCTATTCTCAGCCGACACATAACTGCATCACAGATCTGCATGTTCGCCAAACCTGCGAAACCCTGAAACCAGCTGGGTCTGAAACTATGAACCCGCGTGCCCCTCTCGCGGTCTCGCCGGCAGTATTTCATATTTAATTTCCCGATTAACATGCGCCAGGCTCTATACTTGGTTTCCAAATACATGCACGCGTTTTTAAACACAACCATCCGTCAACTGAGAGTCTGAGACGATGAGAAAGAGTTCGCTTTGGTCGTAATAGCATATATTCTGTTTACCAAAACAATCTCCAAAGACAAAACAAGAGCTAACTCCACCTTTTTGTCCCCGCAGTTTGGCAATCTGTAACACTCCTAGTCCTTACCCATTTGGTTAACAAAAATAAGAAATAAAACATCTAGGGAATTTTAGACACGGTTTTACCCTATTTTAGTGTTCTGCGTCGTTAGAATAGACTGGCATGTTAGGTCGATGTGCTGCGAAAAAATATGTAAAGATTGGAGGGTATCCCCTTGAATTGAAATTTAAATATAACATTGCCAAAACAGAGGAATACAATACAAATGTGGATATTGTAGATCATATTACCATTTCAGTTTTCAGTTGTCATGAAAGTATTGCTCACACAAAGAAAATAAGATGCTTGCTCGCCTCCTATCTGATCTACACATTGAGTAGTTCAGGTAAGCCATATTAAATTTGCGCAACCACTTTGTGACGCGACCGGTGCCAATGTGCCATGCCAAGTGAGAACATTGTCCTCTTTGATAAGAGTGAATGGCAGAAACATGTAACCAGATGGGTTTGTTGGTGCTGTATGTTTTTTAGGCCGGAGGAGCATTTTAAACATAAATATCTATCCATGTATTACTTGTAAAAAAAGAGATTTGTTTTCCATGACAACGCAAGGCTGCATCAGTGTCGATGCCCAGCGACGAATTAATAGTAAAATGAGGTATGTGGAGGCAGCAGTTCATCAGAATTCTCATATAACAAGTGTAAACCATAATAGATATGATGAAGAATCAAATGTGAGGTGTGCAACAGTCAATAAACAGATTCAACTACAATACATTCAGTCAGAATATCTAGTTCTTCCCACAGAGATTCAGAAGTCTGTGCAGAGCAATATTGATGGGGACCCACGAATATACATACTCTTAATACTTCCCATTGGAGACGCTGAATTTGCAGTAGACAGACTCGACAATTTGCTACAAACACAACTGTGAAATTACATTGTTTGAGACACTTCCACTAACTGTTGAAATAGGATTAAATGACAGTCAAATCCAGGACGTGCTACCTTTCCTGGTGGTCATACGGAGAAATCCAACCTGAAGTGACTGCAAGTGGAAATATTATGCACTAAAAAATATTATGCGGTTATACACAGAAATATATGACGAGTATAACTCTGTGCTCTAAGCTGCATTGTTCAACTCATTTTTTAATCTCAAAGAGGAACACTATACCACTTTTATCAATTACGGAGATAACTTGAAAATTAAAAAAGAACTGTTGCAATGCGGCAGCAACTAATTTGAAAATTTAAATTTTAATGTACTTCACATTGCAGATTCTCACACTTAGTTTCAATGTGTGTGCTAGATAACATGGCGTGAGGATGAACAATTTAATAACCAAGCCATGGTTTCTTCTCTACTAAATGATGGAATTAACATATCAGTATTCAGGAATCACATTATCAGTTCCATCACACGCGTTAACAACGACAAAACCAGCATCTAAAAGACAAACAATAGGCAACAAAAACACAGTTACCAATAATTCAAGGTTCAGGGGCTAGTAAGACTCCCAAGTTCCTTCAGCTTCATGTTATAATGTTTGTTCAAGCACATGAAAAAGGCACACAAGGACTGTGCATTCAAATAAATCCCATATAAGATCATCCATGAGATCACTTTGAGGTGTAAAGGATCATACTACTAAAGAAATACAGTAACAGATCGCTAGAATAAAAGATGAGCAGAACCCAGACTGGATTGATCAAACAGCTTCAGGAGGGAAGAACCATGTCGGACGCCACTGCCCAACACGATGCAGCGATGCTGCTGATGTCCCTGACATCAATGGCGCTATTGTGCCATTCCTGATGTTGTACACACCAGAGTCTCGAAGAGGATTTGCAGAAGAGGTCGGCCAGTCATAGTCAAACATGAAGTAGATGCAATCCTCATGATACCCACTGCATTCTCTAGCAGGCAGGGACTTCGAGCTACGTTGACCAACAAAGAGTGCATGGCCACCCAACTCAGTAGCGCTTCTCCATCGATTAGGGCTGCTGCACAAGTCTGCCTCAAAGACCTGAAGTGCAACAGTGCGTGTATTTTCGAAGACATCATCATCATCTGTTGGTTTTGGCATGAGGTTAAACCATCTTATCACCATCAACAGTTTACCACCACATTCAACAAGATACTCTCTCGACATATACACCATTCCGGACAAGTGTTGAGGTATTCCACTTATATCGCCCAAAGCGTCAATTATGCACTCGATGGATGATATTTTTTTTCGATAAAGGGAATATATTAATATCAAAAGATACCAATTACACCCAGCCTCTGCAACAACGCACCACCCTAATGGCACTACGGATGCACACAAAAAAAAAAAAAAAAAACTAAGAACAAAAGTCCCGCTACGTATCTCAGCCTAACAACAACAATACATCCACCGCCAAGACAACACCGAAATACGACTCTCCAAAAACGACACCTTCAAGAAGGGAACACTAACACCGTCGCGCCCGATCAAAGATCTTAGGTTTTCACCTGAAGATAGCCCCGCTCTCAAAACAATGCCTCCAACAAGATCATGCCAGCACAACCATAAGGCCGGTTTTCACCCCAGGTAGACTCGAACTTCACCTGTTGTCGCCCCCACTTCCATACCGCTGTTGTGAAGCCCGGAACACCAAGCCAATTCCATCTCATCACCAAGATCCGACCACCATTGCTCTTCCACCAATCTTGACTTTCATGACCTTCTCCGCCAGCACCATGGAAAGAAAACAAGCTCCATGATATTAACAAGCAGAGCTTCAAGCGCTCCCTCGAAACCAAACGGTCGATAAAAACATGGTGCGCTGACCGATAACACCCAATCCAGCAAACTTCAGGCATTGATCGCACAATGAATTTCGCCGGCAGGGTCTTCCGGAACACGACAATCCAGCAAGCTCGATGAGAAGAAGCATCCGAACGATCTTCACTTGGCGCGAGAGAAACCCTAGGACTGCCACCTTAAAAGGCAGAGCAGAGCCCTCGCGCCGCCCGCCGGCCGTCCTCATCGGCGGAGAGGAGGCCGCCACCAACCACAGACCCGTCGCCGAGTCGTCCGCCGGGGGCGGAGGACTCACCGACCACCACCAAGCGCGACCACATCAACGAAGAAGCCGGATCCGGAGCCTTCGGAGTCACCCGCCGCCGGCCGCATCGCCGAAGCCTCACCCGGCCACCGCAGCCCTTGCCAAGGCAGCCGGCGCGACGCGCCGCAGAAACCGCCGCCCGAGGCCGCCGCCCCGGATCCCACCCTGGATCCCACCACGGAGGCCGTCGACCAGCCCCGCCGTCGGCCGATGTCCCCGCCGCAGATCCAACGTCACCTCCGCGCGCGCGACGCGAGAGGGAAACCTGCCGCCGCCGAGAGCTTCACGAGCTTTGCCCGCACGCGCGCGCCGGCGGCGGCAGGGAGGAGGGAGATCGGAGGAGGGGGAGGCGGTGGCGGTGGCGGCGGCGCTAGGTTTCCGCCCGAGTCGCCCGGTGCGGGGGGCGACGCGGGGGCTCTAGTCGGTTTCTCAGCACATACCCGAGTCGCCCGGTGCGGGGGGCCTCGATATACCAAGGTCATTGCCCAGATCAATGATGTAAAGCTTGCCAGACCCATACAACCCATACAATTTTCTGTTGAAAAATACAACATCACTGAGGTACAGTCGTGGATCCTTATTACTTCTGGCTCTGAGCGAGGAAGTGGCAATTGGTGGCTGGCTAATACAAAGTATATGTGAATTTCCATCATCCATGATTAGTGCAGCAACAGGGGAATCAGGTGATGAGTCCAGGGGCGAGGGAACCACCAACTTATAGAAAATTGGTTTACGATGAGAGTAGTAACTTGTCTGATGCTTCCAAACAGCGACTAGATCAGGAAGCTCCAGCATGGCCTTGGAGAAAGGATTCATCAATGAGCACACATTATGATTGTCCATGGAGCTCTTGTGCATGAGGAATAGCCAGTTGTCAATGGAGCCCTGGACACAAGCACCATCTGGTATAGGTACGCGGTGAATTTCATTTGCTGGAATGCTGAGGAAGGTACCATCGGGGAGGGTGAGCCATGGGAATGGGAGAGGAAGAGGCTGCGACATGCTATTAGAGCGCCATGGGCGACAGACTGCTCTCAGACGAACACGATCAGCCAGGGAGGGGAGGTGCCTAAGAACAAGGCCTAGGAGTTCCGGCTGAAGATCTGACCAAGGCGTAGACTGTGCAGCTTCCATAGTGCAAGTCTACAAGAGAAGACGTAGGATTCATGGTTAAACAGAGTAAAAACTGCAAGAAGCAGTGCATATGTGTTCTCTACCATTGTAGGACAAAAGTTCAGCAGCTCAATCTTATAAGAAAGATGAAGTTTAGATTATTATCATAACATGAAGATGTGGGGGAACCATAAATCCATCACACAGGCAAGAACAGTAAAATTACATTCGCCATACTATCCTTGCACTACACATATATGCTTCTTGCACATGGTAACAACAGCTGCAGTAGACAGCACACTAAGGCACCATTTATTTGGCATGGTAAGTAGTAGGTTCAACTAAGCTTAGACAGCAAGCTAAGCACTAATTTTCTAGATGATGAGGTGCATGACTATAATACAAAACAAGACCCTCTGATTCCTTTCCTCTAACCACAGAAACCAACAGCAGCAGTAGCATGAGTATACCAACTGGAAGGACTCGAGCTCCCAATTTCTCATGTCCAATATCCCGACATTTATGCCCCAGTGGCAACACACATTCCATTTTAACTCTATTTAGAAAAGAAAAAAAGGCTGGTTGGTGAAATTTATATTACTGCATGAAAGTATATACTGAATATTGATCTTTTTTACGTCAGCCAGAAACTCCATTAACAAGCAGTGGACTAAAAGAAAACAAATTTCGGTTAGGTGAAGCATAAGAGCCCAATTAAGAGGTGTCATTTCTTCTGGAAGAACATGCTGAAACTGTTAGAGGTGTGCATCAGAACCAAATGTATATTCATGAACATTTGTACCAACCGTACATCTACAGATCTAAGTACTAACTTGCTGAAACGATTTGGGTTACGAAAAACAGCGATCTGCAAAAGAGGTTACTTTTTTTTCCCTTCAAGAGCAGGGTGATACACTGGAGAGGTGCGCATCAGACCCAAATATTCCTCAAGGTTTCTAGTTTACACGCGCCAGGTAAAAATCCATTACCAGGCATATATAACTACTATATTAAACCTTAACAGCCTCAATTTTTCTCAGATTTTTAGATTTTGTTTTGGATTAATTTGGTGCTCACACGTATGTACTTAGATGTTTTGAGTTCTGCAGGGATTTTTGCGTATGCACTTTGGGTGCTCTCTAGGAGTTTTTAGGGAGGCTGAAAGTTTACGTGCTGGTAACACGTATGCAACTTTTTCCCTTCCTTCGTGCTGCTTGGAGTGTGGGATGCATCTGGTGCCTTTGTGTGTGGCTATAGTATAATATAGGTAGTCAAAGCGGTGTCCACTCCCATTGTATTACGAGCCAACCAGCCAATTCGCCCCCAACCTCTTCCATCTCTTCTGTAGCATTCGCTTTGTTTCTTACTTTCTTCCATGGCTTCTACCGACTCCTGCTCCCCCTCCCTGGCCACGCCCAGCGGCCTTGCACGGCGTCTCCGCCTCCTCCTCTTCCGTTTCCCTGCCGCGGTGGTCGGCCGCGCAACTACGCGCGCCCACGAAACCCTAGCCCCGCCATGGGCTTGGTCACCGCCGCACCTCCAGCTCCTCCTCCTCGTGGAGCACGTCTTCGCCTGCACCTCCTCCTCAACCTCCCCGAGATCCTGCCGACATCGACGTCGACGACCGCCTCCTGGAACCCCGCGTCGACCACATCATGCCCCACCACCCTCTGGCGTCCCCGATGGTGTGGTGGTCTGGTGCTGGTGCTACTGCCTCCTGGGCTGGCCGTCGTCTCCCGATCTTAGTGCGGCGGTAGGCTCAACTAGCCCCTTTCCTTGAATTTTGTGTAGATTTCCTTCAATTGGTGAGGGCGGCAGCGTTTTCAGTATGATTTCTTGGCATCTGGAAGGCCAGATGCTTCTTTGACCCGACTTTGCCTCATAGTTTTGAGCAATTTTGCCAATTTTGGTTGACCTCGAGCGCCCCTGATCTTTATCTTCTCCACAGGTCCCCTCATGGAAAATCTACGCCCGCGTAGCCTACGGTGCTGATGATGTTGAACAACTCGCCGATGAACTTCAGCCTGGCATCCACGCTGGCGCGTGTCGTGTTCAAGTGGCCGTTCCCGCCGCCATCTATGGCGAACCCGTATTGGCGCAGTCCTGCCACGGCGGCCGACGAAGCCCAACGAGGCATCCATCAGTGAGGCAGGACAAGAGATTTTTTTTTCGAGAACTTCTTCGCCAAGTACAGGATCGGTTAGAAGGTCGACAGCGGCCACTTCGGCTACACGTGCGCCTTCAAGGCCAGGAAGGCAAGCAAAAGGGCCAGGATGGTCACCAAGGTCATTCCCAAGGCAAAGGTCAGATGTTATTTGTCCCAGATTATTGCAAACGCTATGTGCTCACCTGAAATCAGGTTAATTGATCATGATTTCTGTGTCATATATACCATATAGTTTAGATCAGTTTTGTGACTATTTGGCTGTGCAAATTTGATGTGCTACAGATTCCTTCCCTTCTTCTGGATATGTTTTGGCTTAGATGAGTTCAGATGACTGGCCGGCCTAATTTTCTTGCCTTCATAACCTGTGAAATGTTGTGCGAGAACTGAGAAACCCCTCAGTATGAATTGACCATTCTTTCCTCTTCAGCAATTAGCCATTGATTACCATTCACTATTGCGCTAGCTATTATAAAATATAATGCAATGAACACACAGGCACTGCAGACACCATTCAAAAGCTATTCGCCTGACATGCTGCGTCTGGTAAGTGTATTTTGTAGTGCTTGCATCGTCTGCTTCGTTGAGAAATCTCTCATACTGTCTATGTTCAGTTCCACTCTTTACATCTTTGCTAGCTTTTACTTATGCGTAATTGAACATCATCATGTCTGAATGATGCAGTATCTGCTCATTTGTGTCATTTGCAAGCTCATCTTTATTAGCCACCATCCTTGCTTAGTAGTCAGCCCTTCGGTTTCAGGTTGACCGATATGAACGCTGATTACTCGGTCGCACTGCAAGTCGGCGTTCCGGATAATTCGTGGAAGCTGTGAAGCGCACGAGGAGGTGGTCGGTTGGCGCCGTTGTCATTGTCAAGACAGCCCAAGTGTGCTCTCTTCTTGATTCCCTGCATCCTGTGATCTTCCGCTCTGTTTCCAGCCCACAGTTACACCGTGACTTTGCCGCTTGGAGCCTTCGGCTGCCCTGTGTCCCTGGCTCCCTGCTTTCCATCTCTGGCCAAGAGTTCAGAGCTGTCAGCGCCTTTGTATTTTGCACTGTCTGACGCCGGACCGTACTGATCTTAGTTCATACTCTGGCTTGCATCTCCGACATGCACAGCCGCGGCACCGCCGATGAGCAACCTGCTCATGTTGGACTGTAGCACTCATATTATTTGTTTTGAGGTAAATAAATCTCCTCCATAAGAGATTATTTGCTTTAGTTTCCAATAGCAATTAGTATGCATATATATGTTTTGAGTGGCTGCAGTTGTTTCCTGTCATTTTGCATTTATATATGGGCTCAAGGTGGTGTATTCACTTCGCTAACACGTATTGTGACAGCTCAAGTTATCTACAAAGTGTCATTTTTTCTTGCTCATGGTGCATCTATGTTTGCAGCAGCTACAAAAAAATTTCTTAAATTAAGCTCAATCCTTTATATCCATAGAGCAAACATTTTGAATTTAAATGCATTTCAAGCATAAGTCAATTCTTACATCGTCTCTTGACCTGATATGTTGATAGAGATCATTCGTTCTCACTTTGGCACTATTTGCTAATAGAAAATGTTTGTCTGACGCCCCGATCATAAATGAGATGAGCTTTGCTGAACTTCAGGTATTAGAAAACATCAATGAGGTAAGGAGGGCCAAACATGGACCTAAAACCTGGAAGTCTTTACAGAGGGCAACAACAGATAAAAGCTACGGGGCCGTTTTGGATCACTCCTTCCATGAAGATTGAATATTCTCCTCGGATATTACCTTGCCACGTTATATCTAACAGACAGTTTGCATATTTGTTAGGCTTTATTGAACATGTATTAGAACATAGGGCCTGCTTTCAGTGAGGTTTGATGGTAGATATTTTGTGTTTCTTCACAAAATCTTACAAGTTCAAATTCAGATCGGTGGGGTATTTTCTTAATGGGATTAAGGAGGAGTATATAATAGGATCAAGGAATTGATCGTGTGTCGTTCCAGTAATCTCATAACAGTCTTGGGCTAGATTGTGGAGAACTACAGATAACCAAAAGTTAACAGTAATATATTTATGACATATCGAACTTCAGAATGAGTTTTGGGGTTACTTTGATATATTCTTTAATATCTACTGATATATCTAATCTCATTTAGCTTGTGCTTAACATTTATGCATCATTAATGCGGCCAGAGCAACACTAGAACTCTAAGCATACAATGTAAAAAAAAGAACTATGAGCAGTGCATGCACTCTAAGAAAGACAATCTTTTATTCTACAGCTAGCATCCACATTTTTTGGTCTAAATATAGATTCATGTCAGATGTCTTGGCTGTAGGTCCAAGCATCAACACTAAAACTGCATATGATTTGTTTCTGTGATACCTTCTTATTCTTTTTCATATTAATATATTGGTGTCACTAGAACTGCTAATCAGGACAAATTTAATTTGCAGTACAGGTCCCATGTCGTGTTCACTTCCATTGATAAACAGCTTGGAATTAGAAATTTGCTTATAGACAATTAAGTTTCCATTTAGCTACATGTACCACAATGATGTAGTTTATAATTTCGATGATCTCTGATGGTGCATAATTTTCGATTGCTCCACAACTTAACGTTTCAAGATTAATATATATTTTCTTATAGTAATGTTGCCGATAGAGGAGTAGGGTCGATGCAACAATTACTGTGATTTCAGTTTTTTTTTTTTTTTGGAAGTGAGCTTTTGTTTTGGTTGGAGTTTCTCTGTTACATCAAGGTTTAGGTATAATCAGTACCCTTTTAAGATTGGGATCTTTAGATGCTACAAAATTATGATATGTTGATATGTCCCATCGCCCAACAATGAATGTCCAGGGTGAGCACCACGGCAGTGCGCCATTCCCTGTTGGGTGAGGAGGAACAGCATGTTAGTGCCCACAGCTGAGCCTCCTCCTTCTCTGATTCATTTATAGGTTAGTTTCTTGCGTTGTGTTAATGTTCGTGTACAAATCCCTACAGCGAATATGGAGGAGCTTTTGAATTAAAAGATGAGATCTCCAAAATTTATAGCAGAACATATCCCTATACAATTGCCATTAATCATCTATGTAAAGGGCCTTTTGCTTTAGAGATGAGATCACCATAATTTATATGCAGTACTTTTTTACACCCGAATTTCTGAATTCAAAGCAAGTTTTAATAGTTATGTGTCTAAGTATAATACTTTTGGTCTTTGCGAACTCGCAACGTCTGTTGGTGATATGTTATTGCTGAAGCTTAATTCAAGAGGGTGATATCTCGCTGTTTTTTTGCATCATTACCTTCTCAAGGAAATGGGTATATGCAAAGTCATTATTGCGGGTGAGAGAACAGGGAGATCATTCGAGGCAACACACCTGACATGGATGACCTCAAATGGTTCTTGTTATATATGGCTTAAATAGTTCCATGTAAATATTAACCTTAAATGTTTTCTGGTGTACATATTGCTCATGCAGATACATGCGCATCAGCTATCGTGAGACCAACAGAGGATAGCCAATATCAACTACCAGACTGATGTACATGTCATGATATCCATTTCGTTGGGTAATTTTACTGCCGAACCATATGCAGCATCACAAGTAGTGTTTAGTAGACAGCCTTTCAATATCTGTCATAGCATAGCCATCTTATATATCTTTTCGTAATAGTTGGATTTTAGAGAGCCTTTTGCATAAAGATAAAACTTAAATCTATGCAAATCATATGTGTTTAGAGGCCAGTAAAGAGTGTTCCAGACTATCCTTTTCAGTTCTTTTTGATTTTCATTTGTCTCTAACATACAATCTCTATTGTGAAATTGTCTGATGTTCTTAGTCATGTATAGTAGTATTTACATTTGAATGCAAGGCATAATTATGTTTTTATCATGGGTTGTTGGCGTCCTCTGACAAGGCTAATCCTGGGATTAATTTTTCAGAGGATTCTACATGTGGCCCTTGTATATGCTGAGAAAAACTGCTTAAACTTAAGCGATCTGAAGTCATAGAAAGTGCACTTCTGTTCTTTCTACATAATTACCCACCATTGACTTGCTAAATGAACAATGCAGTTTGTGCCCATTTGAGCTTTGAGTAGTCCACTGTATATAGTTTTCTTCTGGTGACTTTTATCTGTTCACCTAAAAGCTCAAGATTTATGTTAGATTTCGAGTTTTGAAAATATGTTTCCATATGTTCTTAAAATTCAAAGAAGTAGTGGAACTTCATACTTACGTGGCCATCAAGTTGTTCATTCCTGCATGTGTTGCATTATCTAGCGTACTAGACACATTTTGTCGTTGTTGTTATTAGCTCAGGGAACTTTGCATCGTGGCCTAACATTTGAACTGTTTTGTAGCACTGCCGTGCTTACTGCTTAGTCAGTCCTCACACCCATATGTACTTGCATCATTCGCTAATTTCGTAGACATGCTAGCTGGAGTTCTTACTCTGTTTTCTGGTCAACATTGGAGCAGAACTGATGCAACCCTTATTGTGCATACCACGACATTGGTGAGCAGGCCCAGCGAACAAGCTGCAGATAAGCAAAGTACCGGCTATAGGCCTTGCCATTTTGTCTTTGATCCATGGATTTGCTCACGATTTAGTTCGCGGTTGTCATGTGTGCATGCGGTGTGTTCTCATTCAACATGTTCCTGATGCTGCCATACGGTAATGGCCAAATAATCATTTGATAGTGAGGACTGAGGAGAGGTGGAAATGAGATTAAGAATTGTGTTTTTTGTGATTTGAAGGCTATAGTGCATAGTTGGTTGAAGGAGGGGTGCAAAGTAGGTTTGCTTGGCTGCATTGTGTTTTTACTATAGTTTGTACTTGCTATATTTCCATTTTACACAAAAAAACATGTTTTATGCATGTTACACTCAATGTCTTCTAAAAGATGTATGCTTACCATTCTCCTGCATTTGTAGATGATCTGGAGTCCATTGGAGTATACGAGAAAGTTCATCTTCTGATTAACAATTTTGTCTTCTAAATAGGATATGGGTTCAACTGGCAAATTCTATAGTGATATTTTTGGACAAAACACTAAGAATTTGCGTTTCTTTTCATTAAATAGAGGGAACGGTACATGCCTCCTAGGAGCTGAGTTACATCATTTGTTACATAGTTTAGTAGACGTCCCAAGTTCTTGGGATGATCACTCTTTGTCCAGCAGCCCCGGTTTTTGCCCAAAGTGCCGCCTCCGCCCTAATTCTCTCTACTAGCAGGGAATTGGAGGTTGATCCTTGTACATGTACCTTGGTGTGGCTTGCCTGGCCTTGATCCACAGATCGCTAAGTGAGGCTTTGTCTTCGTCTTTAGGTGGTCTGCATGTCATTCGTAGCTAATAGAGTGTCTCATGCCACACTTGCCTTGAGAAGGGGCAAAAAATCAACTACCATCTGGCACCAAATGGTGCCTGATTAGTGGTATGTTTTGAAGCTGATAAGTGTTTACCATTAAAAAAATTTTTTGCCATTAATCAGCCATCATCTGGCGCGGCGTGCCGCCGCGCCGTTCATTGCTAGTATCTACTATTAGAAACAGCGTTGGTGAGGTCGAAATTAATGGACCGAACAAGCTAAAGCCGTTAAACGATAAGCAGATAGTAGATGGAGCTAAGGATCTAGGGCTTACAGGAGGGTTGGGGAACCGATTCGGCCTCCGGCGGAGGAGGGGGGCTTGGGAAGAGTCTCTCACATCGCCGGACTGACCGTGGGTGGGAAGGGGACTGGAAGGGAGAATTGGGGTCTCGCCGTCGGGGCGTCGACAGAGGGAAGGAAATAGGGTCCGAGCGACTGGAAAATAAATCTAGGGCCTCCAGCGAGCCATCTTTTTTCTTGGTAAAAAAAAATAAAAGGAAAAAGGCCACCTTTTCGAAAGAAAATCAAATGCAGTGTTTCAAAGTTTCAAATATTGTGAAATTAAATCTAGATGGCCCTCCTCAAGTTGTTTCTAAAAGCAAAGTGTCCTTTGAGTCTTCAATTTATGAGGGATTCTGACTAGAGAAACAAGTTGCAAAATCAGTCTAAGCTACTTGTTACTGAATGCTGACTTGGTCGAGCAAAATGCAAAATCAGTTTATGAGGGAGGACTACATTTATTCCATAATATATACTCCATAGTACGTTTTGGCAAACTAAATTGCCAAATCATACTAAATGAGACAATACCACTAATCTTTTATCACTTGGCCCACATGATTTCGTTTTAAAGCCACTTCCCAATGCTTGCACCTCTAGAAGGTGCAAGTATTTTTTACACCTTCAGAATTCAGAGTGACTGAATGAAGGGCTGCCTCGTCAAGATTCTTGCCTATCCTCTCCGGCATCGAAGAAGAAGGCGCCAATTGGAATGTGGCCTACTCCTACCTCAACTCTAGAGGCGCCCTGAGCTTGCTGAAGCATGAAGCCCCATGTGTTGATCGCTGGATTATTAATTAATAATAAAAAGGATAATTTTATTGAGAGAACGTTATAATTTAAGCTATCTATCTACACTTCTACACTACTTAAAAAGGAGGAAGGTGTTCCCTATTCTGCCAACCTTTGCACTACGACTAAGTTTTGGTCGTCACCTCATTCCACCGATCGGCAACATGGGCCGCACCAAAATGGGCCGCCCCAGAAATCGCAGTCACTCTCGCCCCAGGATCAATCCCTACCTCGCTCGCCTTCCCCACCCACGAGAACGTAGACGCCGCCCCTCCCATCTACACGCCGGCGGCGGCTTCGGCTACCTCATCCAAGGCGCCGCATACACCATCACTCTCTGCGCCGTCTACCGCAGTCCCCGCCATGGTATCTCCATCGCGCCCGCCATGGCCCGGGCCATGTTGAGCTCCACGGCGGCGCGGCGCCACGCTGAACTGACGATTCAGCCTGCACATACGACCAGGGTGGCCTCAACCCTCGCCCGCACCAGCCCACGCGCGCGCCCGCTAGCCCTTCTTCTCGCCCGCACTTCAACACCGACGTACTCATCCAAGCCGGGAACCAGGGATCCACTTCCCATGCCGGATCACCTCTTCATCGGGAGTCTAGACTAGGCTAGACTAGGCAGGAAGGAGACACGGCGAAGGATTCAGTCCATCTCGAGGTCCAGCCCGAGCATGACCTTCTCCTCCAGCTAGATGTGGATCTGTTTCTTATCTCATCCTTTGTTTTCTGGTTTTGCTCCAGGTTGCCCTTGCGGTTCTCCCTCCCCTCTCCCATACGGTCCTTCGTTCTCACAGCGGCCGCACTGGGGACGACAACGCGGGGGCGATTGAAGGTGGTGGTGGCATACATCAAGTCCGATGCTACAGACAAGGATCTTGTAACCATCTGGGCTGTCAAACTCAAGCTGGTCCTTTCTCCCGTGATGTCTGCCCCTAGCTTCGCTGGTAATAATCCCCCTACCTCTTGGTGGCAATGTTCAGTATTGTCTCGTCTCCAACGACCGGTCACTACTCCAATTGAGCATATTAATTGATATGGTTCTTGTAATTTGATCTTCTAAGGTGTTTACTAAGTGAAGCTTCGAGCTGTTGTATTAGTAAATTTGAATGTTGTCAAATTGAGCTAGATTAATATTTCTGAAATATTACCATAACTTATATAGATGAGATGTACAGATATTTAAGTTCTGATATTGGAATTTTTAATTTGATGTGAATATTGTCTCCCTCTTTGATTCTAATCTGAATTAAGTGTGAGATGGATTTGGTGAATTTTATTTAATGGAATTGCAACCGAGGCAAGAATTGGGTAGCTGAAAATTATGCTATAGGCAGAACAACTGAAAACTATGGTGTTTTTCCCGTGCTTGCCCATTGCTTTATTCTGGTGATACATCCAGGTTTACTTGTTTCTAGATCCATGACAACTACATACTATTTTCTATTTCTACTTCAGTTTGGATGCTCATGCTAGATAGAGCAGCGTCTAGAAATGGGGCACCGTGAGCACTGTCTCCCTGGTGAACAAAAAAAGCAAGAGAACGGCTACCGCACGAGACAACCATGATGCTACGGAGCAGAGGACAACAACAATAGATATGCTACTATACTAGCACCGGTTCTCTGTTCCTTTGATTAAAATGCTGAGATCCGTGATTTCTTGCCTAATTACCTGTTTTTGACCCAACTGACATATTGCCAATTTTGCTCTCTGTGTTTTCAGTTGTTTTATTGGTTGTACATCCATCTATTGGGGGATTATACATAGTTTCATACGTTTGTGCTTCTGACATCCTTGGGAAAATGCCAGAACTATTTCGAATAGGTAAACTTGGAAGAAACTGTTGATTTATTTTTGTGTTCTCATTTCTTAAAATGCATCACTTTATGCACTCAATATTGTTAACTTGAAAAAAAAATCAACTGAATTTTTTTTATGTTGCACCACCAGGAAACTCTCTTATTCAGCGCAATAATTATTTTAAAATGATCCATTTGCAAAATCAAACCATGTCACCGACGACATATATGTCACGTGCCGACCAAGGTGCTTTCTCCTCAAAATCATGTTGTTAAAACTTAACTGGCTAGGCAAGAGAGCCGTACACAAAGAGGGAGGTGTTAACGAGTCCTGAATTTGACATAATAATCACGGATTTCCTGTGGGGGCTGAATAGGAGGTGATGCACAGCGGGGGAGTGAATTATGCCTGACGCGGCGGTGGAAGAGGAGGCGCAAGACACGCAACATGACGGCACAGCCAACCATGCGTGACAACAGCCGAATGATCGATCGAGAAATCAGGAGAAGAGACGAGGTTGGGATGTTCGGTTACAGGGGAAAGGGGCCAACTGGGTTGGGCTTCTGCCCATAAGTTCCAAAGCTTCTGAAAGAAGAAAACACTGAATCGGATGAAATTGACATACAGAGAAGAAGGTAAGATATGTTACTAATTTCGGTTATGTTCCTTTATTGTTTTCTTGTGTCTATGAATTTACCTAGCTTGAAAGAATTTTTTTATGTCTGAAGTTTGGCAACCCTACATCATTTGTCGACTTAATTTCATCCATATCTTGTCATCCATACCTTTGCTGTTACATAATTTAACGAGGGAGGGGGTATTTATTTCAAGTATGGAAGGAGGAAACAGGTTTTGACGTCCTTTATCCTGATACCACACCCACAATTAGTCAGAGATGCTAGCTGTGCGTGCAATTTCGATATAGTAGCAAGAATAAAGCTCAATACGGCTTCTTTGCAGTGTGTAGTAGAATGCATCATACGAGTACCACTCCCTCTACGCCTAATTTGAGTGCGACAATGTTGGCCTCAAGACATTTTCCAAGTAAGTACATTGTTGAGTGCGACAATGTTGGCCTCAAGACATTTTCCAAGTAAGTACGTTGTCCAAGTAATTGAATTCCCTGGTTAACCTAATCAGTACAATGTTGGTTTATAGCCTGCCAGACTATTTTTTTGGCTAGACTATAGCTGTTATTGTGAGTGCCTTTTTCTTTTCACTCGAGCAATTTTTTAACCAGCAAGAGAGATAGAAGCAGCTATCCTTATTGATGTTCTCTTCACAATAATTTCCGTGAAAATATGGTGAAGATTTACACCAGCATTTTTGCTCTCTTTATTACATATAACGACTATACAAATACTTTGTAGGTATTATTTCAGTTTTACAATAACATTTGTGACTGTTTTTGCAATTCGTGTTAGAGTATCTATATACATATCTAAGTGATCTTTAGGAGGAAATACAACCAGTTCACCCTGTGTAGTTCGTACATTTGTATATCAGTTGGTTATGGAACAACATTGGCGTAATACACTTGGTACCATAGCCTCCTGATTCAGCTATAAATTCCCATAGAAAATAGTTGACAATTTGTAGCCTGCTTGTAGTGTTGCTACAGTTTGCTGATGCTACAGTTTTTTTTTTTTTGAAACGGGGGCAAAAGCTTTGCCTCATTCTATTAATTAAGAAGAAGGTTCGACATGAGAGAACATGCCAAGAAGTAGTACATAAAGCTTACACGAATTACTCTCGCGGCATTATATTGCCCATATTTTTGGCACCCGCTAAAACCCATAAACGTGCCTCATGCTTAATCTTATCGAAGACTACTTGCGGCCGATCCCTTGCAAGCTGAGCGTTCCTGCGGCCTTAGACGCTCTAGATGGATTGGAAGATTGATTTGGTCAACCTCACATGCGGTAGAGAGAAGAAAGAAGAAACATAGAAATAAAGTTGTCAAAAAAATAGAAAAGAAAAATAGTACGGAGTAGGACAAAGAAGACACATAGAAATAAAGCTGTGAAAAAAATAGAAAAAGAAAATAGCAGAACAGCTATGACCCACTTTGTTTACATGTGGATGATTTTTTTAGACCGTTTTGCTCTTCCACCAAATCACATAATTCTCACAAGTGTCATGATACTGTTCCGTTGTTTATTCTCAACCCGAAATGTCCCCTCAACTGGTCGAATCCCTAAATGCGCTACCGATCGTGTAGTGCTGGTGCCTATCTTTGAGTGCCTACTTGTTGCTGCTGCCCATCAGCTATCTCGGAGTGCCTATTGCTGCTCCAAATCTCCTCCACGTGCAACCACACACATCTCACGCACTAGGCCTGGTAACGCCGCCATCTTCACACACTGTTGTAGGGATAGAAGGAATTGGGATTTTTCTGGATAGATCGCCTCTGTTTAGATGGTTGGGCAAAAGAAAAACTTAGTTGAGCAATTCATTTTTTCTCTCTTCTATTGGACTTTGAGTGAATAGTTCCACTTTGCTGCATACATTTGAGTCATACCGGTTCATTTACGTTGGTAGATTGCTTGGAATACCAGCAATGAATCAACAAAAAGAATCACCATTAATTGGTAAAAATATTGATAATTACGATTTCGAAGGAACTACAGCCCCCCATGTTTGGCTGCCTATATCAGTTGGAGTATAGGTTAATTTAATTTTGCTCTTATCCTCATAATAAATACTCTCCAGCTCTTATGAGGATACATCGCTGCTTAAAAATAGCATCCGTACCACCGGCCTTTCGACGGAGTTTCTTACCCAGCTATTATTGAAGATTAACTAAGCCTCTTTAATATGCTTGACACAGAAGGCCACGATTTAGGGTTGTCTTCGGATATTTATGAATATCAAAATGTTGTTTGGACTAATCAGAAAGGAAGTATTCCTTCAGTTATAACTGTGTTTGCAACACTCACATTTTGTGAAATAATAATACATCCGGAAGGATAGGTTGTTCATGAAGACCTTGAACACATGTGTGTGACTGATCATGGAAGAGTAACAAAAAGATCTAGAACTTAAAACTACGCAGATGCATAACAATGATATCGTACTATTGTGTTTGGTATTATCATGCTTTAGTACATTATGATATCATTGATTTGTTTTGAATTTTTATTGTGAGTTGTGAATTATATATGTGAATTGAGAAATAAAATTTCAAAACTCGTGGCAACGCACGGGCATTTGTACTAGTACAAAGTAAATGCATCGGGAGCCATTAGCATACGATCTAATGATGGAAAACACTTCAAATCCGTCGACCGATCGCGTTCGCAGAATCGGTTGCTCTAGCTCCCACTCGCGCGCTCTTTCCGCTGGTCCCAGCCCGAGCAAGCTCGACACCCAGCACCTTTTCCACGGCGGCGCAGCTAGTTTGCATGCTCATATCTCTCTCTCTCCTCACCTTGCAACTTGATTTTCTAGTGTGGGGTGGACCACTTTTGCTGCTTTATTGCTATTGAGTACTAGTAGTACTTGCTACAGTCTGCAAAAGAAATGTAGAGAGAGAGAGGCTAGGACGTCACACTATCTAGTACTATATTATTTTATTTCCATGCTACAAATATGTCAGTGATTAACGAGAATTTTAGTGGAAAAATGTAATTATATTTTTTGATTATATATTATTGATAAACTGGTGTGCCGTTAGTCTTTCGCTAGGAATACACGATGGACCAATGTGAAATTGTGAATGAGTCGGACGTCGATGGATCTAGTGCCGCAAGCACTCCAGCAAGCTGGGTTTACGGTCGTCGTGTCGAATCGGTGAGTACAGGGTCGCGGTGGACGATATTTTTTGCCACGGAATTTGTTGAAAACAACATATAAATCTATTTGTAAATAGATATCCCACATGCATTTTGCTATTGTTAGATTAGTTGATTGAGTTAGTTAAGATAGTTATGGAATAATGTTGTAAATAACTAATTTATTTGTTGTCAAATTTTTTAGCACGGGAAATTGCTAATGTCGTTGACAATTATTGTAAACAACACACAAAACAATTGTTGGTTTCGTTGTTAACTATTGTTGTAAATATATTGATAATTTATTGTAAAGATATTGTTCGCATGGGATTTTTTTAAGTGTTGGAATTATTATTATTATTTTGTAAAAATCGTTGTCCCCTATTGTTGTAAACACCCATTTGTTTTGTTGGTTTTGTTCTTAATTATTATTGTAAATATACTGGTGATTTGTTGTAAAGATATTTTTTCCTTGGGAAATTCTTTAGTGTTGGATTTTTTTGTAAAAATAGTTGTCCCCTATTGTTGTAAACATCCATTTGTTTTGTTGGTTTTGTTTTTAATTATTATTGTAAATATACTGGTGATTTGCTGTAAAGATATTTTGGCACCAATTATTTTTTGCTAAAACCGTTGCTTTTGTTAAAATCATTGTTGAGTATTGTTGTAAACACCCAGCATTTGTTTAGCTTACTTTTACCGTAAACACTCAACAACAATACATGGTGGGTTCTTCCCAGATGACCAAAATAAAATAAGCAGTACATGTGTGCTCTTCCGTGATGACGACCAAAATAAAGTAAGCTACCTCCACCCACGCAAGGCGGCAGCAAAGACGTGCAGGGCATCACCGCTGCAGGGGAAAGGGAAAGGGACTTGCCTGACACATCGTACCAGCAGGAGAAAGCAGCAAGACCACGTGAAGTGAGAGGGGGTGATTGCTGATCACAGGATCTTGATCGAACGGCGGAAACAACAACCGAATTTTTGACCAGAATCGGCCGACCGACGGCCAGCACGCGCCAAAAAACTGCCAGCTGGTAAAGTTGCCAGACTCCTCAAAACAAAACAAAAACAAAAATAGTTCCTGAGTGCAGTACTGTGAGTGGGCCCGTCAAAGCTGAGTGGGCCATCAAAGCCTTTTGGCCCGTATTGTGAGCCCGTAAGAAGGCCTGCTTTGTTTTGTAGCTCCGCACTACAGAGTCTCTTTTGGAGAAGAAAAAAAAACAATTGCGCTGCATCTAGTCGTCGTCGTCGTCGTCGTCGGAGTGCTCGCGAGCTCGAAACCCTCGGCCGGTCGGGGCAGCTTGGTGGGGCGGGGCGAGATGGCTCGATCTCTTTCCTCCGCGGCGGCCATCGCCGTGGTCCTCCTCTGCATCTCCGGCCTCTGCCGCGGCGCCGAGCGGCTCGGGACGAGGGAGTGCGAGGAGCTGGGGTTCACCGGCCTCGCCCTCTGCTCCGACTGCACCGCGCTCGGCGAGTTCGTCAAGGACCAAGGTACGTCACGTGCGTTGGCTGGCTCGCCCCTGCATCTGCATCCACTCGTCATGTGATGATGATGATATGGTTCGCGATCTGGACCGAGCAGGCCGTAGGAGTGATTCGGATGCGATTTAGTATCTTTCTCAGTTCGACGGATTTGTAGTGCGAAATCTGTGCGGGTCTGATCGGGATGCTAATTGTATTTCAAATCGGCTCTCATTAACCTAAGGAAGCACACTTAGAGTGTGAATTTAGGATTTTTGTTAGACCACGGAGCAATGTGCCCTTTATAAAGAGATCTCAAATTTCCATGCGGGGGCAGGACTAGTGGACCTGGAAATGGAATTGGTACATTCGAGACTTCTCCAAGCGATCTGGGAAGAAGTTCTACCTTTTGTAACGGAAGCTCGAAAGCAGTTCCGAAGCTGCGATCTATTCAGTTCGGGCCTGTGGCTTGTGGGAGAGTATGAATTGAAGAGCACATTTCCCACATGCCACGTTGATTCTACAGAGAAATTTGAGCCTTGTCCGCAGTTGTAGAACATGGTGCTGTTTGATTTTTTTTTTTAGATAAAGGCAACTCCTGATCTCTGCATCGATTGATGAACACAGCCAAGCTGTGTTTAAGATGTGGGGGGAGCAATTTTATTCCGTAACATGTAAAAGCAACCTCAGCACGCTGTTCATTATGGAACATCTTTTATTTTTGTCATTGTAATTTTGAAGAATTCATCTTGGAGCATTCAGAAGGTAGCTAGATTGAAAAGCTGTTTTAATGTGGAGAACTGTACTGTGTATAGTTTGCTCATTGCTTGTCTTGGGTGAAATGTTTTGTTCAGTTGGGAGTCAATCACCGTCTGTTAGGGTAGCAACTAATGATAAACTTATTTTCTTCACCGATCCTTGTTCCAATAGTCTTACAACATATTTGTTGTATGGTTGCAGAGCTGGTGGAGGACTGTCGTAAATGTTGCACGGAGGATTCAGATGATTCTATCAGCAAGGTCTGAACTATGGATCTCCATGAATTCCTACTAGGGGACAAGTGTTTTTACTTGTCATAAGCTGCAACGAGAACCAGTTTCATGTTTTCCCCGATTTATAATGCATTTTGTACTATTTTCTGACTGTATCTTGATTTATAGTATGAATAGTCCTAGGATCTTATCAGGTTAAGTTTTTTCTTCTTCTTAAAAGATATATTCAAGGATAAATTGGCGGTAAGACGTGCCAAACGGCTGCTTATATTGATTGCATGTTTATAGATGAACTTGTTCTTTAGGATGTTACCTGCTGTTTTTAAGGCTGCACTTGAAAGTATATCCTACACTACATGAGATTTACAGGATTCTTTCAAGGCTGATAATGAGCACTAAACATACGATATATCAGTGTACTTCTACTTGATAATATCTTCTGGTGCTTGGTTTTGCAGCTTGTATTCTATGGTGCAATTATTGAAGTATGCATGAGAAAGCTAGTGTTCTATCCGGAAGTCGTTGGCTTCCTTGAAGGGGACAAAGATGACTTCCCTTTTGTAGAAACCCGGTCTGCTTATGGCTCTCCACCAAAGCTCATAATGCTTGATGACAAGGGTGAGCAGAAGGAGACTATAAGGCAAGTTCTTCTTAACACGAGATTCTGAGTGCTAGTTACCTGGGAAGAATAACATGCATTTTTGAACTTCTTTCCAATGATAATAGTAAAAGAACTCTTATGTCTTAATCCATTACCATTTACCATGTGTCACTTACTGCTATGTTTTCTGCTACCTGTCTTTTCACCATGTTTACTTAATTCATAGTATGATTTGAATGCTGATGCAGTAGGCTAAGGAATATAGATCTGTTCTTGCCCGGGTACTGCTGTGGATTTAACATAAGTGCACTGACATTAAACTCTTTGTGTTATATGTTGCTGCAGTAGAAAGTTGAGCACTAGGTCCTTGCTAAAGTCTCGTAGCTTGTTGTTTATTGTATAATTTGAGCCCCCCCTGCTTATATTGCTCAACATATTTTGTCTCAGGGTAAAACCTGCGATTTCACTTCATTAATCCATTGACTAAAACCAACTGAATTTCAGGATCGACAATTGGAAGCGAGAGCATATTCGCCAATTCCTAAAGGAGAAAGTGAAGCCAGCAAAATCGGACAGCTGATTAATTTTGTCAAGTTCCTCGAACTGTAGAACCTATATGTATGTTGGCTCTTCTGCAAGCAAAATCCTGGTCATCAGTGATCTGTACCTTAAACCTTGTAGCATTCGTACACCTGAACTGCTTTTACAATACAGCCTGTTGTATATGATGTGCTTTCGTCTTTTGTTGTTAGAAAACAGGCTGCTTAAACTGTGATCTACCACTAAACGTTTGCTATATCAGTCTAACATGGAATGCTTCTCTATGTTTTCTTGAGCTTTACCCTAATGAAGACTACAGGGTAATGAGCAAAATTATACTGCTGCCATCTTTTGTTACTTGTTCAAGTAAGCAGGCTAGGAGTCTGGTGAATAGTGATTACTCTTGTTTGCACATTTTCTTTTCTATTTCGGCGAGTCGGTCCAAAAATGTCAAGGAAGTACTCCCTCCATCCCATGAAAGATGTTTTCGGTTTGTCTAAATTTGAATGTATCTAGATACTATTTAGTGTAAAGATTGAACAAATATACCAAAACCTGGATGCAGTAATCTATCTGCAACATAGGAAACCGTATGGGCTTGTTTGGTTCATTTGCCACAGCTGATATAGTCATGCTGCATTTTTTGTAGATTCAAAGATGTTTAACACCTGAGAATTATTTGGATGAGGTGTACATGTAATTTTTCCTAAGCTTCGAGTTGTTAAAATTTGACCAAATACCAAAACTCCATAGAAACACCTGTCTCCAAACAGCCCCGATGCTCACCTGTCATAGGCACCGGCTGCCAGCCAAGGTATATCCAAAATAGGACTCAACGCCAATTCATACCCTGTGACGTTCCAACCAATTCAGCAAGGCACATCGCGGTAGGCAACCAAACAAGAGCTTAACTCATCGTCCGAGTCATCATCATCACCACCAGCATGGCTGCGTTCCTCGAGACATAAATGTGGGCGCCGAATTTCAACTTGCATCAACCTACTCGTTCTAATGGCGATAATTAATTAAGAAGGGAAATGTACTCATCAACTTGCATCTCTAGCTTGTAAATTGCTCTCATATGTACAGTTGAGCTTGACGGGTGGGTGCTGTTGTAGCTACTCCATCCACAATCCATCTAATTTTGGCTACAATTTTCCTCCATATGATCCGCAGAAGCCAATGGAAGCTTCGCTTCGCAAGCTTCCTCTTTCTCTCTTGGTGGGTAACTGAATCTAGTGCCGAGATTGACACGGGACAGGTTTGATTTGAGCGCCGCGGTTTTGGTTCCAGGTTCAGATAATCCCCTAAACCTGTAGAGAGCACACGTTAGACTTACTCTCGAAATAAAGAACTACGTGTTAGACTGTTGTTGCCTTCTTCAAATATAATGTAAGTGTCTACATGCAAGGGGCGGAAAAGTAGCAGAAGAAGAGTCAGTCTGAATTGCTAGAACTGTGGAGATTTATAAGAAAGTAATACCTGTCTTCGCCTCCGGTGTTGATAAGTATAGCAAGAGCGTGCTATGACATAACATGGAAGAAAGAATCCCGCAAACTGAAGAGTCGCCTGAAATCAAAGAAATATTTAATGCCCTCTATGTATAGTGCCATATGAAAGCCAAGTTGAAAAGCATAATACCGATATAGCATAAAACATGTGAAATAAGAAAGTAGGTCATATGAACTCACGCTGAACAATACCGTTGCGTCTTGTAGCATGCTAACATCTCGCACAATCACTATTACATGACGCACAAGCAGGAGGAACATCAGCTGCAGCAAAACCAACATTATTATTGTTCATCCTACACACTAATAAAGAAAAAGGTTTACTATGAGAAAGTTCATGTAACATACAATTAGAGCAATAGTCCGGCAGCATGTGGCACCGCTCGAGTTTGAGGACACACAGTCATCAAATTCAGCGTGCAACAGCTGCTGCTCGGCGATGGCAATCGCTAGGAAATGGGATTCGTGGGGATCGATTCTTCCAACCCAGCTTTGCCTGGTCATGAACAAAGAGTCATCAGTTCAGAACATGTACTTTTAGAAGTAAAAGCAAAAGCATGAACATCTACATTGCTATGGAAATTTTGGTGGGAGCACAACTGTACTTCTCAATCGACAAAATATAGCTTATATTGGCAATTTAATCAAATGGTGAAGGATTGTAACAGTTAAGTACCTTAGATCCATGCTCATTTCATCTGAACAACATTTGGTTGGAGGGAGGATATAGTTGGGAGAGTAAACCTGCAGGCAAACGGAAACATAAATAAACTCTCGAAGACTCCATAGAGAATTACAGAATGTATAAGGTAAAAGTCAGCAACATTTTATTTTGTTGTGCAGTGCAGTTGGCCTAATACTGGACTGCTCATAATTCGGAGTAGTGTTCTGCAGTGCAGCACTGGTAACCTTGTAACAGAAGAAACAGAAATACCGACCTGGTTGCAGATTTCACATGTAATGTTCCCCTTCTTGTTGCACCATCTCTGTATGCATTTCCTGTGGGCGAACTGCAGTACAACCAACAGCAGTTGAGCAACACAGTGACACACGATTAGCATTCTATTCAGAAGGGTAATCCCAGGTCACGTGCGAAACCAACGTGGAAGAAAACAATCAGTTGTTCAATTATGTGACAACTGGAAAGACCAAGCAATAATTTGGATGGATATACATGGACCAGCTACTGGAAACTCGAATGTTTGTTCACGCAGGGAAACAGTACGATACGAGTATTTCGTTCGTCACCAAAAAGGCAAAACACATTCTCGTGAATCCGTTCGATCGAGATGGCACTGTTCTGGACCCTGCTTAACAGAACTTGCGCTGCTCCTAATCACACTAAATTCCAGTCTGGAGAGATGTCCAGTGACCACACGGGAAAACAGCAAAAACTGAACTAATTGAGCAAAACAAGGTGATAATAGCAGTACCAAGCAGCCAGACAAATTTCAGCAAGAAAGGAGGAGGGACGCACCTAACATCAACATTAAACAAAGGAAAGCTTTGTAGAAAAGAAACTAAACAAAAGAAAGGAAAACACAGGACCGCAACGCACAAACTACAGTGGACTGAAGGAAGTATCAGAGAACGGATGGAACTAAGAAAAGAACATCTTGACAATCTTTCCATCTCTCTGAAGAACATATCAAAGAATCGTCCGATTTTCACTTCGCTACTACAAACAACTACACTCCTCAGTTCGTCAACAAGCAAGAAAACAGACATCCACCCAGCGAAAGAGGGAGAAAAGGAGGAGGGAGGGAGAGTTGAAGGTCACCTTGAGCGTGCCAGTGCAGGCGCAGGGGGAGTCCATGGCGTCCTCCTCCCCCTCCTCCTGGCATATCCGGCACTCTATCGGCCCCTTGCCGTCCACGCCGACCACCACCTCCACCAGCCCCTCTTCGCCGGAGCAGCCACCTCCGGAGACCTTCTCCACGCGCGCCATCTCTCTCGCTCTCGCAGTCTCGCTCGCTTCCTCGGAGCAGGTCGCAAGAAGGAGCCAAAAGGCCGGGCCTTTTCTAGCTCCCAGGGACAACTACTCCAGGAACAAGAGAGAGGGGGAGATGGGAGAAGAATACCAAGCCAGTAGTATTTTTCTTCTTCTTGGTCGCTGCTGCTAGAGTGCTACCAAGTATTTTATGATTTTGTGGAGTTTTTACTCCGGCTACGAGTACTAGCTTGCGGTTTGGGTTCTTGTGGCGTCCAATGATGGGGGTGTGATTGGGCGGGCGTGTGGTCATCGTGGGGTTAGTGGACAGTGGGTAACTTCCACTGCAGCTACCAAACCTAGTGGGAGATGAGCGCGGACGATGTACGCCCGAGCTGGGTTGCTCTCGTAATCACTGATCGACTTGTGTGGCCAGGGTGAATGCAGGAGCAATTAATGAGCCTGTATTTTTATTGTTGGAAATGGAGTAAAGACTGCATTACCGGTATCTGTCTACGAATTCTATACTAATTTAGTAAATATGGCTGGCTGGTAGTACGTGTTTGAGGCAGTCCGACCTGTACCGGTTACTTGAATATTATATTTGGCACATCATGGTCCGCGGTTTAGAGTGAGGGGCATGTGATTAGATTTAGGAGATTTATTTGATTTAAGAGGCAGCCCATCATGTGCCATGGTGTACAGTGCTTCGTCCAACAACGGTAAGTGGTAGCAGGAAAAAAATTAAATCTTTGTACTCTTGTGCCTTTAAATTCAAGAAAAAAGATTGTCTAGCAGTGAGCAGAATACATACCATGATACCAACTCGCTGATAAAACTTATCAAGTGCTCTAAATAAATTGAAGTTTGCATATACCACTACTGGATTTAGAGAAAAAATACATTGTTAAGGGACCTAGACAGCGATTGCATAATTGGCCTAATCATGCATGGGAAGTTCATCGATGTATGTGATCTCCGGCCAAACTGTATGTGTTCCCTTGCAGCAGCATTACTTGGTGTTGTATCATCTGATATGTTGCAACTAATTAGTTTGGTGGTCCACAGCAAAACGATTAGGATACTTTTTTTTTGGAAAACAAGGGCAAATTTTATTTTGTCTCATTAAAAAATTTGCCCATGTTTCCAAGAATTTTTTTTTTTAAAAAAGCATAACACAACTGGCATACTCTGCCAGCATGATTTCAATCAAGTTTTTAGCGCCCGACATTATCCAAAACTGTTTTTAGCTCTATTAAAGGCCACAATTAGGCCATCCATGTTTCACCAAGCGGTCGGCCGTCCAAACTATATCGAATTGCAAGCCAAGCAAATAATTTAATTTCGTTTGCCAATTTTTTTTGAAACTATCTTTCTCATTGTGGTGGATGTGGCGCCCAAGGTTTTTAAATCCTTGGTGATAGTTTTTTACTGGGGGACACCGAAAAATACGGTTACCACGAAAACTTGAAAATCTCAGGAACTTTTCGTTCGAGATTACTCAAACAAAATTTAAAATTCAAAATATTCTAGCATGTTATTAAATTATCTGTACAGCCTATGCAACGCAACCGTAAGATTCTTCCGTCGAAGACCAGCCGGCCGCGACCTCAAATCATAGTCCTAGCACCTTTCTCATTTTTTGATGCAAACCACAAAAAAAAGACAAAACCTTGTGACCTTTCGGAAACTCCTCCGCACCAAGTCACCACGCCGCACCAAGTTTTCTGTAAAATACATCACAGATTATCTATTTGTCCAAAAACTAGAGTTTAATGCAAATATAGCCAAAAATTGATTGGTATTGATAATTCTCGCGGGGTAACGGAATTTTCGGTTTGCGCCAAAATTTCAGAAATTCCTGGCCGAGGAAAAAAAACCCGGTGGCACCTAAGAATCTGGCAAAAAACCACCAAGATTGGCAGCTAAATATTTAATCATGCTTGATAAATATGAAACAAATGTTATGTTAATGTTTTGCAAAATACTAATTTCATGTATTGACCGCCAAGGTTTTCCACAAAGTAAGATGCCCAAAAACTGGATTTATTACTGAGAAGAGTTTAACAAAAATATGTGATCAGGAATAATATTATTATAGCTTTATTTCCAATGAGACAAATATTCAAGCGGCAATTTATTTTTTTACCTCATATAATCGGTGTCCATTAGGTCATCTCCAATGGGAACCGGTTGCGACAGCGCGGTCGAAAAATGCACCTACACCCAGGCTCAGCGGCCCGACGCATACTGATCGGGTCGTCTGCGGAGACGCAAACACAGCGCATATTTGTGCCTCGCCGCTTCGGATGCGTCTCGATGGACGCTGCGCGGTCGCACCGAAGGCCCGCTCACTTTTCCCATGGGCTCGCCTGACAGCGACCTATAGGCTTTTTTTCGAGCGCATCGCTTCTGCGACCGTCGCTTTGGCAGTCTTCACTTCCACGTATGTGCCACATCCTCCTCCATCAATGGCGCCGCTTCCTCTTCTGCACGCCTGGAGGGCGGCGACTGGACTTCTACGCCGCCATCAATGGCATCGTGACCCGCGTGCTCTTGGCCTTTAAAAAGGCGGCTGCCATCATCCCTGCCATCGTCCATACCACTGACACCTCCGCTCCCATCCTCACCACCGCGCGCCGCCGCATAACCATGGGGAAGAAGAAGCACGACTCTGAGGCGTCCGACAGCGGCATGAAGAAGGATCGACGGTTGAATAGGGTGCCGCTCCCCGTCGATATGGCGCCGGTGTTGTACGCAAACAACATGCACCTGCCTGGCGGCTCAGCTGCCGCCGGGTGCCTTTCCCGCCGATGCCTCGTCGCGAGCTGGAGAGGAGCGACGAGATTCGGTGCAGGTGGCGATACCTGCCGCCGGACCTCTGCGACGATCCCTCCTTCGCCGTGACTACGATCAATGACACACATGGCGGGAGACCGAGGAGGATCCAAGGAGGAAGGCGGGCTTCCTCGACGACCGGGACTTCTCGTTTGAGCGGCCCCTAGGGCATGTTGCGCGCCCGCCTCCTCATTTAACACGGCAGCCGGCGGCTTCTCTTTCGCCCCTCCACCACCGGTGTTCAACCCGTGGGATGCTCCACCTCCACCACCGGCGGCACCGGCGTATGTTCCGCCGGTTGCCAACTAGTCGTGACAGATGCAGGAATTCGTCGTGCTCGACGACGACAACGATGAGGAGTAGGCTAGGGTAGCAAGCGGTACATGCGCCTTTTAGTATTATATTTTTTATTTTCCTTTATTTATTGTGTAAATTATGTTTATGTTGAAAGAATGCAAAACTAAAAAAATGTCGATTTTAACCATTTCAGTCGACGCAAACGCATTGAAGGTGACCTTCTTATGATAGGAAAACGGTTTAACCTGTTGAATTTACCAACTGGCGAGTGTGAGAAGATATGTCAGGAGGCTCGTACATCATCGAGCAACCAAACCGTGTCCACCTCATCTTGTTACAGCGTCGCACTGTAGCCTTTTGGGTTTGCTTGGGCTACGATGCAAATGACTGAGGTGGTTGGCTTCTCCATACTCTGTATTGGCCCATTGAATTACATGAACTTATACAATGGAGGATATGACGTCAGTTAGAGCGACGGATGGTTCGATGTGCAATGGATAAAAGGAGCGCACTAGCTCGGGCGTACTTCAGAGTTTTCGTTCTCCGTCTCCCCATCTCTAGCTTGAGAAATGCTTTCATGCATAGAGCCCCGTGTTCGGCCGGTCAGTTGGAGGAACTTGCCCAAACGGGCAATTACGAGTAGGTAATAGCTGTCACGAGCCGTTAAATACATCCTCGAAAGCATCGATGCCTAAAAAATGGTGTATGTATCCAGCAATGCGTGTTGCTGGACTGCTAATAATAATGATGATGATGGTAAGACTAGCCACAATGGGAGTATCATAAGACTAGTCATAGTGGGAAGTAACATAGAGTAGTAACATGCACATGTTATTACTCTATGTTACTACCTTCATAGTGGTTAGTAACATCAAAGTAGTATTATATATGTCTTCATTAATTAGCTTATAGACTCATTGTATTTTGGGAAGTGTGATGTTACAGTAACTAGCTATGTTACTCCATCCTCCTCTCTCCTCATTAACTCAGTGCCACATAAGCAAATTTGTTGAATGGACACTTCACAATGTTACTCCCACTATGAGTAGTCTAAGTAGTATCATGTATTTGGCAAAAATCTGATATGGCACACCAATTAAAGAGATGAGAGTGGTATAATATGATACCGTATCATAGCACGTAAAACTAGAAAATTTAATAGCAAACACATCATGTACACACATTTGCATTGAGATTCTACAAAACATTAAATATAATGATACTATGATACTATCTTATGATACTATGCATTGTGAGGTTAGTATCATAAATTAGTATCATGTGCATGATACTAGTGTATGATACTTCCCATTGTGACTAGTCTTAGCGAACACTTATCATTTTGATTATACAGTTCTTCCTTCTGTCCTAAATTAATTGATTCAAAGTGTCTATAGCTAAAAACGAGAGGAGAAGAAATACTATTGTCATACACATCATGGGGATTTTGAACTAGTTTTATACCTCACAAAACGGCTGATCGTTCAACTAGTTACCACGCGTCTCACTTGCGCCGGCACCCTATTGAAGACGCCGGCACCTCCAGCACCTGCTTCCCAATTTGGGAAGAGGTTACACACCGACGATCTCGATAAAAATCCCCCAAAAAATGAACAAACTATGAAATTTATTTAAATTTAGGTTTATTTACAAAAGTTTAAATGAAATTTGAACTAAAATAAACCTTAGTCTACTTGGCGTCGGTTGGGCCACGCGACGGGCCTGCCTCATCGTCACTCTTCCCCTTCGTCGTCGTTTCCCGCGCCCGCCTGTCCGCGCTTGCTTCGCAGATATGGTGGTGCAGCACCGCCGCAGGTGTTGCCGGAGCTTCTCGGGCGACGTTGGGCCTTCAGTGCCGCCCGCTGATGGCGGGATTCCACGTTCTGGGTGATCCTCGCTTGCTCGCGGACGGCCGCCTCGGCCTGGCGCTGAGCGTTGAGCACAAGCAGCTTATGTCGCTTCCTCGCCCTGAGGAGGCCTCCGTGGCCGCCCGCTCGCGCGAGATCTGGACCGTGTTCGAAGTTAGCGGTGTTGGTCTCTTCGAGCACCTTGATCCCGGATCCTTCGGTAGCGGTGCACGTTCAAGGAGGTCAGGATCGCCGCCTGCACAGTGCTCAGTATCGCCCTTGAACTGCTCCTCACCGCCCCACTGCGCCTACTCCTCCGTGATATCGCCGTCCGCGTCCGCGATGAACACTTCGTTCTACTCGTCGAACTCGAAGTCGTCGAAGAACCTTAGAAGTTGAAGTCCGATAGCTCGAGCTCGTTGTTAGGCTACGATGGGGCCATAGGCTTGGGGTGCGGCCGCTCTGGCTATGACGGTGGCGCAACGGCGCCACCGGTGGCATGCGTCCTTTCCGGCCTAGCATGAAATAGGTGGTGGAGCGTGACACGGCATCGTGGTGTGGAGGCAAGTGCGGCGGAGGTGAGCGGAGAGGGCGCACTAAATAGAACGGACGGATGTGGCAGGTGCGCGCATTTACGCGACGTCTTCGCGTGGGGAACCGATGTATTCATTGAAGACGGCGACCACAACACAGCATCCGAGGTGTCGCATTTAAATATGTAGCCATCCATGGGGTCGCTAACGGTCGTTCGTCACTCTGTGGGTTGGAACCGACGCGGGGTTACGGGCAATTTTATTGATCTCAGAAACACACTAGCTATTTTTAGGATGCGCGGTATGATCCCATAAATGACACCGGCCCTTAAATAGCTATTAGGGTCACCGGTGGAAATGATTTTAACTGAGACTTTCCAGCAAAGACATGGTCTCACGTGTAATTCAAGCTTGCTTTTTAATAAAGAGCGCTTTATTACTAAAGAACAATTCGAGCTTGCTAGATTAACTTTTAAAAAATTGAGCACAGCCAACTGAGGCAAGCAAACATGACATATATTGACATACGTCGACGTCGCAACCTAACCCACAAGTGGCCAACCGGGAAAACAGAAAGGCAGCCGCATACTGCACAAACGGTGACATCGGCGCCAAAGGAGATGAAGTGAGCGAAAGCGCTTTAGTTACGCGCCAAATTTGTCACGACCCACGTAAACGCACTCTCATTTACGCCATTTTGTCCACAAATAGGCAGGTTTGTTTTAGCTTTCACGTTCCGCAAGGCCTCACTCAAAATGGTGATTTATCGTGCAAGCAAAACAAATTGCGATGACGATATAGCATATGACAAGAAACTTTTGGAAGTAAGTTCAATGACTCTATTTCTTAGCCACTTTCTTACACATTGTGCTTGTGAACCACTTCTTTTACCTCTACTTCACATATTTTCATGCTTTTTTGAATATACATTTATCAAAGTTTACAAATTTTGATTTCGATCAAAGATAAAACACATTGTAATTTGAGATATAAGGATTATCTGTGAGGGAAAGAGTATTCTACTCGCACTACCGTGTGTTGGCTTTGCATGGTTAAATTTTTGTTCACAGATGTAGATCTTTGCACACATGTTTTGGCGCGTGTGTGCGTGTGCACTCATTCCAATCGAGGAAAACTGAAGATAAAAATCATGCATCGGAGAGAGAGGTCGAGGCTAGCGAGCAGGTAGGAGTAGAGCGTCAATATCGAAGCCATCTTTCCAAGCGATATGCGCAATCTTTGGGCGCTAGCTTCTACTAGCTCCTTCTAGAGTTAGATTGCCGAATCTTGAGCCTAGATCCGCAGATTTTTCTTTTACGTTACATATATGTTTTCATATTACTCTGTTTTTTTATGTAAGACGTTTTAGCAAACTAATTTAGTCTAACAATAAGTTTTATAATACCAGTGAATTGAGAAAGTAGTTTTCAAGGACATGCAAGTGACCTTTTTACCCTCGCAAGAACACAAGATAGTGTATTTCCCATTAAAAAAAATGTTCTCTAAAGAAAACAAGGTTTTAGTCACTCCACTATATATAGTCAAGTATAAGCTTGGTTCCTGAACTTTCATATTAGAAATTATTATCCTCCCGAGTGTAAAAATTATACAATTTGGCATGAAAGTTGTATTCATGTTTGACGGGGTGATGACTCCGCATACGTTCAGTGGCAACCCGGTCAACTTCTTTTTTTTTATAGGAAATCACTAAAAATTGAAGGATACACAAATACCATGTTTAGAGAAATACATAAATACCTTAGAGGAGTTACCGGGGACTTATAAAATTTTATAGAAGCCATAGTAGTCAAGATATGCTGGAAAAACATGGAATTCATTATATAGAAGCCACTGAATTTGGCAAAGTTACAATTTTGTTAAAGCTTTACAAGAATTCTATTTTCAATTCTTGTATCTTTTTCATGATTTTATTGAACATTCTTGCTTTTTCCGAACTTTCTTACATATATTTTTATCTTTCTTCAAAATCTTCATTTTAATGCATTTTCCCCTAAGAGAATATTATAGGTTTCCATTTTGTCTAAAAATCAAAAGTCTGCCACCTTTTCATCTAGTTGGTTGAGTTTAAAATATGATCTTTTGCTTTCTAATATTTCTTATTTTGTAAAATTTTAAGCAAACTAGGTTGCCGCGCATGCATAAGTACCGCCATGTTATCATAAATGGTGTGTTTGGTATTCCCAGAGGTGTCGGGCAACTGTTTTGGCCAGCTAAAATTTGGATGGGGTTTTATTTGACGATAAGTGTAACTTTGACCAAAACTAACATGCAGAATAATTTGAATAGAGGGATGTTTCCACATAAATTGCACATACACATGACCATTTCATCAAGCGAGCAGCGCAAAAGAAGTGTATTTTCCTTAAGTGTAATTCTCTAAAGCAAAACGTACATTGCACGCCTCAGCTATAGTAAAATTATACATTTGGTCTCTCAACTTCAATCCTTGAAATCATTACCCAAAGAAGTGTCAAAATTTGGTTCCTTGCTTCGGTGAAAGCGGTATCGATGATAACACAGCGGCAGTTATGCACAGGGATTTTTTTCTTGGCCGAGATTTCCGAAATCTCCCTGAAAACCGGAAATCTCGTTACCCTCCGAGGAACATTCCTACCGGACAATTTTTTTTTTGTTACATTTGAATTTGTACTTCAGAAAAAACATAACTAATGTACGAACTGTCTGTTGTGGTGGTAAGTTTCAGTCTGTAAGACTCCGAGGTAGCAGGTTCGAGTTCTAACTCTCAACAAATTTTTATTTGACCAAGGTTTACTCAATCTGTTAGGCTGAATTATCAAAATGTCTTCCCATAGGATCCGAACCCGCGCCTGGGCTGTTCAAAGAACTCTGGCCTAACCGCTCTTCCTAGCATGCCTTTAAATTCAAAATTTGTTTGAATTAACTTGTTCGGTAAATTCCAGAGATTTCCGAGATTTTGCGGTAACCGCTAAATCCGGTGCCTTCCGGTAAAAAAATGTTAACCGAGAAAAAAAAACCTTGGTTATGCATACCTGCGGTGGCACCCCAGCAACATTTTTCAAAAAATGCAGAGGTAATGACGGATATGAAATGATATTTTAGAGAAACGAATAAAGGCTTCCAAAGGTTTCTATATTTTTAACTCCATAATTCTAGAAAAACCATGGACATCAGTAAAATACCGGAAATCATAAATTTTGGTGAAGTTACTATATGATTTTATCTAAATATTATTTTGGAATCTATTATCAAAATTCTCATGTTTTTAGTACTTTTGTAGAACATTCTTGATATTTCTAATTCATTGTTATTCTCTTTTTGATATTTTAAATACTTTAGTAAATCTTTATTTTGTTGTGTTAACCAATTTTTAGTTTCCTAAAAAATCTCATACCTTTTCTACTTTATCTGAAAAGCTTAATCTATTTCCCAACATTTTCTTCATGTTATGGAAAAGATCATCGCCAGCTTTCCTTCGTTTTCTTGTTGTTATCAGCTTTTTTTGGACTGCCACTTTTGCAAAAAATTTGCAACATTATTATAAAGGGTGTGTTTGCTTTGCGCCGAAAGTTGCCTGGCAAATTTTGCGGATAAGTAGGCTAACATTTGCTATCAAAACAGGCTAGATTTGGCGGAGGAGCATTGGTATGCCAAAAAGTCGGCGAACATCCAAACAAGGACAAGTTTTCGGCCCCACTTCTGTCACCATTCAAATATACCAGAACCAGTTTTAATTGAAACAAAGTTCAAATATGGTTTTGAAACGGGGAACTAAAAAAAAAGTATTAGAGTTAAGGGACCAAACTTGGACTTTGGCTATAGTTCGAGAGTACTACTTTATTAAAGTCCAATATTTACCTTTTCTGATCTTGGCTTCCGGCAGCTTTAATTTTGGAAGGCAAGAATGGGTGTGTGTACTTTGGTGGTTAAACTACCAACGCGTTCGATTTCAACGATAGGTTGCGGTACCTCCGTGGAGTGCGACTGGCCACCCTCTGCAACTAAACATTATTATCATTGATTTAAATCCAGCTTTAGTGTCACATTATTTCCAGATATTTTTGCTTCACCAATCCAACCAATGCCCAATCGTGTATACTCATTAATCTGAACCGGTCTATGTTGCTAGCCAATAATTTGGGCACCTGCTAATTTGCCTGGCGAATCATGTACTAGCTAGTACTAATTAGTACTAATCTGGGATCCTCCTTGTGTTTGAGAAAAGGTGTACACGAACAAGAAGGAACATCATATATTAGCAGAATGAGAATCCAATCTGTGGTAGAACCGTTGCAGATGATGAGCATAGTTTGTGCATCCACAATATTCCAAGAAGCGTACTATGATTGCCAACCGCTGGTTGGTGTGGCAGTGAGCAGTGTTTGGACTAGAATGGAAAGGGAATATGTATGTTAGGTTAACATTTTGATCATCTAGGTGGTCACACAACAATCTTGTGATTCTGTTGGAAATTCAGTATTGACACTATGACTGTGATTGGGAATCTCTAAATAATCATTTTCCAGGTCCTGGATTTAATCAGTTCTCCTAATGAAACGACTTGTTCCTGTATAATGATGCTACTGGCCACTGCTGTGATCTTGCACCTACTAACCTAATCCTTTGATTTTCTTAATACCTGAAGCACATAGTTAAGAAAATCAATGATCTGGTCAGGAACTTGGAAGATACTGTCATGTCAGGGAACTCTTCTAGACGATAGACTCTACATTGAAAAGAAAAAAAGGGATTTATTTATTAAAATGTTTTTGCTAGTACTGTTGCATGGAGTTTGTGTGCAGTTGGTAGGTCACTGGTGATGTGTGGGGACTGGGGAGTGAGAACCTTGAAATGTGGAGCACCCCAAATGATTGAATGACTGATTTGGGTAGTTCGAAGCCAAGGTGTCAGTGGATCATACACTCCAGACAAAGTGGATAGGATTTTTCATTACGGTGTGCTGGAGCTGCCGCAGTGCTGTCATCATGGGTCCGGTTCTCCTCTGGCACGATCTCCCCAAATCTAACATAGTATTTGCATCAATTTTCTGAAGTGTATGTTCGGTGGTCAGCACTGTCACACATATCTCCAGTGATGTGTCACCTGCAACTTGCAGATCAGCTCTAATGTCTTATCTCAAAATTGTTTGCTCAGCTCTTCTGAAGTACAGTACATTCTCCTACGAGTACACATGGATCATACAAGGTGTGCAGCAGCACACAGCACCCTTTGTTCCCTAAACTATGTGGAGGCCGGCTCATCTTCAGTAGCCTCTTCAGAGTCGGAGTGCTCCACATCAGGAGCGTCTTTAGAGTCGGATGCCTCCACATCAATAGCGTCGTCAGAGTCAGCTTCCTTCTCAAGCTGCAGGATCACATTGAACCCGAACGAGGAACCCGGCGTAAACGACGACTCAAGGTCACCTTCTGATTGGGTTGTTGCGATTTCAGGGTTCACCGTCAGACTTTCCTGGATCAGTTGCAAAGCCAGTGTCAGCTTCAGGGTCCAAAAACTCAAAGGTTGTCTGACCTGATTATACTTGAAACGGCACCAACCTTCTTGACAAAGTCTCCGACGGTGACGCTGAGTATTTCTTGAAGGATGAACTTGGTGACCCGGCTTTTGCCGAGCATGGCCAGGAGAATGCTGCTTGGTATCTGAATACAGTACAAAAATTCAGAAGCTGTGGTCAGTTCAGTAGTAAATGGGGGATCAGGACAGCAGTGCAAACTTGGTACTAATAACTTATGTCTAGCCATGTCATTTCTTGATTGCAATTTAGTATTTAGTAGCCAACACTTTTGGTTGAAAATTTAGCTGGTAACAGTTGCGCGTACTCATGCTCGATGGAAAACAACACACTCCATGCGTGCTTTTATTTCTGAAGAAGGACAGCATCTTAAAAGAATAGTCCATTATGAGAAGAGTTGGTAAACAACCACCTTGAACAGTAAATGTACAAGTGACAGTATCAGAAACTGAGCCCCATTAGAAATGCAATACTATTCTACACGAATCTTTTGGATCATAGAAGAAATCAGGGCACTTACATTTGATGTTTTCCCTTCAATCATCCAACATATGCCCAGGAAGAAAGAGTAAAACAAAATTGTTAGCTAATTCAATAACTTGAAGCAAGCGAATAATAAATTCTTGCAATGAACTGGTTATTAATAATACCTCCTTTGGACCTTCTGAAACCTGGAACCGGCGGTGCATCACGAGCCAAGCTTGCCAGAGCTTGATCGAACACCTTCTGTGTTACCTTACCAGGCAAGTCAATTCTTAACTGCAGGGAGCACATTTCCCAGCATCAGATGGATCAACTATACTCACCCCAAAACAGCTCTATGTAAGTGTGTCCTATTATTATTATTATGTTGAAGAGAAAATTAATTGATGTGACCAGACAAAATTGAAGAATTCAGTTTCAGGATGTGGACAACTTCTGCTTAACATGCCTTAGCGGAGTTTACAATCTCACATTGATATTTTCGTCGTTGCGCGAGACAACGGATGTCTTGAAGCTATCCAACAACAGGCCCGTCTTCTCTTCTGAAGCAACTGATGAACTCCGACCTGAATTTCTCTAAAAACCTTTACAGTCTAATTCTGAAGGTTTGGTTATGACACTTGAACACTTTGGTAACTGAAAACTAATCAACATATGTACTTCTGTGTACATTGTGGCAGAAGCTGCAGCTCACCTGATCGAGCCGCCGACACGGGCAGGAATGTATGTCTCACGCTTCTTCCATTAGAAACGAGCAACCTGGTAAAATTAACCACAGCTATCATATCGGTAAACTGAAGACCGAAGCAACAAAAGCAACACATCCAAGCATGGTCCATGGAAAAACTTAGGGTTTACCGTCGGGCGGGCCTGGGACACTTGAAAGCATCACCAATCTTTATGTGGATATGAATCGGTTCAGTCACCTACTAGGTTGAAACAATGTCAAGCCAGCGCATAAGATTATGTCGAAATCACCCGGTGAACTCCTGCTCTGCTCGTGTAACTGTACAGTTGAAGAGATGGTAGAACCTGAAGCTGGGAGTAGGCGTGGCATCTTGGACCAAGCTGAAGCTGCGGAAAGACGGCGGCTGAGGCCATGGACGCAACTTTCAGCTGCGATTTGGAGGGGCGGAGTTGGGAAGAAGGGGAGCCGTAAAATGTTATCCAAAAATTATCTGCAGCGTGGAAGGGGAAGCAGACTCTCTCGGGCGTTCTTTGATGGGCCAGTTGCCACTAAACAGAACCACTGTTTGGGCCGATGAGATTACTGATATTTGAACTCAAACATGGGTTGCCCACAGGCCGCATTTCGCCCATAAATACTTGGAAAATTTGCAGTTACACAAAGCCTACAACAACATATATTTTTTATTCTTTGTTCCCTAAAAGAAGCTCATGTTTTTTTTTTGTAAATGATTAAGCCTACAACTATTGATTAATCTTTGCTTGACAATTGGGTGTGGGAGACAATGACAGGCATTGAATGTTCCTAGCACACGAAGCATAGGCTCTTTCAAGGTTTCATGCGCCCGTTCTTTTCTTAAAATAATAAACAAAAGTCAAACCAAAAGAACTTTTGAAATGAGGGCCGAAAGTATTTTTTCTTTTGAGCTTTTCGTATTGATATCTTCAAAACCATATCTCACGTTGAGGGCATCTCCAGCGTCCGCTTTGGTCGTAAATGCGTCTGGCATCCTCTCCAGCGGCACGACGCAAAGTGACCGGGCCGTCTGCGGAGACGCAAACCTGGCCCAAATATGCGCTGGTTTGCGTCCGGACGCCGCGGACGCGCAGTGTCCTCGGTCTCCACCGGCCCGCGCGAGCCCGCATGGAGGGCATCGTTTCGCGCCATCGCTTCTGTTCATCGTCATGCGCCGCGCCTTCGCCATGAATGTCGCTTCGCGTGCATCGCGTGCGGCGGCGGCTGAGCTTCTACGGCGCCTTCAATGGCATCGTATCCCATGCGCGGCTGATACGTCCAATTTGCATCACTATTTTATATCATAATTTGCTGTTATTCATTGATATATTTCATATTTGGGCACAATACTTATGTTATTTCATCTATTTTGCATGTTTCATCATTATTGGAGGATCAAGCACCGGAGCAGGATTCTCGCTGGAAAAAGCACCGTCGAACGCAATATTTCGGAAGATCAATCGTGAAGGAAATTATACCAAAATCCTATTTTTCCGCTGACGAAGGAAGCCGAAGGGGAGCCGAGAAGACTCAGGTGGGCCCACACCATAGGCGGCGCGGCCCATGGCCTGGCCGCGCCACCATGTGGTGTGGGGGCCCCACAGCCCCTTTCGCCTCCTTTTCTTCGCGAAATCCTTCGTCCGAAAACCTAAGCCACGTAGGGTACTCGCGAAGAGTTACAGACCGCCTCGCGGGGCGGAGAACACCAGAGAGAAAGAGCTCTCCTGGCGGGGAATCCGCCGGGGAAATTCCCTCCGGAGGGGGAAATCGACGCCATCGTCACCGTCATCGAGCTGGACATCATCTCCATCACCATCATCATCATCTCCACCATCATCACCGCCGTCTCATCCGCAGCACCTCGTCGCCGCTGTAGCAATTTGGGTTTGATCTTGATTGTTTGATAGGGGAAACTCTCCCGGTATCGATCTCTACTTGTTGTTGATGCTATTGAGTGAAACCATTGAACCAAGTTTATGTTCAGATTGTTATTCATCATCATATCACCTCGATCATGTTCCATATGATGTCTCGTGAGTAGTTCGTTTAGTTCTTGAGGACATGGGTGAAGTCTAAATGTTAGTAGTGAACTATGGATGAGTAATATTCAATGGTATGATATTTAAGTTGTGGTGTTATTCTTCTAGTGGTGTCATGTGAACGTCGACTACATGACACTTCACCATTTATGGGCCTAGGGGATGCATCTTGTATTCGTTTGCCAATTGCGGGGTTGCCGGAGTGACAGAAACCTAAACCCCCGTTGGTATATCGATGCAGGAGGGATCGCAGGATCTCAGAGTTTAAGGCTGTGGTTAGATTTATTCTTAATTACTTTCTTGTAGTTGCGGATGCTTGCAAGGGGTATAATCACAAGTATGTATTAGTCCTAGGAAGGGCGGTACATTAGCATAGGTTCACCCACACAACACTTATCATAACAATGAAGATTATTTAGCCATATGTAGCGAAAGCACTAGACTAAAATCCCGTGTGTCCTCGAGAACGTTTGGTCATTATAAGTAAACAAACCGGCTTGTCCTTTATGCTAAAAAGGATTGGGCCACTGCAATTGTTACTCTCGCACTTTACTTACTCGTACTTTATTCAACTGTTACACCAAAACCCCCTGAATACTTGTCTGTGAGCATTTACAGTGAATCCTTCATCGAAACTGCTTGTCAACACCTTCTGCTCCTCGTTGGGATCGATATTCTTACTTATCGAAAATACTACGATACACCCCCTATACTTGTGGGTCATCAAGACTATTTTCTGGCGCCGTTGTCGGGGAGTGAAGCGCTATTGGTAAGTGGAATTGGTAAGGAAAACATTTACTGTTTGTGCTGATTTTATTCCTGCTGCTATAAGTCATTATGGAGAGATCTTCTCTTCAATTTCTATTTGGGAAATCTACTACTACTGCAACGGTAGTGGATGAGGCGCCAGGTGAGGAAGTGATACCATATAAAATACCTATGAAAATTATTGAACGTGTTATGGATAACCGCTATGAAGGGGATGGAACTCCACCCTGAGATCATTTATTGTTCTTACATGAATTATGCGGTTTATTCAAGTGTGCGTATTGCTATGGATGAAGTGAGAAAGAAACTATTCTCTTTATCGTTGTCCGGTAAGGCGGCGCATTGGTATAAATTACTGGATAATGGGGATTCTCTTGAATGGAATGATATTGTGCCCCTGTTTTATTCTAAGTTCTATCCTCCAAGTGAAATTCACAAGGATCGGAATCGCATATATAATTTTTGGCCTCATGATGGAGAGAGTATTGCCCAAGCTTGGGGAGATTGAAGTCTTTAATGCTCAAATGCCCCATTCATGAGCTTCCTGGTAATGTTATTATTGATAATTTCTATGCAAGACTTTCTTTTCAAGACAAGACCTTGCTGGATACTTCTTGTTCTGGATCATTTACACGCAACAAAGAAGAGTTTAAAAGGGACCTTCTTGATCGGATCCAAGAAAATACTGAAGGATGGGAGAACGACAAGGATAGAGAATCAGGTATAATTTATGATTATAAATGCATTGAAGCTTTTATGGATACTGATAAATTTCGTAATATGAGTGCTACATATGGTCTTGATTCTCAAGTTGCTGCAAATCTTTATAAAGCTTTTGCCTCTCATTATGAATTGCCAAAGAAGAATTTTGATAAGTATCATGAACCGTATAAAGATAAAATTGATTCATCTATTAATAAATGCGTTGTAGTTGAAACTGCTGATCATGTTATTCCTGAAGCTTATATTGAAAAACTCCTTTCCCTGCTAAAATGAAGGAGTACTCTGTTATAAATAGTGCGGTTCATAAAAGTGAAAAGAAACCTGTAGAACCTGAAGAACAAATAAAAGTTGAACCCGCTGTTGCAATAGTTAAAGATCTTGTAACTGAAAATGTGGAGGATGGTCATATTATTTTCTGTGAAGATGCTTCTAATATTGTTTCACATCCTAATAAACCCAAACAAGCTAGTGTTCCTATGCTATCCGTTAGAATTGGTGATCATTGCTATTATGGATTATGTGATATTGGTGCAAGCGTTAGTGCTATTCCTTATGAGCTTTACACGGAGATTATGCACGAAATTGATTCTTGTGAACTTGAAGATATTGAGATATTGATGTGGTTATTCAGCTGGCTAATAGAGAAACTATTTCTCCAATTGGTATTGTTCGAGATGTGGAAGTTTTATGCGGTAAGATTAAATATCCTGCTGACTTTTTGGTACTTGGTTCTGCTGCTAGTGATTATTGTCCTATCATTTTTGGTAGACCTTTTCTAAATACTTGTGGAGCTATTATAGATTGCAAGAAAGAGAAAATTTTGACTAAATTTGCTGGTGAATCTTATGAGTTTAACTTCTCTAAATTTACCAAAACTCCTTATAAAGCTGATTTGCCTAGTAATGATTTTAGAATGGAGCAGTGTGCATCTATTGTTCTTGTTCCTAATAATCCTTTGCAGCAACATTTGGAGGATAGCGAGAGTGAAGTTTTTAGGAAAGAAAGAGATGAGCTTGAGGAAATTTTTCTTCATCAACCTATTCTCAAGCATGATTTACCGGTGGAAGATTTGGGTACAACACCGCCACCAAAGGAAGATCCTGTTTTTGAATTAAAGCCTTTGCCTGATAATCTTAAATATGCTCATATTGATGATAAGAAAATATATCCTGTTATTATTAGTTCTAAGCTTTCAGAGATTGAGGAAGAAAGGTTATTGGAAATATTGAAGAAACACCGAGGCGCTATTGGCTACACTCTTGATGATTTGAAAGGGATTTCTCCTTCTATTTGCCAACATGCTATTAATATGGAAGATGATGCAAAGCCTGTTGTTGAACATCAGCGTCGTCTAATTCCGAAGATGAAGGAAGTGGTAAGGAATGAGGTATTAAGACTTCTTGAAGCTGGTATTATATATCCTATTGCTGATAGTAGATGGGTTAGTCCTGTGCATTGCGTTCCCAAGAAAGGAGGAATGACTGTTGTGCCTAATGATAATGATGAGCTCATCCCTCAAAGAGTAGTTGTAGGGTATAGAATGTGCATTGATTTTCGAAAAGTTAATAAAGTTACTAAGAAAGATCATTACCCTTTACCATTTATTGATCAAATGCTAGAAAGATTGTCTAAAAATACTCATTTTTGCTTTCTTGATGGTTATTCTGGATTTTCACAAATTGCTGTTAAAGCTAAAGATCAAGAGAAAACCACTTTTACTTGTCCCTATGGAACTTATGCTTATAGACGTATGCCTTTTGGTTTATGTAATGCTCCTGCTACTTTTCAAAGATGCATGTCTGCTATTTTTCATGGTTTTTGCAAGAGTATTGTAGAGGTATTCATGGATGATTTTTCCGTCTATGGGAATTCTTTTGATAGTTGTTTGCGAAACCTTGATAAAGTTTTGCAGAGATGTGAAGAAACTAACCTTGTTCTTAATTGGGAAAAATGCCACTTTATGGTTAATGAAGGAATTGTATTGGGACATAAAATTTCGAGAGAGGTATTGAAGTTGATAGAGCTAAAGTTGAAGCAATTGAGAAGATGCCCTATCCTAGGGATGTTAAAGGTATTCGTAGTGTTCTTGGTCATGCTGGGTTTTATAGGAGATTTATTAAAGATTTCTCCAAGATTTCAAAGCCTCTTACTAATCTTCTTCAAAAAGATGTACCTTTTGTTTTTGATGATGATTGTAAGGAAGCTTTTGAAACTCTAAAGAAAGCCTTAACAACTGCTCCTATAGTTGAACCTCCTGATTGGAACTTACCATTTGAAATTATGTGTGATGCTAGTGATTTTGTTGTAGGCGCTGTTCTTGGACAGCGAGTAGATAAAAAACTGAATGTTATTCATTATGCTAGTAAAACTCTTGATGCTGCTCAAAGAAATTATGCTACAACTGAAAAAGAATTATTAGCTGTAGTCTTTGCTTGTGATAAATTTAGATCTTATATTGTTGATTCAAAAGTTACTATTCATACTGATCATGCTGCAATTAGATACCTTATGACAAAGAAAGATGCTAAGCCGAGGCTTATTAGATGGGTACTTCTTTTGCAAGAATTTGATTTACATATTGTAGATAGGAAAGGTGCTGATAATCCTGTTGCTGATAATTTGTCTAGATTGGAAAATATTGCTTATGATCCTGTTCCTGTTAATGATAGTTTTCCAAATGAACAATTGGCTGTAATAAAGGTGAGCTCGCGAGACAGCCCTTGGTATGCTGATTATGCTAACTTTATTGTTTCCAAGTACTTGCCTCCAACCTTTTCAGCTCAGCAAAGGAGGAAATTCTTTTATGACTTGAGGCATTATTTCTGGGATGACCCGCACTTATATAAAGAAGGAGTGGATGGTATTATGCGAAGGTGTGTTCCCGAATATGAACAACAAGAGATATTGAGTAAATGCCATGGTAGTGCTTATGGAGGACATCATGCCGGAGAAAGAACCGCGCAAAAGGTTCTACAATCAGGTTTTTATTGGCCAACTCTCTTCAAGGATGCGAGAAAGTTTATTTTATCTTGTGATGAATGCCAAAGGGTTGGTAATATCTCCAGACGTAATGAAATGCCTATGAATTATACTCTTGTTATTGAACCGTTTGATTGTTGGGGATTTGACTTCATGGGACCTTTTCCGTCTTCAGAAGGTAACACTCACATACTTGTTGCTGTTGATTATGTTACTAAATGGGTGGAAGCAATACCTACAAAAAGTGCCGATGGTGAGACCTCTGATACGTCTCCGACGTATCGATAATTTCTTATGTTCCATGCCACATTATTGATGTTATCTACATGTTTTATGCACACTTTATGTCATATTCGTGCATTTTCTGGAACTAACCTATTAACAAGATGCCGAAGTGCCATTCTGTTTCTTTTTGGTTTAAATCCTAGTAAAAATATTCTCGGAATTGGACGAAATCAACGCGGTCCTATTTTGCCACGAAGCTTAAGTCCGAAGGAGAGACGAAGAGGGACCACGAGGGGGCACACCCTAAGCGCGCGCCCCCTTGGCCGCGCGGCCCTGTGGTGTGGGGCCTCGTGCCGCCTCTGACCTGCCCTTCCTCTACAAATAGCCTCCGTGACGAAACCCCCGCAGAGAGCCACGATGGGAAAACCTTGCGAGACGCCGTCGCCGCCGATCCCATCTCGGGGGATCCGAGATCGCCTCGCACCTGCGGAGGGAATCATCTCCGGAGGACTCTACGCCATGGTCGCCTCCGGTGTGATGTGTGAGTAGTCTACCCCTGGACTATGGGTCCATAGCGTAGCTAGATGGTTGTCTTCTCCCCATTGTGCTATCATTGTCGGATCTTGTGAGCTGCCTAACATGATCAAGATCATCTATCTGTAATTCTATATGTTGCGTTTGTTGGGATCCGATGAATAGAGAATACTTGTTATGTTGATTATCAAAGTTATATCTATGTGTTGTTTATGATCTTGCATGCTCTCCGTTACTAGTAGATGCTCTGGCCAAGTAGATGCTTGTAACTCCAAGAGGGAGTATTTATGCTCGATAGTGGGTTCATGCTGACACCTGGGACAGACAGAAAGTTCTAAGGTTGTGTTGTGCTGTTGCCACTAGGGATAAAACATTGATGCTATGTCTAAGGATGTAGTTGTTGATTACATTACGCACCATACTTAATGCAATTGTCTGTTGCTTTGCAACTTAATACTGGAGGGGGTTCGGATGATAACCTGAAGGTGGACTTTTTAGGCATAGATGCAGTTGGATGGCGGTCTATGTACTTTGTCGTAATGCCCAATTAAATCTCACTATACTCATCATGATATGTATGTGCATGGTCATGCTCTCTTTATTTGTCAATTGCCCAACTGTAATTTGTTCACCCAACATGCTGTTTATCTTATGGGAGAGACACCTCTAGTGAACTGTGGACGGTCCAATTCTCTTATTGAAATACAATCTGCTGCTTTGTTCTCTTTTCGCAAACAATCATCTTCCACACAATACGGTTAATCCTTTGTACAGCAAACCGGTGAGATTGACAACCTCACCTTCGTTGGGGCAAAGCTTTGGTGTGTTGTGCGCAGTTCCACGTTGGCGCCGGAATCTCTGGTGTTGCGCCGCACTACATCCGCCGCCATCAACCTTCAACGTGCTTCTTGACTCCTACTGGTTCGATTAAACCTTAGTTTCTTACTGAGGGAAACTTGCCGCTGTGCGCATCACACCTTCCTCTTGGGGTTCCCAACAGACGTGTCAACCACACGCATCAATCAAATTTCTGGCGCCGTTGCCGGGGAACTGAAGAAAAGCTACACCACAGAGAATTGCCTCCCACGACAACAGCTAAATTTCTGGCGCCGTTGCGGTGAGATCAAGACACGCTGCAAGGGAGTCTCCACTTCTCAATCTCTTTACTTTGTTTTTGTCTTGCTTAGTTTTATTTACTACTTTGTTTGCTGCACCAAATCAAAATACAAAAAAATTAGTTGCTAGTTTTACTTTATTTGCTATCTTGTTTGCTATATCAAAAACACAAAAAAATTAGTTACTTGCATTTACTTTATCTAGTTTGCTTTATTTACTGTTGCTAAAATGGCCACCCCTGAAAATACTAAGTTGTGTGACTTCACAACCACAAATAATAATGATTTCTTATGCACACCTATTGCTCCACCTGCTACTACAGCAGAATTCTTTGAAATTAAACCTACTTTACTGAATCTTGTTATGCGAGAGCAATTTTCTGGTGTTAGTTCTGATGATGCTGCTGCCCATCTTAATAATTTTGTTGAATTATGTGAAATGCAAAAGTATAAGGATGTAGATGGTGACATTATAAAACTAAAATTGTTCCCTTTCTCATTAAGAGGAAGAGCTAAAGATTGGTTGCTATCTTTGCCTAAGAATAGTATTGATTCATGGACTAAATGCAAGGATGCTTTTATTGGTAGATATTATCCCCCTGCTAAAATTATATCTTTGAGGAGTAGCATAATGAATTTTAAACAATTAGATACTGAACATGTTGCTCAAGCTTGGGAAAGAATGAAATCTTTGGTTAAAAATTGCCCAACCCATGGACTGACTACTTGGATGATCATCCAAACCTTCTATGCAGGACTAAATTTTTCTTCACGGAATTTATTGGATTCAGCTGCTGGAGGTACCTTTATGTCCATCACTCTTGGTGAAGCAACAAAGCTTCTTGATAATATGATGATCAACTACTCTGAATGGCACACGGAAAGAGCTCCACAAGGTAAGAAGGTAAATTCTGTCGAAGAAACCTCTTCCTTGAGTGATAAGATTGATGTTATTATGTCTGTGCTTGCGAATGGTAGGCCTAATATTGATCCTAATAATGTTCCATTAGCTTCATTGGTTGCACAAGAAGAACATGTTGATGTGAACTTCATTAAAAATAATAATTTCAACAACAATGCTTACCGGAACAATTCTAGTAACAACTATAGGCCATATCCTTATAATAATGGCAACAACTATGGTAATTCTTATGGGAATTCTTACAATAATAATAGGAACACACCCCCTGGACTTGAAGCCATGCTTAAAGAATTTATTAGTACACAAACTGCTTTAACAAATCTGTTGAAGAAAAGCTTGGGAAAATTGATATACTTGCTTCTAAAGTCGATAGTCTTGCTGCTGATGTTGATCTTTTGAAATCGAAAGTTTTGCCTAATGAGAATCATCATCATAAAATTGTTACTACAGCAAATGCCATCCAAGTTAGAATTAATGAGAATATAAGATTGATGGCTGAATTGCGTGCTAGGTGGGATAGAGAAGAAAATGAAAAACTAGCTAAAGAGAAGAATGTAGCTAAAGTTTGGACTATTACCACCACTAGTAATGCTAATGCTACACATATTGCTGCACCTCCCACTAATAATAATAAAAGAATTGGTGTTAGCAATGTTTCTACTTCTAATGCAAAGCGCGAGAAACTGCCTGAAACTGCTGAAACTGCCTGTGATAAAGCTGCTGAAATTTTTTCCAACATTGGGGATGATGATCCCATTGCTTTAGATTATAATGGTTTAAATTTTGATGATTGCCACATCTCTGAAGTTATAAAGTTCTTGCAAAAACTTGCTAAAAGTCCTAATGCTAGTGCTATAAATTTGGCTTTCACACAACATATTACAAATGCTCTCATAAAAGCTAGAGAAGAGAAACTAGAGCGCGAAGCCTCTATTCCTAGAAAGCTAGAGGATGGTTGGGAGCCCATCATTAAGATGAAGGTTAAAGATTTTGATTGTAATGCTTTATGTGATCTTGGTGCAAGTATTTCTGTTATGCCTAAAAAATTTATAATATGCTTGACTTGCCACCGCTGAAAAATTGTTATTTGGATGTTAATCTTGCTGATCATTCTACAAAGAAACCTTTGGGGAAAGTTGATAATGTTCGCATTACCGTTAACAATAACCTTGTCCCCGTTGATTTTGTTGTCTTGGATATTGAATGCAATGCATCTTGTCCCATTATATTGGGAAGACCTTTTCTTCGAACTGTTGGTGCTACCATTGATATGAAGGAAGGTAATATAAAATATCAATTTCCTCTCAAGAAAGGTATGGAACACTTCCCTAGAAAGAGAATGAAGTTACCTTTTGATTCTATTATGAGAACAAATTATGATGTTGACACTTCTCTCGATAATACTTGATACACACTTTTGCGCCTAGCTGAAAGGCGTTAAAGAAAACGCTTATGGGAGACAACCCATGTTTTTACCTACAGTACTTTGTTTTTATTTTGTGTCTTGGAAGTTGTTTACTACTGTAGCAACCTCTCCTTATCTTAGTTTTGTGTTTTGTTGTGCCAAGTTAAGCCGTTGATAGAAAAGTTCATACTAGATTTGGATTACTGCGCAGAAACAGATTTCTTTGCTGTCACGAATCTGGGCAAAATTCCCTGTAGGTAACTCAGAAAATTATGCCAATTTACGTGAGTGATCCTCAGATATGTATGCAACTTTCATTCAATTTGGGAATTTTCATTTGAGCAAGTCTGGTGCCATTTTAAAATTCGTCAATACGAACTGTTCTGTTTTGACAGATTCTGCCTTTTATTTCGCATTGCCTCTTTTGCTATGTTGGATGAATTTCTTTGATCCATTAATGTCCAGTAGCTTTATGCAATGTCCAGAAGTGTTAAGAATGATTGTGTCACCTCTGAATATGTTAATTTTTATTGTGCACTAACCCTCTAATGAGTTGTTTCGAGTTTGGTGTGGAGGAAGTTTTCAAGGATCAAGAGAGGAGTATGATGCAACATGATCAAGGAGAGTGAAAGCTCTAAGCTTGGGGATGCCCCGGTGGTTCACCCCTGCATATTCTAAGAAGACTCAAGCGTCTAAGCTTGGGGATGCCAAGGCATCCCCTTCTTCATCGACAACATTATCAGGTTCCTCCCCTGAAACTATATTTTTATTCCATCACATCTTATGTGCTTTGCTTGGAGCGTCGGTTTGTTTTTGTTTTTTGTTTTGTTTGAATAAAATGGATCCTAGCATTCACTTTATGGGAGAGAGACACGCTCCGCTGTAGCATATGGACAAGTATGTCCTTAGCTTCTACTCATAGTATTCATGGCGAAGTTTCTTCTTCGTTAAATTGTTATATGGTTGGAATTGGAAAATGATACATGTAGTAATTGCTATAAATGTCTTGGGTAATGTGATACTTGGCAATTGTTGTGCTCATGATTAAGCTCTTGCATCATATGCTTTGCACCCATTAATGAAGAAATACATAGAGCATGCTAAAATTTGGTTTGCATATTTGGTTTCTCTAAGGTCTAGATAATTTCTAGTATTGAGTTTGAACAACAAGGAAGACAGTGTAGAGTCTTATAATGTTTTCAATATGTCTTTTATGTGAGTTTTGCTGCACCGGTTCATCCTTGTGTTTGTTTCAAATAACCTTGCTAGCCTAAACCTTGTATCGAGAGGGAATACTTCTCATGCATCCAAAATACTTGAGCCAACCACTATGCCATTTGTGTCCACCATACCTACCTACTACATGGTATTTTCCGCCATTCCAAAGTAAATTGCTTGAGTGCTACCTTTAAAATTCCATCATTCACCTTTACAATATATAGCTCATGGGACAAATAGCTTAAAAACTATTGTGGTATTGAATATGTACTTATGCACTTTATCTCTTATTAAGTTGCTTGTTGTGCGATAACCATGTTTTCTGGGGACGCCATCAACTACTCTTTGTTGAATTTCATGTGAGTTGCTATGCATGTTCGTCTTGTCTGAAGTAAGAGCGATCTACCACCTTATGGTTAAGCATGCATATTGTTAGAGAAGAGCATTGGGCCACTAACTAAAGCCATGATCCATGGTGGAAGTTTCAGTTTTGGACATATATCCTCAATCTCATATGAGAAAATTATTAATTGTTGTTACATGCTTATGCATAAAAGAGGAGTCCATTATCTGTTGTCTATGTTGTCCCGGTATGGATGTCTAAGTTGAGAATAATCAATAGCGAGAAATCCAATGCGAGCTTTCTCCTTAGACCTTTGTACAGGCGGCATAGAGGTACCCCTTTGTGACACTTGGTCAAAACATGTGCATTGTGATGATCCGGTAGTCCAAGCTAATTAGGACAAGGTGCGGGCACTATTAGTACACTATGCATGAGGCTTGCAACTTATAAGATATAATTTACATGATACATATGCTTTATTACTACCGTTGACAAAATTGTTTCATGTTTTCAAAATCAAAGCTCTAGCACAAATATAGCAATCGATGCTTTTCCTCTATGAGGACCATTCTTTTACTTTCAATGTTGAGTCAGTTCACCTATTTCTCTCCACCTCAAGAAGCAAACACTTGTGTGAACTGTGCATTGATTCCTCATACTTGCTTATTGCACTTATTATATTACTCTATGTTGACAATATCCATGAGATATACATGTTACAAGTTGAAAGCAACCGCTGAAACTTAATCTTCCATTGTGTTGCTTCAATGCCTTTACTTTGAATTATTGCTTTATGAGTTAACTCTTATGCAAGACTTATTGATGCTTGTCTTGAAGTGCTATTCATGAAAAGTCTTTGCTATATGATTCACTTGTTTACTCATGTCATATACATTGTTTTGATCGCTGCATTCACTACATATGCTTTACAAATAGTATGATCAAGATTATGATGGCATGTCACTCCAGAAATTATCTTTGTTATCGTTTTACCTGCTCGGGACGAGCAGAACTAAGCAGGGATGCGATACGTCTCCGACGTATCGATAATTTCTTATGTTCCATGCCACATTATTGATGTTATCTACATGTTTTATGCACACTTTATGTCATATTCGTGCATTTTCTGGAACTAACCTATTAACAAGATGCCGAAGTGCCGGTTGCTATTTTTCTGCTGTTTTTGGTTTCAGAAATCCTAGTAACGAAATATTCTCGGAATTGGACGAAATCAACGCCCAGGGTCCTATTTTGCCACGAAGCTTCCAGAAGTCCGAAGGAGAGACGAAGAGGGACCACGAGGGGGCCACACCCTAGGCGGCGCGGCCCCCCTTGGCGCGCGGCCCTGTGGTGTGGGGCCTCGTGCCACCTCTGACCTGCCCTTCCGCCTACAAATAGCCTCCGTGACGAAACCCCGCATCGAGAGCCACGATACGGAAAACCTTCGAGACGCCGCCACCGCCGATCCCATCTCGGGGGATCCAGAGATCGCCTCCGGCACCCTGGGAGAGGGGAATCATCTCCCCGGAGGACTCTCGCCATGGTCGCCTCCGGTGTGATGTGTGAGTAGTCTACCCCTGGACTATGGGTCCATAGCAGTAGCTAGATGGTTGTCTTCTCCCCATTGTGCTATCATTGTCGGATCTTGTGAGCTTCCTAACATGATCAAGATCATCTATCTGTAATTCTATATGTTGCGTTTGTTGGGATCCGATGAATAGAGAATACTTGTTATGTTGATTATCAAAGTTATATCTATGTGTTGTTTATGATCTTGCATGCTCTCCGTTACTAGTAGATGCTCTGGCCAAGTAGATGCTTGTAACTCCAAGAGGGAGTATTTATGCTCGATAGTGGGTTCATGCCTCCATTGAATCTGGGACAGTGACAGAAAGTTCTAAGGTTGTGATGTGCTGTTGCCACTAGGGATAAAACATTGATGCTATGTCTAAGGATGTAGTTGTTGATTACATTACGCACCATACTTAATGCAATTGTCTGTTGCTTTGCAACTTAATACTGGAGGGGGTTCGGATGATAACCTGAAGGTGGACTTTTTAGGCATAGATGCAGTTGGATGGCGGTCTATGTACTTTATCGTAATGCCCAATTAAATCTCACTATACTCATCATGATATGTATGTGCATGGTCATGCTCTCTTTATTTGTCAATTGCCCAACTGTAATTTGTTCACCCAACATGCTGTTTATCTTATGGGAGAGACACCTCTAGTGAACTGTGGACCCCGGTCCAATTCTCTTACTGAAATACAATCTACTGCAATACTTGTTCTACTGTTTTCTGCAAACAATCATCTTCCACACAATACGGTTAATCCTTTGCTACAGCAAGCCGGTGAGATTGACAACCTCACTGTTTCGTTGGGGCAAAGTACTTTGGTTGTGTTGTGCGGGTTCCACGTTGGCGCCGGAATCTCGGTGTTGCGCCGCACTACATCCCGCCGCCATCAACCTTCAACGTGCTTCTTGACTCCCACTGGTTCGATTAAACCTTGGTTTCTTACTGAGGGAAACTTGCCGCTGTGCGCATCACACCTTCCTCTTGGGGTTCCCAACGGACGTGTCAACCACACGCATCAACCTCTTTAAGAATGCTTTTAGACATTATTTTTCCTAGATTTGGAGTGCCTAGATATATTATGACTGATGGAGGTTCTCATTTTATTCATGGAGGTTTTAGAAAAACTCTTGCTAGGTATGGTATTAATCATAGAATTGCTTCCGCTTATCATCCTCAAACTAGTGGTCAAGTAGAATTATCAAATAGAGAGATTAAATCTATTTTGGGAAAGACTGTTAATAAAACTAGAAAGAATTGGGCTAGTAAATTGAAGGATGCACTATGGGCTTATAGAACTGCTTATAAAAATCCCATGGGAATGTCACCTTATAAAATGGTTTATGGGAAAGCTTGTCATTTACCTTTAGAACTAGAGCACAAAGCTTATTGGGCAGTTAGAGAGTTAAATAAAGATCCTAAACTAGCTGGTGATAAGAGGTTGTTGCAATTGAGTTCTCTTGATGAATGGAGAAGTGAAGCTTATGAAAATGCTAAACTCTTTAAAGAGAAAGTTAAAAAATGGCATGATAGAAGGATTATCAAAAGAGAATTTAATATTGGGGATAAAGTCCTATTGTATCGGTCTCGTCTCAGATTCTTTGCAGGGAAATTACTCTCGAAATGGGAAGGACCATATGTTGTCGAGGAGGTGTATCGTTCAGGAGCAATTAAAATTAGCTCTCTCCAAGGCAATGCTACGCAAGTGGTGAATGGACAAAGACTCAAGCATTATATCTCGGGTGATTCCTATAATGTTGATGTTGATATTATTCAAGTGGAAACACCGGAGGCTTTCATCAAAGGGCAAATTGACAGTCCGCCAGAACTCGACTTTGAATAGGTAACAGTATTGGTAATGAAAAGTACGCAATTTACTTTCCGAACAATATTTTTGCTGTTTTTGGAAAATATGAAAAATTACGAGTTCGAAACGGAGTGGAAAGGACGCACGAGGGGGTGCCACCATAGGCCGGCGCGGCCTGGCCTGGGCCCGCGCCGACCTATGGTCTGGCCGCCTCGTCGCCCCTTTCCGACTCTGGTTCGATCTGGTACTTTCCGTTTGTCGTGAAAATTTTTGCTATATAATCCCCCGGACCCCTGGAGGTCCGTATATCGTTTTCTCGACGTGTTTTGTTTCGAGCTGTTTCTGCCAGGATCTGTTTTCGGTCTAGAAGCACCATGGCCTCCAACAACAAGGGCAAGGGGCTTTCGGAGGAAGAAGTGAAGAGGGTGCCATCAAGACAAGAGCAGCAAGCCATTGGGAGCAAGCAAATCTTGGTGGGATCTGTTGACACTCGACGTTCTTTTTCTCATAACTTGCAGGGACCTTTACCACCCGCTCTTAGCCTCGACTCCTTCCCTGTGTTGGAAGAAGCTCTACGGACTACCGATGAGTTTTGTGATCAATATCGGGCTCTAAGAAGAGAAGTGGAGATACTCCAGGAGGAGAATTGCCGTCTCCGAAGAATACTGGAATACCACTCGATTCGCATCACAAGGTCATCATCGCCAACTTCAGATAACAATGAATCTCTTCGAGTCTTAGTGCAGAATTGCCAAGCTGAGAAGCTGAAGCTGAAGGAGATTAAGAAGCGCGGGAGGAATTCATCACCACCATCGCCAGGAGTAATCCATCATCGGTATTGGCATCCCCTTGGTTTGTTCCAAGCTTGGGGGAGTGCCGCGGTATCACATCATCATTACCTTTTACTTTTATTGTCAAGTAGTGTCATATCATGAGTAGGGAAGTTATCATATAAGATGGCAGTGTGGAAGTATCTCTCCTTTAGTTGGTTATCTATGTATCCCTTGGTGTGAGTTATCGTTATGGAATATTAATGAGAAGTCTTATCATTTACATATTGCACATCTTATTTTAGTTTGCAATCTCTATTATATGATTTACCTTGTTGTTAGTATTGGTATCACTTTGGGAGCATTGAATAAATCTATTTGGTTTTGGCAAACTTAGCATTGGTCAATAGCAACAACACTTTGAGGTTTAAGTAGAAAAGAGAAATACATGTAGTTGTTTCATTGTCTTTCTTTCTTGTTAGCTCATAGCTTATTATTCTGAAGTTAAAATTGTTTGTGCTTACAAGGAAGATGCATGATTGTTTCTATCACATGTATATTTGTTTGTTTCCCTCGACTCTTATGCTTGCTAATTAACCTTGCTAGCCAAAGACCTGTACTGAGAGGGAATACTTCTCGTGCATCCAAACCTTAACCCAAACCTATGCCATTTGTGTCCACCATACCTACCTACTACATGGTATTTTCTGCCATTCCAAGTAAATACTTCATGTGCTACCTTTAAACAATTCAAAACTTAGTATCTCTTATTTGTGTCAATGTTTTATAGCTCATGAGGAAGTATGTGGTGTTTTATCTTTCAATCTTGTTGGGCAACTTTCACCAATGGACTAGTGGCTTCATCCGCTTATCCAATAATTTTGCAAAAGAGCTGGCAATGGGATTCCCAGTCCCAAACTAATCAAACTAAATAGACACTCCTCCATGGTATGTGATTGATGGACGGCACCCGAAGGATTCGGTTAGCCATGGCTTGTGTAAGCAAAGGTTGGGGGAGTGTCATCATCATAATAAAACCAAAATAAAAGGCACTCCTTCATGGTATGAGATTGTTGGCAGGCACCCGAGGATTCGGTTAGCCATGGTTTGTGAAAGAAAGGTTGGAAGGAGTGCCACACAAAATGAAAATAATATGGGAGCCGCTCTTTGAAGGTTTGTTTGGCAAGGGGGTTAGAGTACCCGCTACCAGTCGTTGACAACAACAAACACCTCTCAAAATGTTACTTTTATTATCTCTATATGATTTCAAAACTGAAAAAGCTCTAGCACATGATTTAATCCCTGCTTCCCTCTGCGAAGGGCCTGTCTTTTACTTTATGTTGAGTCAGTAAACCTATTTCCCTCCATCTTGAGCAAGCATTTGAGTAGTTGTGATCAAACCATTATATTGTGATTTGCTTCATCATGTCTTTACTCTTCCTTGTTTAGTACAAGTTTTATCTGAATGAATGTAGCTTTGCAAGTTATCAATGATCATGAAGAGACCATTATGATTGAGTATGCAAGTTGTGCCATATAAACTTTAACATGAGAGCGCTGCTCAATGAGATAAGTATAATCTGTTAATTGTTCTCTGACCAAGAACGAAGTTTGCCATCACCAACTATGATTTCTTATGCACCTTTATTTGTGATTACTTTATACTTGTTTCAAGTTGAGTTATATGAGGAAGTTGTTTACTATAATGTCTTGTGTGAATGAATATGATGCTTCTTGTCCGTATTTTATTTATCGACTCTTCACTCCATAAACATGTGGTCCTGTTTACCGAGCTCAGTTTCGCTTGGGGACAAGCGAAGTCTAAGCTTGGGGGGGTTGATACGTCCAATTTGCATCACTATTTTATATCATAATTTGCTGTTATTCATTGATATATTTCATATTTGGGCACAATACTTATGTTATTTCATCTATTTTGCATGTTTCATCATTATTGGAGGATCAAGCACGGGAGCCAGGATTCTGCTGGAAAAAGCACCGTCAGAACGCAATATTTCGGAAGATCAACTGTGGAAGGAAATTATACCAAAAATCCTATTTTTCCAGTTGACGAAGGAAGCCAGAAGGGGGAGCTGAGAAGACCCAGGGTGGGCCCACACCATAGGGCGGCGCGGCCCATGGCCTGGCCGCCCCACCATGTGGTGTGGGGGCCCCACATCCCCTTTCGCCTCCTTTTCTTCGCGAAATCCTTCGTCCCGAAAACCTAAGCCACAGAGGGTACCTCGCGAAGAGTTGCTGCCTCTGCGGGCGGAGAACACAGGAGAGAAGAGCTCTCCGGCGGGCAGGAATCCGCCGGGGAAATTCCTCGGGAGGGGGAAATCGACGCCATCGTCACCGTCATCGAGCTGGACATCATCTCCATCACCATCATCATCATCTCCACCATCATCACCGCCGTCTCACCGCTGCACCTCGTCACCGCTGTAGCAATTTGGGTTTGATCTTGATTGTTTGATAGGGGAAACTCTCCCGGTATCGATCTCTACTTGTTGTTGATGCTATTGAGTGAAACCATTGAACCAAGTTTATGTTCAGATTGTTATTCATCATCATATCACCTCTGATCATGTTCCATATGATGTCTCGTGAGTAGTTCGTTTAGTTCTTGAGGACATGGGTGAAGTCTAAATGTTAGTAGTGAACTATGGATGAGTAATATTCAATGGTATGATATTTAAGTTGTGGTGTTATTCTTCTAGTGGTGTCATGTGAACGTCGACTACATGACACTTCACCATTTATGGGCCTAGGGGGATGCATCTTGTATTCGTTTGCCAATTGCGGGGTTGCCGGAGTGACAGAAACCTAAACCCCGTTGGTATATCGATGCAGGAGGGATCGCAGGATCTCAGAGTTTAAGGCTGTGGTTAGATTTATTCTTAATTACTTTCTTGTAGTTGCGGATGCTTGCAAGGGGTATAATCACAAGTATGTATTAGTCCTAGGAAGGGCGGTACATTAGCATAGGTTCACCCACACAACACTTATCATAACAATGAAGATTATTTAGCCATATGTAGCGAAAGCACTAGACTAAAATCCCGTGTGTCCTCGAGAACGTTTGGTCATTATAAGTAAACAAACCGGCTTGTCCTTTGTGCTAAAAAGGATTGGGCCACTCGCTGCAATTGTTACTCTCGCACTTTACTTACTCGTACTTTATTCAACTGTTACACCAAAACCCCCTGAATACTTGTCTGTGAGCATTTACAGTGAATTCTTCATCGAAACTGCTTGTCAACACCTTCTGCTCCTCGTTGGGATCGACATTCTTACTTATCGAAAATACTACGATACACCCCTATACTTGTGGGTCATCGACGCCCATAAAAAAGCAGCGGTTTTTCCACTCCACTCGCACAATAGTGCACTATTTGGGAAGAACGACCGACAGAGGCGGCAAGAAGGTGCCGCTCCCGTCACGGTGGGGAGGCTCATGCACGGCAAATGGGTGTCGTGCGACGCCTGGTCCGGCGTGCAGCTCTGGCGGCTGGCGGCTCAGCTGCCGCCGGTGCCCATCCCTCCAGTACCTGCGCGCGAGCCTGAGCGGACCAAGGAGATCCGGCGCAGGAGGCGATATGTGGTGACCCGGCATACCACTGCATGGTGTAGTATGCAAGTCTGATATGACACCAATGAAACACCGTTCCACTAGTATTATATCGCTCAGAGTGGTACAACAGAAACATATGCGGGTCCAAGGTATGTCTATAGAATTACAACATCGACTCTGTTACATAAGATCATCACAGCCTCCTACTTTATAATGAGGTAAAACTGCAAATAAACTCCAGAAGAACGACTCGTAGTCTAATCTTATCACGAACTCTATTTGTAGAGTATTTAACTAGCAGAGGCTAAGAATAGATTCTAGCTAATTAGGAGCTAGGTTTAGGAAGCTAGTTCCCTTCTAGGCTAAACTAGGTTTTCTCCTTGATGGATGTGGTATCTGACTCCTCTGACAGGGTCCTGTCTCTTGAAGTAGTTGTTGACTCCTCGGTCTTCGAGTTGCACTGTAGATCCTCCTTCGATGCCTCCATATCTAAGCAGGGGATTTAAGAGTGGGATGAGTACGAGCGTACTCAACAAGTTCATTATAGGAAAGAGGTGTTTAATGCACTAGATACAGCATTAGACCAGAAAGTCTAATACCAATGCAGGTTTTCATAACCATTTCTTCAAAAGGTTGCTTTTATTCAGAAGAACTATGTCCGTCGGCCTTCACCGGTTTACTAGAACTTCATGGAGTTCCTTTCCGGCCGCGTTCGCAGTTCCATATCCGGAACAGGGAGTGACAGGTCACGATTCATTACACTCTGCAGAGGTGTGTTGCTTTACCCATAAGAGATCTTAACCTTGGTGCCAACCGAGCACGTTACCCGTCCACACTTCCTTTGGTGTGAGGCCCGGTATAAGGTCATAGCCAATCATATTCCTCCGCTACCTCATACACCCACCCTTTGCTGCAAACTCCGACCCTGGGTCCTCGCCGGTGCTCTTATACCAATTAAGGACGGCCCCGACCACGACAACAGTTCAGGTCTCTACCATGAACTCCTTCGCCGGTAGCTGCAACCCATCATAGACCGCAATTACCGTGGGGACTTCATCGGGACCCCCACCCTACCACTTGTCCTCTCTTGGATCAAGGGTACCACTTGTCCTCTCTTGGATCAAGGGTCTACGGTAAAGCGCATCCGTTGATGTACAAGAGGTGGAAATACAATTGACTATTCCGTCCCACTCCAGGATCTTATGGTTAACACGGGTATTACGGCACAAGAATCACAACATTTGTTGTTTAATCCTAGATGGATATAAACCCTTGCAATGGAACCTCCACCATATCAACACAATCCATGGTTCCATTGCCCACCACATAGTTATATTCATAGTTATGAAAGTAGTGGTTTTGGTTTGTATGCAATAGTGATAACCATAGTACTTTGCAAGTAATTTGATAGAAATACTCAAATGACATGAGCAAGTGATGAACTTGCCTTTCTTGACTGCAAGATTATGCAGGCAAGGTCTTCGATACGCAATAACCAAATTCTGAAATAGCATCATCGTCCGGTAAGGATGATGTTTAAAAAATTGGCAAGGATGCAATAATGCATAAGTATGAGATGCAATCGCTCTAAGCGTGACCTAACCCCGATGATTTAGGATCAGTGAGTTGTAATGATTGGTTCAGGGTGTGTTGCACTTTTAGAGTGATTCACAAACAAGGTTCTTATTCAGGGTGGTGTTGTTTTAGAATCATAAGCAGGTGGTAAAATGCATAGTAACAATTATATACAACCAGGAATAGTAGCTGTTTAATAATTAAAGAGCAGTTGTCAGTTTTAAGTCCTATAATACATGGTTGATGATTACTTATTATATAATTCAAAAGAATAACTTTTGAAGAACATGTTCTTTAATAAAGAACAAGTATGATAATTAGGGTTGTGGAGTTCTATGGTTGACTATGGTTTCAATTGGTTTCTGGAGTAAGTATTAGATGGATCACAACCTAGTTGGATTCATCAACACTTAGGGCTTGTAAGGTTGAGTTAAGCCTGTCATTCTAAGCAATTATTCATACAAGGTTGTTATCAAGATTGGTTCATCTTGTTGGTGATAGCTAGCTAGGGTTTATAGGTCCTTATAAGCAGGGTTGATGATGATTCTTTATTTTCTTCAAAAGAATAACTTTTGAAGAACATACTTCTTAAATAATAAGAAGTATATCAATTAGGTTGAGGTTGTCTTGTATTAGCTATTGGATCTCTAAGTAGAGAATAGTTGGTTCCTAAATAGGATGGTTCATAAGTATCTCACACTAGTAGGGTTTAGTGGAACAGGGTTATGTAAAGTAAAATAGTAGGTATGGTTGCTATTAGGGTTCATCACAATGGTGTGATGCTAAATGGGAATGAATAAGGATGATGGCTTTGGTAATAGGATCTAGGGTTTACACTTGGTTGACCCTACTTGATTATTTAGGTCTGATGAAGATGAACACATGGGATACCCATTATTAGTGATAGGTCTTCTACATTTTATGTGGCCAAGACAAGTATTTAATTGCTAAATATGAATCCATGATTATTAATGAGGTAACATGATCACATGTTACTTGGGTTTAGGTTTGGAAACAATTTAGGGTTCCACATAAAATATGTTGGAGCTAGGGTTTCTAGTGGAATTAGGGTTTGGGGTTTATAGATTATGAGGTTGTAATCTTCATTCAATATGAAATTAGGGTTTTCTAATTACCATGTAGTTCTATGATTAATAACTTCAATTTAAAGTTGAAGTTATTAATAACTTGTAAATTAAATAATATTGAATTTGACATTTTCTTGTCTTTAATAAATTAATAATTAAGGAATTATTAATTAGGGTTTAAATCTCTCTAATAAAGATTTAACAAATAATAAATAAAGAAAATTAGTTTTAATGTTTTCTTTATTTAATTACTGGTTTTTATTTACTTTTGGGAATTTTTACTAATTATTGAATTTTAATTGAATTTAGAATTAAAATAAAGCTTAAATAACAAGTATTAAATAATTGAATTTTTATTAAAAATAAAAATTTCATATTATATTTTTTTAGATAGAGTTTTCTTTTCTAAGAATTTTAATATCTTATTTTAATTTTCTGAGTTAATATGAATTTTATATAAATTTCAAAGTTGAAACAATTATAGAATTGAATTAAAATGAAATAAGTGCTAAAGCTACCTGGGCGTTGTTACACACGGCAGCCGTGGGCCATCTGCCATGTTGGCTGCCCATGGCGTGGACTAAGTCCAAATCAAGAGCATGGCGAGTTTGCGGTGGCGGCGGGGAAATCGTGACGGCGCGGCGCTGGCGACTCCCGCGGACGCGTGCGTGGTTGGGCTGGCAGGGGCGGAGCGCTGAGACCATACGGTGGTGGCGCCCTGAAAAGGTCGTCGAGAGAAGCTCGGCGAGCTTCCTTTGCGACGGTGCAGGCGGTGACGATGCGGCCGCGTTACGGTGGATGCTAGGAGAAATAAGAAGCTCCAGAAGCATAGGCTCATGCTCCGGGATGGCTAACGCGGCGATTGCCGACGGTGGCGGCGCCATTACTCCGTTTCTGTGGAATACCGGCGAGAAGGGAACGAGCAATCCGCCGCGTCGATAACTTATTGACTCGATTCCTTGTGCATGTTGGGCATGTCGAGGTGGTGAGGATGATGGTGGCCACGGCGAGCTTGGGGCTTCCCAGTCGACGGCGGTGACTATGGCGGTTGAGCTAGGGTTTGGATTTTGAATGAAAGAAGAGAGAGGGAAATTGGACTTCGCGCGTTATACCACCGTGCGCTGGAGGTCAACAAAGCCGGCGACCGCGGGACGTGGCGTTGGACGACGCGGTGCGAGCTCCGTGCGTGCATTGGAGGAGACGAAGACAAAGACTCCCTCCTCTTCGGTATTATCCGGTGGAGAGGTACGTGGGTTGTACGGGCCATCTTGGGCTGGGCTGATGGGCTGATGTTGGTGGTATGTGGCAGTGTGCGAGTAATCACTTTCTCCTTTCTTTTCTTTTTCTTTTCTTTTCTTTTTTTGTTTTTAAATTCTGATGAATTATTTTCTATTTTGCAGGTCTTGCTCATTTTAATTCATACAAAGATTAGTCCAGGGTACTGCAAAGTCTTGAGTGGTGTATTTGCAAATTTAATGTGACACTATAACTTTGGTTTTATTCTTATTATTGGAATTTGAATTCAAATACCCATATGGACATGAATTTGAATATTATCTTTGTAAATATTCAAATTGTTTTCCAATGGTAGTTTTCTTACTTACTGATATTAGAGTTTTATTTGGTATTACTTTGCAAGAAACAATTTCAAAGTAATCTTATTTTATAGATTTCAACTAAGAAAGGGGTTTAATGATATGATTTCATGTGCTAAAATATCTCTAAGGACTTGACCTCATATTTGATAACTTGATTACTTGCATATGATTCTATGTGAATTCCTATTTGTTAATGTCTTGTAGGTTGGATTATAACCATATTTCAAAGGTGGCACTAGGATTATATTTAATAACACCTAGAAATACCTAAGGTGGACACTACTCTCATTATGGGTTGATATTAATTATAAAGCTCAGTGGTTGATCACCACCATGGGTTTAATCATATAGTTTAGCTAGTGAGAAATTCTAGGGTTCTAATTATATTTACTTACTGGCAAATGGTTTGGAACTCAATTGTGAATTAGGTTTCTAGTGGTGATCACCCAAGTGATGCACAACTAAGGTTGGGATATAGATTAGGGTTTTACTTGTGATCACCATGTGGTTCACAAGGTAAAGATAGGATATAAGCCTAGGGTTGCTTACTAGTTATCTCCCTATGATTTCATGTGGTGAATGAGATCTAGTTATCCTATTAGGGTTTAACTTATCCTCACATATCTCAAGAGCATGATTATGGATTAGGCATGATCAACTAAATATAGACTTTCTTTTATAGTTTCTTGAATAGACATAATTATGGTTGTCTCAATAATTTATATCCCAGGAGATTGCCTGAGATAATTACTTAGGGTTTTACTCAAGGAATGATGGTTTAACCATTTGGATATTTGAATAAATCTCTCCCTTGAATCCAAGTGTTTTCTCAACTAACTTGAGTGTAACACCAGATCTTGAGCTCTCTTATATAGGAATGGATTATTCTAGAGTTTATGGTATGTTCACAAGATCTCATTAGATAATAAAGGGTTAAGTCTCCACCTAGATGCTTAGTTGGATTAGTTGCTACTTTACTTCATCATTTCATAGATATGATCTTACTCCATTTGGCATTGGCTATCTCACCACTCCCAAATGATATGGTTTAACTCCTAATGCTTTAGTTCAATGGTTGTCACTTATTCTTAAATAGGTAAAGCTATGATTTGTATGATTGATCTCTCTCATTTGGAAAGGTCTTTAATACTAACCTATGGTTAGGCTCCATAGAGAATGATGTGGTCACCACTATCTATGGTTAACATAGGTGGATCTCTCTCTAGGAAATATCTTGAATAAGTTCCTAGGGTTCCTCTTAAAGATGATGATTTAAATACTTGGATGTATATCCAAGATTTAGCTCAAGTTTTGTGTTGGGGGATAACCCCGGTATGCCAAAGGCATGCCAAGCCGGATGGTTTGGGCCATCAAGATACCGGTTTAATATTCTTACCGGAACACAAGGTAGGAGTTTGGGTACAAGTGAAGCTAGCCCGGGCATCACAAGGGGTATGCCGGAACCAGTAAAGAAGATACCGGAGAGGGCTGTCGGCGGAGACTGGTCAAAGATTCCCTTGGAGCAAAGAAAACGAGATAGAGCTAACCGGCGGCTTTAATCAAACACGGCGCCAAAGGAAAGATAACAGCTGAAAGAGCGGAGGGCGTCAAGCGTCCCGATTAAGAAGACCCGGCGTCATCTATGATTAAAGAAGTAGCTTTGTAAAGTAGTTTGTCGAGTCAAAAGATGCCATTAGGGTTTCTTGTTAGCAAGCCACCTCTCCCTATATGAGAGGGGTACTGCCTCTTACGAGTGCGCGTCACGAGAGGAGATTGAACGATAGAACACATCCAAGAACACATGTCGTGTTGAGATCAGTAAACAGCGATCTAGTAGAAGAGTTCTTCCTCTTGTCTCTCTTCTTGCATACCACAAGCCCTTTGGTTGTGTTCTCGAGGAAAACATCTTAGGAAGTTCATCCCATCTAGTCGCAAACCCTGCACAGTCCTCTGACGTCCATTCGGCCCCGATCTCGCCATCCTATGGCATCGTACGTTCACCACGACGGCGATTGGCGCCGCGTGGGGCATGAAATGGCGCTGCGAGTTCACATTGGGCGGGCATCCTCGGAGTCGGCGGCGGCGTCACGTGTCACGCGCTCGTGCAACGCATCGACATGGACTTCATCAACGACAACGCAGGCTGCTTCGCCAACGGCGCAACTTCCCGCAGAACGGCCGCACCATCGAGTTCGGCAGCCACCGCGTCTATCGGCCACGATCCACTGTGCGCAGGCGCCTCGCCGTGCTGGTGGCACGGACCCGCCAAGATGCTGTGCTGGCCGTCACTTGGCGCGTCGAAGTAATGATGGCCAAGCGTGGTTGGTGCGGAAAAGAAAGCGTAGGTGAAGGCGATGCGCGGCGGCCGGCCCCGTCATGACAAGCCACGCTGGAGCGCGCGCAGGCGCATCGGGAGCATCATCCGCACCACCGACTCACCAGCTCCAGCGGCGATGAGGCGTCCTCGCCACACCCCGTCGCGCGAACATCGACCGGCGGCGGCTCGGGGGCGGAGGCTGGAGCGCCGGCGCCGGGAAGGTGCTCGAGGCGGGAAGGACATCCGTCCGGGCGCCGCGCGCGAGCTGAACCTAACCTACGTGGTATAACGCTGCCCATGGCTTTGCTTCGGTTAGTGCTCATGCTGCTAGGATGCCGGAAAAACCGGCTTAAAGCTCGCAATCTAGATCAGGATTTGCGTAAGGAAGTTCTTGCCGGCAAAGTACTTCTGCATCTGTGAGCATCGTAGAAAAACCTAAGTACAGTAGCCCGGATAAAACTATAAAAGCTGCTAAGGCTGCGGTAGAGCTGTGTGAGTCGCTTTCAGGAGATGCTCTGGCAAAACAGCAGAGCGTGTTAGAGAGCTGCTGGAAACTATTGAGCAGCAGAATGCTGAGCAGCTGGCTAAGCTGAACAAGGCCGCGGCCTCAAAATCCGCGCGTTCAACAAAGAATGCCGGAAGCAAGTCCCATGGGCAGGCATCGTCCCCCATCCGGACAGAAGAAGAGAAAAAGAGATGAACGCACAGCAGATGACTGTGTACGATCCGGTTCTTGCCGGAAAACAACAACGATGCGGGTAGAAAGAAGCCAAGGGGCAGGTCGAGGCTACGCCAGAGGAGGCTATGCCGCAATCATACCGAGTGAATGAAACCGGGCAAAATTATCGAGCTGCAAGGGCAGCGTATGAGGAGATGCCACCACCAAGGTACCGGCAGGCAAGAGCCGCGGAACCGGAAAGATACGGAGAGGGAGATTCCGAAGTAGAACGAACAAGAGTCTACCGGAACCCCTTGGGAGATCGCCTGGGGGAAAGATGTTTGCCAGACCAGGATGCGAGGCACAGGCTGGATAGAGTGCATCTTTCCGAAATGATCGAGTCTGAGGGTCCTCCTGGCCCAAAGTGTTTTGGCCCACGGATCATGGGAGAAGAGCCACCGATACGCAATTTCCAGCTGCCCCGAGACACAAAAACGTATGATGGCACGACCAAGCCGGAAGATTGGCTGGCGGACTATGTCACACAGCTGTTTATGTAGCTGGTGGCGGAGTAAACGGCGTTGGGCGGTGAGAATCATACCGTCCTACCTAGTAGGCACCTGCGAGGATTTGGCTTAACAACTTGCCGGCGGAAGCATTAACGGATGGCTGGACTTTGAGGAAGCCTTCGTGAACCTTCAGTAGCACTTACAAGAGGCCAAACCGGCCCCAACGAGCTCGCTTATGCCAGCAACGTGCAGGTGGGGGCAGTGATTATCTTGCAGGTGGAACTCAACAGAAACACGTGCGAAGGTGATTGAAGCACAAGCAATTGCTTGGTTCAGTCAAGGATGCCGGAGGGGATCACCTTTGTGGCAAAAGCTGCAGAGAAGATGCCAGCGACCTTGGCAGAGATGATACGCGTGGCGGATAGCTATGCATTGGGAGATCCATTGCAGCCGGCGCTGTGCAAGCTGAGCCGGAGCAGCGGCAGAACAATACCGGGACAACGGAACAACAAGAAGAGGAAGATTTCCCGGATCGGAAGTGCATCCGCAGCATGTTGCTGCCGTGCAAGAAAAATTATGACGCGGCAGCGGCCAAGGCAAAAAAGCAGGATCACTGACCATGGGCGGGTCCAAAAAAACGATGGGTCGAAAAAGAAACCACAGGGCAGAAAAGAATTAGCGAGGGAACCCGTAAAATACACCATGGAAGCCGCTATGGATCAACCTTGCCGGCACACACCGAACCCGGATCACCCGTCAAATCACTTGACGAAGGATTGTTCTTGGACAAATGCACTTAGGTGCAAAAGGGAGCGGTAAAATGTGGCTGAGACACAGGTTGCCTCAAGTGTTGCTCTCAACTCTGCAGAATCATCTTACGTCAGCAGCAACTGCTCTGCCTGCTCTGAAGCCAATCTCATGGTGTGGGCTGTCGACAAATAGGTACAGCTGACAGTGTTGGGTGAAATAAACGACATCCAGCTTCTCCTTGGTTTACTGGCAGAATGTTGATCTCATATCTGTGTGATGTGATCAGAACCAACAGTTTGGGCAGTGTGCTGCCTGCTCCATGAATCATGCAGTGGATGCAAACAGTTCCCAAATACATACATGGACAGATCAGAATCTAGTCATTAGATCTTAAATGTGCGAATAAAGTGGATACTCTTGTTGTGGATCCAATCATGTGAGGCTCAAGCAGGTGAAATTCAGCAGAGGTATGATGAGGCCATGATTGCAGCATAACATCAGTGCACTAGCATCTTATTCCATCTGTTGGCTGTGAGCTCTGTCTCCATGTGTCTGCAGTTCCACAGAGATCATTCAACTATCTGTTACTTCAGTAAGGAAAAAGTTAAGATGATGCGTTGTGAGTTGTATATGCCAGGTTAAATAATGGGTTAGGTGATGAGTCTGAAACGTCCTATATAGTTGTTACAGAATCATGTGGCGCTTCTTTTTCGGCTCTTCATTCACCTTAAACTGAGATGCTCAGGCTTTCGTGGACCTGTTTATGGTGAGATATAGTGCTCACTGAACTGCTGCTAGGATCAAACTGAAGGATCACAGGATCGCGGAGGAAAAGAAAGAATGCAAACCCGCGATTTGCGGCGACTCAATCCTCACCGATTGAGTTTAGCGGCAATGAGTGGAAGCTTGGGCTCACCGGCATTCAAGCCGACAAATGAAACAAAGGACATTGTGCTGGATCCAGCTTACCCAGAGCGCACCATTCGCATCGGTGCCGGACTCGATCAAGCATAGGAAAACGCGCTCGTCAGCTTCCTCCGTGAGAATCGGAATATCTTTGCCTGGTCAACTGATGACTTGGTGGGTGTTCCGAGGGAGCTGGCTGAGCACTCTTTAAACGTCCGGAAAGATGCCAAGCCGGTGCGACAACCCTTGCGCCGGTTCGCTGAAGATAGAAGGAAAATCATAGGAGAGGAGGTGACAAAACTGCTCGTTGCCGGATTCATTGTGGAGGTCACGCACACAGAGTGGCTGGCCAATCCGGTAATGGTCGAAAAGAAAAAAAGATGAGAACCTGGAGGCAAAAGCTCCGAAGGTGTGGCGAATGTGCATCGACTACACCAACCTAAACAAGGCTTGCCCAAGAGATCCTTTTCCTTTGCCACGGATCGATCAAGTGATTGATTCAACTGCTGGGTGTGAGTTGTTGTCCTTTCTAGATCGTATTCCGGTTTCACCAAATTCCCTTGAAAAAGGAAGATCAAAATAAAACTGCGTTCATTACCCCGCATGGGGCTTATTGCTATATCACTATGCCTTTTGGTTTGCGCAACGCTGGTGCACATACCAGCGCTGCATGCAAAAATGCTTGTTTGATCAAATCGGAAAGAATGTGCAAGTCTGTAGACGACATTGTGATAAAAACTAAGGTAAAGAACACCTTAATCGATGCATCCGGCAAACATTCGATAACCTAAGACGGTTCCGGATGAAGCTTAATCCGGCAAAATGCACTTTCGGTGTCCCTGCCGGCAAGCTGCTCGGTTTCCTTGTGTCAAGCCGAGGCATTGAAGTCAATCCGGTAAAAATCCGGGCAATAGAAAGAATGACTATCCCACGAGAACTAAAGGATGTGCAAAAATTTACCGGTAGCTTGGCATCGCTAAGCCGGTTCATAAGCAGGTTGGGAGAAAAAGCTCTGCCACTCTATGCTCTCATGAAAAAATCCGACACGTTCGTCTGGACCCCTCAGGCGGACGCAGCGTTTCTGAAAACAATGCTAGCCACAGCACCTATACTAGCTTCACCTCTAGAGAGAGAGCCTATGCTATTATACATAGCGGCAACAAACCGGGTTGTGAGCGTAGTGGTTGTAGTTGAAAGAGAAGAGGAAGGAAAAACCGTCCAGAGGCCGGTATACTACCTGAGCGAAGTGCTCTCCCTCTCAAAACAAAACTACCCTCACTTCCAAAAAATGACTTATGGCGTGTATGGCCGCCACAAAGCTCAAGCATTACTTTGAAGAACATCCTATGAAAGTGGTGAGTGAAGCACCAATCTCCGATATCATGTGCAACAAAGACGCTAGCGGAAGGATTGCAAAATGGGCAATCCAGTTATCACCATATGTACCCCGGTGTATGAAAGAAGGGATGCCATCAAATCACAAGCTTTAGCTGATTTCTTGGTTGATTGGGCGGAAATGCAATACAAGCCGCCCAGATCAGAGGATAGAGTATTGGAAAATGCACTTTGATGGATCCAAACTCAAGGAGGGTCTAGGTGCTGGTGTGGTGCTTACCTCGCCAAAAGACCACCTCCGGTATGTTTTGCAAGTGCATTTGGCATCAAACAATGTCGCCCGAATCTGACTTTAATCCATGGATTAAGGTTACGAAAAAGCTCAGTGCGCACCGGATCAGGTACTACGGAGATTCAGACCTTGTGGTACAGCATGTTCCGGGGATTGGGATGCAAAAGATGCCAACATGGCCTCGTACCGTTTCAAAAGATTGCTGGATTCTTCGAAGGGTGTGAGTTTCACCATGTGCATTGCCATGAGAAAATGAAGCGCAGATGCTTTGTCAAGCTAGGCTCATCCGAGGCAAAGAAATTCCTCCCGGAATAGCTTTAGCTCACTTAAGAGTACCATCGATCAAACCAAGCCCGGAATCGGAATCAATTTTTGTACCGGAATCACATGTGGTACCCATGGATATCGATGAAGGGAACCCGGGGACTGCTCCGGCAAGCTCGGGGACTGCTCCGGTAAGCTCGGGGACTGCTGTACCCATACCGGAAGAGATGATGCTTGTAGATAGCATGGAGATAGATGCACCGGTGTTTGGTTCGAGAGACACCATCGTGGGTTAAACCTATTAAGGAATTCTTGATCAACGGACCTTGCCGGATGACGAAAATGAATCAAGAAGAATCCAAAGAAGGTCCAAAGCATATACATTCATCAATGGTGAGGTGTACAAGAGAAGCACTGGTGTCCTTCAAAGATGTGTGGAGCCGGAAGAGGAAAGAAATGCTTGAGGAGATTCATCCAAGGAGAATGTGGGCATCATGCATCATCAAGGGCGCTGGTAGCAAAAGTATTCGGCATGGGTTTTATTATTGCACTAGCACAAACTTATTGCTGAGGATTTGTAAATGCAACGGGTGCCGAGAGAATGCATCAAGCAAAATCATACCCCAGCGTCGGATTAAAAACAATACCATTAACATGGCCGTTTGCCGTTTGGTGCCTAGATATGGTTGGCCCATTCAAAACTGCAAGCAGCATGACTCACATCTTGGTTATGGTAGATAAATTCACCAAGTGGCTAGAAGTGAAACCTATCGCAAAATGTGATGGGCATACAGCGGTGAAGTTCTTAAAAGACGTCATTTTGCGGTATGGATACCCGCACAGCATCATCACGGATAATGGAACCAACTTTGCTCAAGGTGAGTTCAAAAGGTTCTGTGAGGACAAGAACATCCGGTTGGATTTGTGCTCAGTGGCACCCACAAGGCAACGGCCAAGTGGAAAGAATGAATGCTTTGGTACTTTCCGGTATCAAACCGAGACTCATTGATGCGGTGGAAAAGTCACCGGGATGTTGGCTCGATGAGCTACCATCAGTACTGTGGAGTATAAGAACAACTCCAAACCGGTCTACCGGATACACTCCATTCTTCATGGTTTATGGAGCAGAGGCGGTCATACCAACTGACATTATTCATGATTCACCAAGGGTACAGCTCTATACTGAGCAAGAGGTCAAAGAGGCCAGAGAAAATGATGTCGACTTGCTAGAAGAAGCAAGAGAGCTTTGGCAAGAACAGCCATTTACCAGCAAAACCTCAGACGCTATCATACCGGAAGGAACCCAAGAGTTTTCCGGGAAGGAGATCTCGTGCTACGCCTAGTGCAGCGCACTGAAGGCCGGCATAAGCTTTTGCCACCATGGGAAGGTCCCTTCATTGTAAGCAAAGTGCTTCACAATGATGCATATTACTTGATCGATGCACAGGAGTGGAAAAAGGAAAGGCGGACAGGTCAAGCGTCCATGGAACGTAGCTCTGTTGCGTCCTTTCTACTCTTGAAGTTGTGGTGTAAGAAGTTCCTTTTTGTACCTTATCTATGAATAAAAGATGCCGGAACCTTGAATGAATCTCGGGGACTACCCCAATAAGGTTGCACTTGTTTATTTTTTCAGTTTACCGGTTGCTTATTGAACATTTTTTCTTTCCGGTTTAATAGTGTGCTAAACCTAAGAGTCTTCGACTCTGCTGCTGTCCGCAACCCGGCTTCATGGCAAGCAAGATAAACCGGTAGGGGATAAGCACATGAACTGCGGAGAGGGAGAGCAGGAAAGAACAATCCGGAAAATTTAACTAACCCCGGTTAAACCGGTTTTTTGCAAAATTTCGAAGTTATTTCTAAGTTCAAGAAAATGCTTGTTTGGTGAAAGAACCTTGTGCTCATACGCCAAAGAACGCCCAGAGAAGGCAGGCAAAAGAACCAAGTGTGCATCGAATTGGATGCGGAAACAATTTAGAAATCTTTGCGGTGCAAGATAAAAGCAAAACCAGAAGCAAATACGCTAAGGCAAACTTAAGATAATTAACTACCGGTATAACTTACCGGCATAAAATGTTGTACGGCAACCAAAAGCGGACTTAAAGTTTTACATCATAAACCCCGGCATACCGGGGTAGAATTTAATGGGACATTGTTTTGAGACACGCAGGACCAAACAGCATGACACAGGTAAATCTTCAAGCAGTGGGGGCTTCGGGAGGGGCATCGCCAGCACCGGTATCGCCCTCCTCCTCGGCTTCATCCTCCTCCTCGTCGAGATAATCTTGGACGTCAGGAGGGGGAGGGATGAAGGTACGCATATCGGCGTACTCCGCGATGTGGTACGCGCGATCCTGCCGCTTAGCGGTGAATCGGGTCCCGATCGGTTTCCGCGCCCTCGCGCACTCCGGTGAGGGCATCAGGTTCAGCTCCGGGTGCCATGAGCAAGCAACCTGGAGGGCGAGTGCACACTCCGGCGCGGGCAGCGGAACCGCCCCGCGGATCCTCTTGCGGCGCCCTTGAGGCGGTCGATGAGGAGAAAGTGTCAGCACCTCTCGCCGGGCCACGAGTCACGAAGAGCTGGGTAGCTATCGGAATATCGGACAAGTTGCGATCTGCGCGCATATGAGACACCCGCGCACTCAGCGCGACCAGATGGTCATAGGGGGTCCATGGCACGGCAAGATTCGCTTGGCCTTGGGCGGTGCGGCGCTCGTCAACTTTCTTGACAGCAACCTCTGAGAGTCGGGAAGAGGCCTATGCAAAGAAAGAAAAAGGCTAAGGAAAAGAATCCGGAAGAAAAGGAAACCGGAAGGAAAGATAACGAAAAGAAAATGCGGTCGGAAGAAAAAAGGCTCGTGTGCAGTAGTCAGAAAATGCAAAAGGAAAGGACTTACGGTAGGCAAGTGTATCAGTTTGCAGGACCAGCCGGTTGCACTCCTTCTGCTCCTCCTCCAGCCGCGCAGCTTTCTCCTCGGCACCCTTCCGGGCTTTGGCCAGCTCCTCCAGCTCAGCTCGCAATACCACGGTGGCATTGCTGGCATCTTCAAGAGCCTCATCCATCTTGGCCGCTGCATCAGCTTCAGCAGCTTTGAGGGCCTTGGCATGATCAAGCCCCAGCTGGATGAGCTGGGACTTGAGCTCCTGGTAGCTGGTCTTGTGGGCGCTCAGCTCCTCCTGATGCTGCCGGATGAGCTGGTCCTTCTCCCCTGAAACCCGGAAAAGAGGAAGTTAACAAAATTGTGCTGGTTAAGATGAACAAGAAAATCAGGCCAACAGGAAAGAGGGAAAATTGTACGTTGGGCGGCGGCGAGCTGCTCCTTGAGAGCCTCAATGGAAGCTTCCGGGATCACTGTTAAGCAAAAATTATAAATGTTAGGAGGAAAAAAGGTTTCCGGTAAGAAGATGCCGGTGGTACAAAAACTTACCTTGGCACTTATCGTGTGCCTCAGCGAGCTCTCGGTGTTCCCATAGAAGCTCCTCAAAGAGGGCCTTCCGAGCGTCAGCCGTGAGCTGTTCAAGAAAAAGAGATTAGCTAAGTTTTGCGCTAAGAACAGGGTTCTTAACCCGAAACTCGGGGACTGGCAGTGCTAGTTTCGCGCGTTTTAAGCTAAGTTTTGCGCTAAGAACGGTTGTTAACCCGGCTCGGGGGCTGGCAGTGCCCGGTTTCATACTAAGTTTTTAAGTTAAAAGTTTTGTGCTAAAGCTGCGCTCTCACCACAAAACTCGGGGACTGGGAAGATAGACAAGAGAGAAACCGGCATCAAACTAAAGAAAAGATAGAACAAATCCGGAAGCAAGGAAACCGGTAAAAGTTGAAAAGAGTTAGTAAAGCGTACCATCAAGTTGTTCGTGGCGTCGTACCACGCGCTGTCGAGCTCCTTCACGGCGCTGCGGAGCCGCATGAAGTGCTCCTCGGAAGACCGGTCCCCAACAGGGTCAGGTGCCGGCAGCCTGTCCTTGCCCAAACCGCGGGTCGCCGGAGTCCTGCGGCGTTCCACTTCCGGGCGTAGGGCAGCAGATGCCCCAGGTCCCGGCCCCTGCGCTGGAACTCAGTGATACGCCAAGCAGGCCGGTGGCCTTCGTGGCGGTATCCCTGGCGGCCTTGGAGACGTGCAGCACCAGGGGCTGCTGGCCGCGGAAGGAGCGTTGGAGGCCGTCGCCTTCCCCTTGATAAGCTTGGAGATCTTGGGCGGCGGCGCAGTCGGAGCGGCCCCGGCTTGGTGCGAGGAGCACCTGGCGGTGGCATGAGAATGGTTCGTGGAGAAGGGGGAGCGCTAGGCGCGTCACCCGGGTTGGAACCTTCCGGCGCGGAAGATTCCGGCGCGGAAGTTGTCGTCTTTTCAGGACGGGGAGGGTGGCTCGCCCGCCGGCGGCTTCTTCTTCTTCGCGCCGATGTTGCGGCGCCGGTATCTGTTTCTCGGAAGGAAAGATCCTCCTCGTGCGGTGATTTGGAGATGTAGGGCCGCACGCCCCGAACATTGTGCCCCCGAAGAGGAGAGCGGAGATGTTGCCGGCACGGATGATGCTGGGCTTGAGCGGAGGGGAGGTTGAGGTCTTGGAGAACCTTCGAGCCCGTGGCCCTGAGCCAAGCTTGAGTGCGGGGGCTGAGAAAAAGAAAGAAAAACAGTTGGAGAAAAGCAACCGGAAAAAGAACTTGGCAAAAGGAGGCAAGCAAGAAAACAAGAAATTTACCCGGAGGCAGTCGGCATCTGCTTGCGCTTGTAGCGACGCATGCCCACTTCCTTCTCCCCCAAGGCTCAGTCCGGAAGCGCTTGGAGGGAGGGGCCTGGCTGGAACCGGCATCAGATGCCGGCTGCTTGTTCTTTTGGCCCTGGGCCATGAGTTTGTCCACAAACTCGGAGCCGGCCTCGGCGCGCAAGGGCGGCACGTGCTCGTGGACCTTGAGTTAAAAATGGCTAAGAAGCGATTCGCGAAAAAGCAACAATGAAAGAAGAAGAAGAAACCGGAAAAGAAAAATACCTCAAGCATGGTCAGATCATCCGAAGAACCGGTTGGCTTCGGCGGAGACCTGCCAAGGCGCGAGGCTGGGGTCTTGCCCATCTTCAGATCTTTCCAAAAGATGTAGGGATCCGGGTCGATGGAGTCAAGGGCGCGCTTCCGGCAAGGGCCTTGCCGCTCTGCTTCAATAAGGGGGAAGCGGTCCTTGGCCTGAAAAACGAAAAGAGGGTTAACAAGAGCAAAAAGTTACCGGCAAAACCGACCCAATTGCGTAATCCCTTACTTCTTGGGTCGGAGGGTTAGTAGTGCTGAGGGGAAGGAGGCCCCATTCCCAGTCAAATGGCATAGCAGTTTGGCAGATCTGCTTAGCCTTGCGGACGACGTCCTTCTTGCTAAGGGGACGGCCTGTGATCTTGGTGGGATCGCCAGGACCGTACATCTCGCTCATCCTATGCATCCGGCGCTTGAGAGGAAGCACCCGGCGCGAAATAAAAGTGCGGATGATATCATCCGAGCAGATGTTGGTCTCCTTCTTCAAAGAGGCCATGAAGCGTACCACCCGGTTGGTTTCGATATGATCCGTCTTCGGGTTGTAGCTCCAGTTGGCTCTACTGGGAGGCCCCACCTTGAATGGCGGAAGATCAATGAGATTTGCGCGGCCATTGTTCTTCACGTAAAAGAAAGTTCCCTGCCAGGCGCGACAGGATTCGAGGCCGGCAAACTTAAGGAAAGTGCTCCCCTGGCGGGAGCCAACGATGCAAGATCCGCACTCCACAGGCGGCTTGGGCTTAGGGATTTCCTTGCCCTGGACGGAATTAATCCGCAGAGAGAAGAAGCGAGCAAACGTCTCACGAGTGGGATGAATGCCGATGTAGGCCTCCATGAAGGTGGCATAGCAGGAAAGATAAAAGATGGCATTGCCAGGAAGGTGGTGAGGTTGGAGTTCATAGAAATCTAAGAACTCCCGGAAAAAAGGAGAGGCAGGAAGGCCGAAGCCACGCTCAAAATGAGCAAGAAAAACAACATGTTCACCGGGCTGGGGCTCCGGTACAATTTCGTCACCGGGAAGCCGGCAGGTTACTCCTTCCGGAATCCTGCGGGACCGGTATAGCCAATCGATCTCGTATTCGGTAACATTGGAGCCCATCCAGGCTCCACGAGTGATGGGGGAGGGCTCTACACCGGATGATTCGCTAGAGCTACTCGTTTCTAGGTGGCTACCGGATGCTTGGCTAGAGCTACCGGATTCTAGATGGCCACCGGACTCTTGGCGGCTACCGGATCCCTGCTGGTTGCCGGAATCGGTATCCATCGGATCTGAAGCCGTAGATTCGCCGGGAGATTGTCTACGCCGGCTAACGGAGAGGGAAGAAGACGAAGCAGAGGAAGATTCCTCGCCAGACATTGGTTGGGAGGCGAAAAAACAGAAATCCCACAGTTGAACCCCGCGCGAAGATCTACGAGTAAGAAGAAAATCAAAGAAAAAGAGGAAATAAGAACACCATCGACCCAAGATCTAGAAAGCAAGCAGATGGCAAGCAAAGTGAGATTGGCACTAACCTCGAGCGGCGCAGTCGCTGAGGAAGACGTTCGCCGGTGAAGGAGCAGACCTACTGTCGCCGACGAGCACCGTCGACGGCGAGGCGGAGAAGGACGCGAAGAAGCAAGAATGCGCGGGCGCGACGGAGGTGTTGCGGAAGATTTCCGCACGGCGAGGTCCGGCGGAGACGCGGCGCAAGTTCGCCGGACGATAGAGCTCGAGCGGACGACGGTGGACGAAGAGCGGCGGAGGCGCAGAGGCGAGGAGCACTGTGCACGAAGGTTGGGGAATGCGAGAAGAGGAAGAAGAAAGGGCGGTTGTCCTTATAAAGAAGAGAGGAGGTGGGCCGAAAACCGCGGCGGTTCGCCTCGCGGCCCGCGACGGTTCGCACCACGGACCGCCACGTGGCGAGGAAGTACACGCGAGAAAGTGAGAAGCCACACGGAGGCACACACAGGATCCAAGTGGCTAGTGGGATCCGCAGTGGTGCATTTAATGAGCGCGCGGGAGTCGAAGCGAATTGACATCTGACACTGGCGCGCCAGTGGACAGTGCGCATGTCACTGACAGGCGCGGGGCCCGAAATATTCTCGACTTCGCCGAGGAAAGAGTAAATGCAAATGATACCGGAGAAAAGAGATGCCGGGAGATGCCTTGCAAAGAGAGAAAAACGAACCGGGCAAAGATGCCGGAACCAAGCTCAAAGCCGGAGAGATTAAACCGGTATCCTAAAAACATGAAAACCTGGCATGGTCTGTAGGATAGAATCCGCCAGACTATACCAGCTTCGGGGACTAATGTTGGGGGGATGACCCCGGTATGCCAAAGGCATGCCAAACCGGATGGTTTGGGCCATCAAGATACCGGTTTAATATTCTTACCGGAACACAAAGGTAGGAGTTTGGGCTAAGTGAAGCTAAGCCGGTATCCCCAAGGGGTTTGCTGGAACCCGGTAAACAAGATACCGGACCTGTCGGCAGGACTGGTCAAAGATTCTCTTCTGAGCAAGAAGACAAGGATGAGCTAAGCAAAGCGGCTTTAATCAGAGCCCTGGCGCCAAAGAGAGGGTGACAAAGAAGCCGGAGGACGTCAGCCTCCCTGATTAAAGAAGACCCCGGCGTCATCTATGATTAAAGTAGCTTTGTAAAGTAGTTTGTCTAGTCAAAGATCCCATTAGGGTTTCTTGTTCTGTAAGCCACCCTCTCCCCTATATAAGGAGAGGGGGCAGCCTCTTTCATACGCGCGATCCACAGAAGAGAAAGACGATTAACCTGTATCCAAGAACCTGTAATCGCGTTGAGATCAATGAAGCAAGCGATCTAGTGAAGAGTTCTTCCTCTTGTCTCTCTTCTTGCATACCGGCCTTTGGTTGTGTTCTCGAGGAAAGCATCCGGAAGTTCATCCCATCTAGTCGCAAACCCTCCCCCGAATCCTCTAGCGTCCATTCGGCCCCAATCTAAGCCATCCTATGGCATCTGTCTGTTCACCACGAAGGTTTGTTAATGCTTATCTAATAATTATAATAGAACTCTCACCTCTCTAGGTTTGATGTATAATAATTTGGAATAGAGAAGAATTATATTCCTTAGTTGGATCTCCTTGTCTTGCTTCCAAGATTCAAGTAGAATGGATATCATAGGGTTTATGATAAGGATATGGATTAGTTTAAGACATGGAGAAGATAAGTGAAGAATAGTTTCTCCAATTATTGTTACTTGGTTTCCAATTCAATGGATGTTCATATGTTATGGCAAGGAATATCATGTTATGATCTTTTATAAGATCAAGCAATTGATCATTGAGTAAAGTGTTGTTGTGTTGATTATTAGTTCCATTTGATCTAACCCCTTAGATCAAATTATCTTTACCCAAAACAAGGTTTTAACAAAGTCACATTGAGGTTATAGCGCTTGACTTGATGAGCTACTTCAATTCCACCAAGGTCAAGTGAAACTTGATTCTTGTGACTGTTTTACTTTAAATGCGAAAATTCCCCAGATTTTCTATGCATGAATGCACACATCTGTTTCCTCTATTTTTGTAACCATTACCTGGGATATTACAGTCTCTACCCCTTAAACTAAACTTCGTCCTCGAAGTTTGATCTCTCTCACGTTTCGAAGTGTGGTTCGACTTATGCGACTATATCTTTTCTCGAATTCCGTATTGATCTCACTAGATATAATTGAATATATCCCTTGTCTAGATTCTTCCTGGAATCCATTAGGGTTTGTCTCTGAACCATGGTTCTTATTTTGATTCATTGATTTCTTCCAACTCTATAAGCTTGTTTCCTTTCTCATTGAAGATTCAATGATTAGGACTTCTTCTTGTCCTGACAGTCTTAATTGAGGACTAATTGGATAACATTCTCCTATTTGATAAAATAGGTCTTTGTTTTCCCTTACTACCAAAACTGCAATAATGGTATTTGGTAAGGTACTAAACATGGAATGGTTGTGATGGTTTATTTTCCTAAGAATGGATTAGACTAATTTAGTCCATCCAATCATAGTTTATAGTTGATACCTATAACTATTTTGGTTTCTTTAGGTTCCATGAAAGGAATCATTCTATTAGTCTTTGATATTGGTATGTTCAATCTTCTTCATTCTTTGACCATCTTGAGCTTTATTTGATCTACGGTATTTTCTTCGTCCTACTTCATTAACATTAGCTGACTTGAGCTCTCGTACTTCTGAGTAAATATTACTCACTTTCTCAAGTTGTAGTCCAATTTCTTACTTCCTCGAGGTATAACCCTCGGCTTCTGTCTGACATCTTTCTGAAAGTAGGGTTCATTAATCTTATGAAAATAAGATCGAACTTTCTCTCAGTTCAGACCTTCTGCTTCGATCTAGCTTAAAGTATTGAGTAATTGTATATCCAACTCAATCTTTACTCTACCCCTTAGAGTTTTCTTATGGTCTTCAACTTTTCTTCCAACCATTGGACTTATGGTTAGAATATTGGTCTAATTCTAACTTATGGTTGTACTTCTTCTAAGGTCTCACGAAGAATGTTTATGGTGTATCCACTCAATTGTGGACATCCAATGTGAATCCTTCGACTGAATGATTATAGATCATAGTTATTTGGCTAACAAAATTTTATTTATTTACAACTTCTTGGTACAATTAATCCAATGATGGACTACTTGATACCAATTGTGGCTATTTGTTATCTAAAAATGGATTCTATTATAGGTTCTGATCAACTGGACGAGACATCTTCTACTTTATCTTAGGTTTTGATCCTATACCCAACTGTGGTCTTCTGATACCAACTATGATCTTCTTATCTCTGCTATGGTTTCATAGGTCATCTTCCTTCATTCAGGGTTTATTTTGCAAGAAAACCACTAGCTGACACTATGAATATAGTATCCTAAGTGATTTCCCATGCATTCCCTCTTTCATGATGACTAGGGATCTGCTTGAGCTTCACCATAATCATCATATTTCTCACCTTCATGCTTCTTCTGTACTAAAGTACTCCTCTGTTGAGGCTAAGCATGAGTTTTGGTTGGTACTTTCTTAGAGTTTTGTGGTTGCTTCCCACAATTTTACTTCCTTCTTCTGATGAACCTTCATCTTGTCTTCAGAATTTTCAGAATTCGTCACTTCCTCACACGAATACCATTACCCTCTAGATCTATATCATCAAGTAAAAACTTGATATTGCAACATGCATTTGCATATCAAATTCAAACTTCATGTATGGATCTAGTCAGACAATGAAAATCCAATAAAATCAAGAAGATTCAGCTTTGTGCTTATATTACACATCATCATAGGCTGAATATAATAGTTGAGTAAGACATCTCTAAACATCGGGCTAGATGTGTAGTATATAACACCACATAAGATAGAGTTTTTATCGTGATACTTAGCACGAATATATGGGATTCCTTTTGTCTCAACCTTTACGGGCAACGGGCAACACGATGAGGCGGGAACAACCTAGGGCTGCGGCTGGCCGAGGTCCCTCGGGCGACGACCCGCAAAGCCTTCTGGTCACACGTCCGATGCTGATTGCAAGGGCGTGCCACTGACCTATACAGTCAGGAAGGTGATGGAGATGCCTGGCTTAGTTTCCTGCAGGGCACACGTAAACATTAAATACGAGCCTCGATCGGCTCTCGGGTTATCTGTGAATCGGCTGGAGCCGATCCACCCATGATTCGTACGAGGTGCACGAATATATGGTGGTCCTGCTTGATCAAGATAAAGCTAATGAGATCTACGACGATCTGGGGTTTTCACATAATCGGATCATCCTACTCACGATTGGGCCTCGCGACACGCACGGTGATCGTAAGCCGATCCTAGATAGGACTAAAAACCAACACGAGTTGATCCCCAGGAACATCTGTCTAGGACTAGCAAACGACACCCTACGTGCCGCTGGATCCTCCAACCCTTTGTAAGGCCTAACTATTGCGAGATATTAAACTAATCCTCGATGAACGAGGAGCGATCGTAACGGATCGGATCTACTAAATAAAGATCAAGCGGGGTGCCGCCCCCACACCTGAGATAGGTGTGAGGGCGGCTAGATATAAGGGTTGCACTACGATAGCATGTTACGCGAAGAACTATGCTAACCCTAACACGTCTATGATAACTACGTTGCTCGCCATCAACAAGGCTTCAGTACGAGCAATGCATGAACAACGTGGAGCTTGTGCTGCCTAGATCGCAAGATGCGATCTAGGCAGCATGTTGCTTACCGGTAGAAACCCTCGAGATGAAGGAGTTGGCGATGCGCCGAGATTGATTTGGTTGGTTGAACGTTGGTTGTTGTTTATTCCATAAACCCTAGATACATATTTATAGTCCAGCGGACTTTCTAACGTGGGAATAATCCCCACCGTGCACGATATAAACTCTAACTTTTAATCTAAGATACAATCTACTATAATTAAAGATACATGGGCAGTCTAGCCCAAACTCTTCGTGCAAGGCCGCTTCAGAGATCTTCCACACGTAATCTTCCAAGCCCATCTCTCTTACGGCCCACCTCCTGATTTGGCCAAAATCTGGTGATAACACATGCCCCCCTGGTTTTGGAATTATTAATTAAAATCACTCTATTTTATTGCATTCGGGTCATGTCATGGCGAGAGCAGAACCGTCGCGGCATCCTTCATCATGATGCCCTTTTATCTTCTCCAACTTTAAAATTGTGATTTGGCGGGTGTCTTTGGGCACCACCTCTCGGAAACTGTTGTGGCAGTGAATTTCTGTAGCCCCTTTATTTAACCGCTCTGAGCAGTTTGCCACTTCATCACCTTGCTCTGTTACGGCCATCTCCACCCAAAAACCCCAATCTCCCACAGCCATGTCTTCCTCTTCTTCCCCCATCGGTCTTCTCTGACTCCTCCTCATCCCGCGAGCCGACACCGGAGTGGGGCTCGTTGGCGGCGCACGACATTCTCGCCCCAACGACGTGGGACAAAGAGGAACACGATTCCTCCATCTGGTCTGAGGATGACAAATCCCTGACCGACGGAGAGGGCGACCTCCAATTCCTCGTCGAGGGGGAAGAGGAGGCGGAGAGCGAGGACGACCGCTTCTCCTGGGATGATTTCACTTCCTCCGAGGAAGAGGCGGAGGAGGAGGACGACGACGACGACTCCCTCGAAGGTTACCCACCAGCGAAGCGCCTCCGCACCTGGTGGGACGACGACAGCGATGACGACGATGAGGAAGATGAGGCTCCCCGTAGAAGGCTACGGAAGCTCTGATGAGGAGCCTTTCAGCAGCTGCGCCGGAGGCAGCGACGACGAGGGCAGCAACGGTCCCTAGATTAGGGGCTAGTAGTAGTAGTTGGCTTTTGCCCTTTTCTTTTCCTGAGCAATCGGCTCTTTCTTTGTAAGAAATCCCCTTATCAATGAAGAGAATATCCTTTAATTAACTTTGCTTCCTTGTCAACCTTGCCGATTGTCGAATGGAGTTGTCGCACAGAGAGCCGATAGCGAAACATCGGCTCGCACGGTGATCTGAGGCCAAACTGTTGCCTAAACGCACAGTCCAACAGGCCTCAGTAGGCCTAATTCTCGTCCAAACCATCAGATTGAACTCCTCAGCAACCATTAGGAGATTCGTCTCACATATCATGATTTCTGGTCTGAACCGATTCCGTTAACTTGCTAATCTGAGCTTATTCCTCTAGAGTCGATATCAGTGTATCGGCTTTGTTATTCTGAAGTCGATGCCCGTGCATCGGCTGCATTTGCATACTGTTATCTCCATACGTTTTCTCAAGTCGATGTCTGCGCATCGGCTGTGATTTTTTTTTACTGGCCGATTTTAAATCGGCCCCCACATCTTACTGCCCATCATCCCACATGCTTGGGAAATATTTCTTGAGGTGTTGACCATTGACAGCTACTGGGAACTTCTCGCCGCTCAACTCCTCCAGCATGTATGCATTACCCTTCAAGGCCTGGACAACTTTGTACGGACCGTGCCAATTAGGAGACCATTTGCCATATGCCTTGTCCCTGGTTCCCAATGGTAACACAGCTTCCCACACAAGATCACCAACTTGGAACTCCTTTGGTCTAACCTTTTTGTTGTAAGCACGAGCCACCCTGGCTTTGTTCTCCTTAATCTTCTCCAACGACCAAAGCCTGAGTTCTGTTGCGTCCTCAATAGTGTCGCTCATCAAAGCCGCATATTCTTCAGTTGTCGGATCATTACGAAACATGACAACGTCTTGATCCGGTATAATTTCCCAAGGCAATACGGCTTCCTGTCCATAGACGAGCTGGTCGGCGAAGTCTTTATAGCTCCATGGCACGACATGCGGTAGGCCCATAATGCTTCTGACAACTTCTCATGCCAATCCCTAGGGTTCTCGTCAATTTTCCTCTTGATCAGCTTGATTAGACTCTGATTGGACGCTTCAGCCTGCCCGTTAGCTTGAGCATAATATGGGGATGATTGGATCAGTTTAATCCCCATGTCATCGCAGAACTTCCTGAATTCTTTAGAAACAAAGACCGAACCTCCATCGGTCGTGATCGTTTGGGGAATCCCGAACCTATGAATGACGTGTTCTTTCACAAATTTGATCACATCTTCTGATTTCACCTTTTTCATAGGGACGGCTTCCACCCACTTGGTGAAGTAATCTGTGATAACCAAAATCCATTCGTGTTTTTTGCTCGACGCCGGATGGATTTTGCCGATCATATCCATGCCCCACCCCCGATGATGGGGTTCATCGCTGATGTTGGTACCATCTGAATCTTCCCGAACATCTGACACGCTTGGCACCCCTTGTAATAATTGAAGCAATCTTCAAGCATGGTGGGCCAATAAAACCCTGATCGTCTGATCAGCCACTTCATCTTATGAGCCGATTGATGCGTTCCACAGGCGCCTTCATGCACCTCATGTAAGAGCCGATTAGACTCAGTCGGTCCCAGGCACTTGAGTAGCAACCCTTCCAACGTCCTGTAGAACATGTCGTCTCCTATAAGGACATACTTCATGGCTTTGTATCTTATCCGTTTAGGTGCCCCCCGAGCCGAATCTTTTAAATAATTGAAGATTTCGGCTCTCCAATCATCTTGTTCCAGGAATTGGACCTGAACTTCTGACCCTTCAGGTATATCTATCTATGTAACTTTGACGCCATTTTATCAGCAATTGTTGACACCGACATTTTGGGATCTTGGGACCCAATTAAAGTTGATGTGCAGCTTGTGTCATCAACTACGGCATTCCCACCCAATACGGAAAACCGTTCACTCGCATATATTCATCAGTCAAGTGCAGTTGTCACCAGCTTTGAGTCTCCAAAGCTCCCTCTTGCTTCAGCTCCGGCAGTAGCAACTCCATTCCCATGCGTGTGCCTCATATTCTGCTACGTTGTTGGTGCAAGGGGTAGACAATCTGATGAGAAGGAGTATTCTGCCCCCCGAGGCGACACGAGCAGAATGCCGTGCCACAACCATCGTCACACACCGATCCATCGAAGAACATAGCCCATGCACGTATAGATAGTGCTGCTATATTGGTACCGATCCGTTCAGCGATAAGATCGGCCAACGCTTGTCCCTTGACTGCGCTGATACCGAAGATCGAACTCCGACAACGCAAACATCCACTTACCAAGTCGGCCTTTCAAAACAGGGGCCGACAAATGTGCTTGACAACATCCGACTTGCATATGACGATGATCTCTGCCATCAAAGGATGTGATGAAGCTTGGTGCAGGTAAAAGAACAGGCGGAGCAAAGTTTCTCGACCTCGAGGATATCTTGTCTCCGTCCGGCCCATCATACGCGAGGTAAACGACCTTCTCAACACCATCGTAGAGGTGCACCACCACGAGCGATGGACGTGTGGAAGCTACTAACAAGTAGATGTGAACGGCCTGTCTTGCGAGCGGAACTAACCTGGCGGCATCGTCGGTCCGCTTAATCTCATCAACGCCCATTCTTTGTTCCCCCAGTGAAACTCGTCATCAGATTTAGTCTTCACCAGCGCCATGAACGGCTCGATTCATCCTGACAGATTAGAGATGAACCGCCGGACGAAATTGATCTTGCCGATGAGGCGTTGAAGCTCCTTTTTCGTGGTTGGCGGCTGCATGGTACGCACCGCCTCCTGACTTTCAGGCCGATCTCAATTCCCCGTTCATGAACAAGAAAACCTAGGAATTGACCAGCCGTCACGCCAAAGGCACACTTCTTCGGATTCATTCTCAGTCCGAATTTCCGAGTTCGGTCTAGGACGCGCCGTAGATCGTCCAAGTGTCCCTCCATGGAGACTGATTTGACTACCACGTCGTCGATATAGATCTCCACCAACTTGCCGATCAGATCATGAAATATGTAATTCATGGCTCGTTGGTACGTTGCACCAGCATTCTTCAACCCAAAGGTCATGACCACATACTCAAACAAGCCTACTGCCCCTGGTACTCTGAATGCGGTCTTGTGTATATCTTCTGGAGCCATGAAGATTTGGTTATAGCCGGCGTTGCCATCCATGAAGCTCAACACCTTATGGCCAGCAGCTGCATTGATCAACGTTTCTGCCACAGGCATTGGATATTCGTCCTTTGGAGTGGCTCTGTTAGATCTCGGAAATCGATGGCCACCCGCCATCGGCCGTCCTTCTTCTCTACGGGAGATACTAGAAATCCACTCGGCATACCTGCATGGCTGATGAACCCGGCGGCCAACATTTTCTCTCTCCTTCTTGACTTCTTCGAGAATTTCGGCCCTCATCTTGGCGTGCTCGTTGTTGGAATGGCCGAAATCCCTTCAGGGGGAGCCGATGTTCGATGATACTCCTGTCAACCCCGGGCATCTCACGTGTAATCCCATGCAAAGTAAATACGGGTATTCCTTTACGAGCTATCGTAAATATACGAAGTTTGTGGATCAACTTTCTTTGATAAGGCGGTGCGGCTTATCCCCGGACGATGTCGACTTCCTCTAGCTCATCGGCCAGTGTAAACCCTTACCCTAGCTTTCGAGTCCCTGTGGGTCGACGCCATATGCGGGAGAGCAGGTGGTGCACCGGATATCTGAACCGATCGCTAGAATCGGCTTCCATCTTGATCATCACCAGGATTTTTGGAGGTGTCGGGGCCGATCGCGTGGAGCAGCCTCTTCCTTATCTTTGCTATGAGAGCAGCTGCCCTCGTCTCCATCTAGGGGGTGTCCCAGTTCTATCATGTTGATGTTGAACGAGTATCTTGGTTGGCACCTCCCGGGGTAAGTGTCGTTAACCCTGTCAACGGCGCACGACGGTGAATTAGGCACTTCTGGTGCCGCCAATGTGAATGACGACGGTGGACGGGACTGAAGTGGCACTTTTCCTCGGTAGGTCCCGAGAGCTGGTTCTAATAGAGAGTGCTGATTCTTCATGACCTCCTTGATCATCCGAACGGCGACATGCTCCAGAGTATTCACCAGGCTCTCAGAATGGCGATGCAACGAGTGAGTCACCATGCCACTAATCTCCTGGCGCACGGCCCTGGTACGTTCTTCTGACGGGACAGATAGGTCCACTCCATCGAGTGCGCCTTCCGGTGAGAACCCCTTCCACCTGACGCCATGTGAACGGGTTCTGTGATATGAGCCGATGAGGTCGGCTTCGAGGATGACTTTGATCTCGTCATACTTCTTCTTGAGTTCGTCGGTCAGATCCTCGTATGTTGTGGCGTGCCGTCACGCCATCTCAGATGTAGATGGCGAGGTGGTTGATGTCGAAGTCTGTCCCACGGGCATGCGAGAATGTGTTGACGTCAAAAACCCACGGCGGGCAGCGACAGGCAACACGGTAGAGCCGGGAACAACCTAGGGCTGCGGCTGGCGAGGTCCCTCCGACGACGACCCGCAAAGCCTTCACAGTCACGTCGATGCGATTACAGGCGTGCCACATTCTGGTCGGGAAGGTGATGGAGATACCTCGCTTAGTTTGCATGGCACACACGTAAACATTAAATACGAGCCTCGATCGGCTCTCGGGTTATCTGTGAATCGGCTCAAGGAGCCGATCCACCCATGATTCGTACGAGGTGCACGAATATATGGTGGTCCTGTTTGATCAAGATAAAGCAAGATCTACGACGATCTAGGGTTTTCACCGCATAATCGGATCATCCTACTCACGATTGGGCCTCGCTCTCACGCACGGTAAACTAGCTGATCCTAGTAATTTCTAAAAACCAACACGAGGTTGATCCCGGAACATCCTGTCTAGGACTAGCAAGCGATACCCCTACGTGCCATTTGGATCCTCCAACCCTTTATGAGCCTAACTTCTTGCGAGATATTAAACTAATCCTCGATGAACGAGAGCGATCGTAACGGATCGGATCTACTAAATAAAGATCAAGCGGGGTACCGCCCCTACACCTAAGATAGAGGCGGCCTAGATGCAAGGGTTTGCACTACGATAGCATGTTACGCAAAGAATGCTAACCCTAACACGTCTATGATAACTACGTTGCTCGCCTCAAAAAGGCTTCATCACGAGCAACGCATCAACAACGTGGAGCTTGTGCTGCCTAAATCGCAAGATGCGATCTAGGCAGCATGTTGCTTACCGGTAGAAACCCTCAGATGAAGGAGTTGGCGATGCGCCGAGATTGATTTGGTTGGTTGAACGTTGGTTGTTGTTTATTCCATAAACCCTAGATACATATTTATAGTCCAGCGGACTTTCTAACGTGGGAATAATCCCCACCGTGCACGATATAAACTCTAACTTTTAATCTAAGATACAATCTACTATAATTAAAGATACATGGGCAGTCTAGCCCAAACTCTTCGTGCAAGGCCGCTTCAGAGATCTTCCACACGTAATCTTCCAAGCCATCTCTCTTACGGCCCACCTCTCCCGATTTGGCCAAAATCTGGTGATAACAATTCTACTATTTGTCTCACCATTTACCTTAATTGCACAATTGCAATGAGATAAACTTGAAACAAAGTGGTTTGGGATGGTTAAAGTTAACCTAGTTTTGTTTGGAAGTACTAACTTAACTTCCATTATATTGAGGACTATCTCACATGATATGTCTAGGTTCTAACATTGCTACTCTAAACACATAACTATGGAAATATAGCTCATATACTTCCATATGTTCTTACCATATAACTAGGGTTCTGATGTACTTGACACAGTTCCCATGGTTTTGGAACACAAATCTTACTCTATTGTTTCGCGTCTAACTTCTTATCAAACTCCTCCTAAGTTCTAATCCATCACATAATGATTCTCAGGTGAATCATATATGATTACTATCACTACTTTGTAAGTAGACATGTTTTATTTCTATCTCTCTTACTTACCTCCCATGATTGACTCATCATGGTCAATACTACCTCATATAACTCATAGTTATTACTTACTATCAATTGTTTCACATGTTTAGATAATTTTACTTACTCATTACTTAACTTGGTCTACATCTTCTATTAGGATATCTTAATTATCTTCATCACTTGATATTATTCCTATTACAGGTCTGGATAACTCTTACTTAATTATAACATATGTTGGTACACATCTTCCAATAGGATATCTTCCTTATGGTTGTATCCTCTCTTTGAACTACCATGTATTGTATACCAACTGTGATCTACTCATCTATTGTTTAGGAACTTAATTGTGTACTACATGTTTGGGATTAGCTGACTAATTTTACTTTATCTTGGTAAGTTAGGTAAGAAATGTTGACTCAAGTGTGTCAGGATTATTCTCAAGTGAATATCCATCTCAAGTCATAAAAAGATTTGGTTCACCTATGACAACTTCCTATAGACACTACCAATCCTATGGGTCTCCTTTAAAGGGTTTTAATCCTAGGGTCAAAGCATTTGCTCTGATACCAACTGTGGTGACCCGACATACCACTGCATGGTGTAGTAATACAAGTCTGATATGACACCAATGAAACACCGTTCCACTAGTATTATATCGCTCGAGTGGTACAACAGAAACATATGCGGGTCCAAGGTATGTCTATAGAATTACAACATCGACTCTGTTACATAAGATCATCACAGCCTCCTACTTTATAATGAGGTAAAACTGCAAATAAACTCCAGAAGAACGTCTCGTAGTCTAATCTTATCACGAACTCTATTTGTAGAGTATTTAACTAGTTACAGAGGCTAAGAATAGATTCTAGCTAATTAGGAGCTAGGTTTAGGAAGCTAGTTCCCTTCTATAGCTAAACTAGGTTTTCTCCTTGTTGAATATTGACGTTATAGTATCCATAAGGCGGGGTCTGTATACTTGAAGTAGTTGTTGACTCCTCGTTCTTCGAGTTGCACTGTACCTTCGGTGCCTCCATATCTAAGCAGGGGATTTAAGAGTGGGATAAGTACGGGCGTACTCAACAAGTTCATTATAGGAAAAGAGGTGTTTAATGCACTAGCTACGGCATTAAACCAGAAATACCAATGCAGGTTTTCATAACCATTTCTTCAAAGGTTGCTTTTATTCAGAAAACATGTCCGTCAGCCTTCACCGGTTTGCTAGAACTTATGGAGCTCCTTTCCGGCCGCGTTCGCGGTTCCATATCCCGGAGCAGGGAGTGACAGTCACGATTCATTACACTCTCAGGAGAGGTGTGTTGCTTTACCCATGAGAGATCTTAACCTTGGTGCCAATCCGAGCACGTTACCCGTCCACACTTCCTTTGGTGTGAGGCCCGGTATAAGGTCATAGCCAATCATATTCCTCCGCTACCTCTTACACCCACCTTTGCTTTGCCAAACTCAGGCCCTGGGTCCTCGCCCGTGCTCTTATACCAAGGACGGCCCCCAACCACGACAACAGTTCAGGTCTCTACCATGAACTCCTTCGCCGGCAGCTGCAACCCATCATAGACCGCAATTACCGTGGGGACTTCATCGGGACCCCCACCCTACCACTTGTCCTCTCTTGGATCAAGGGTACCACTTGTCCTCTCTTGGATCAAGGGTCTACGGTAAAGCGCATCCATTGATGTACAAGAGGTGGAAATACAATTGACTATTCCGTCCCACTCCAGATCTTATGGTTAACACGGGTATTACGGCACAAGAATCACCTTGCGACATTTGTTGTTTAATCTAGATGGATATAAACCCTTGCAATGGAACCTCAACCATATCAATACAATCCATGGTTCCATTGCCACCACATAGCCATATTCATAGTTATGAAAGTAGTGGTTTTGGTTTGTATGCAATAGTGATAACCATAGTACTTGCAAGTAATTTGATAGAAATACTCTCAAATGACATGAGCAAGTGATGAACTTGCCTTTCTTGGTAACAAGGTGTACGGTCAAGGTCTTGATGCATAATAACTCCAAATTACGAAATAGCATCATCATCGTGAGACGATGTTTAAAAAGGTGGCAAGGATGCAATAATGCATAAGTATGAAATGCAATCGCTCTAAGCGTCCTAACCCCGATGATTTAGGATCGGTGAGTTGTAATGATTGGTTTAGGGTGTGTTGCACTTTTAGAGTGATTCATAAACAAGGTTCTTATTAAGGTTGTGTTGTTTTAGAATCATAAGCAGGTGGTAAAATGAATAGTAACAATCATACACAACCAGGAATAGTAGATGTTTAATAATTAAAGAGCAGTTGTCAATATAGGGTTTTCTTTTCTAAGAATTTTAATATCTTATTTTAATTTTTCCGAGTTAATATGAATTTTATATAAATTTCCAAAGTTGCGGCAATTATAGAATTGAATTAAAATGAAATAAACTATTAAGCTTCTGAGCGGTGTTACACAGCCAGCGCGATGGGCCATCTGCCATGTTAGCTGCCACGCAAGCGTGGACTAAGTCCAGTCAGAAACATGGCGAGTTTGCGGTGACGGCGGGAAATCGGTGACGGCGCAGGCGCTGGGCGACTCCCGCGGACGCGCGTGGTTGGGCTCGACGGGCGACGCGCTGAACCATACGGTGGCGCGTACCCCCTCGAAAGGTCGTCGGAGAAGCTCGGCGAGCTTCTTGCGAGTGCACGGCGGTGAGCGATGCGGCCGCGCTACGGTGGATGCTAGGGAGAAATAAGAAGCTCCAGAGAAGCATAGGCTCACGAGTGATGCTCCGGACAGCAACGGTGCCGGCGGTGGCGACGCCATTTACTCCGTTTCATGGAATACCGGCGGAAGGGGAGCAAGCAATCGCACGTGGAAGCTTGTGGCTCGATTCCTTGTGCATGTTGGGCATGTCGAGGGTGGTGAGGATGATGGTGGCACGGCGGGGCTTGGGGCTTCCGCAATCGCGGCGGTGACTATGGCCGGTTGAGCTAGGGTTTCGGGATTTTCGGAGAATGAAGAGAGGGAAATTGGACTTTCGCGCGTTTTAGCCACCACCACCCGCGTGCGGGAAGTCATAACCCGGCGACAGGACGTGGCGTTGGACGGCGCGGTGGCGGCTCCCGTGCGTGCAGGAGGCAGAAGACAAGACTCACCACTCTTCGGTATTATCGATGGAAGGGAAAATCTTGATAGATTTGTACGACGTCTTTGGTGGTGATAGGTTTGATGTTGGTGGTACCATAGCGATAGTGTGCCAGGGTAATCCCCTTTCTCCTTTCTTTTCTTTTTCTTTTTCTTTTTCTGCAAAACGGAAAATGCGATTTGAATTATTTTCTATTTTGCAGGTCTTGCTCATTTTAATTCATACAAAGATTAGTCCAGGGTACTGCAAAGTCTTGAGTGGTGTATTTGCAAATTTAATGTGACACTATAACTTTGGTTTTATTCTTATTATTGGAATTTGAATTCAAATACCCATATGGACATGAATTTGAATATTATCTTTGAAAATACCCAAATTGTTTTCCAAATGGTAGTTTTCTTACTTACTGATATTAGAGTTGTGTTTGGTATTACTTTGCAATAAACAATCTCAAGGTAATACTTATTTTATAGATTTCAACTAAGAAAGGGGTTTAATGATATGATTTCATGTGCTAAAATATCTCTAAGGACTTGACCTCATATTTGATAACTTGATTACTTGCATATGATTCTATGTGAATTCCTATTTGTTAATGTCTTGTAGGTTGGATTATAACCATATTTCAAAGGTGGCACTAGGATTATATTTAATAACACCTAGAAATACCTAAGGTGGACACTACTCTCATTATGGGTTGATATTAATTATAAAGCTCAGTGGTTGATCACCACCATGGGTTTAATCATATAGTTTAGCTAGTGAGAAATTCTAGGGTTCTAATTATATTTACTTACTGGCAAATGGTTTGGAACTCAATTGTGAATTAGGTTTATAGTGGTGATCACCCAAGTGATGCACAACTAAGGTTGGGATATAGATTAGGGTTTTACTTGTGATCACCATGTGGTTCACAAGTTAAAGATAGGATATAAGCCTAGGGTTGCTTACTAGTTATCTCCCTATGATTTCATGTGGTGAATGAGATCTAGTTATCCTATTAGGGTTTAACTTATCCTCACATATCTCACTTCCATGATCAAGCATTGTCTTGATCAACTAAATATAGACTTTCTTTTATAGTTTCTTGAATAGACATAATTATGGTTGTCTCAATAATTTATATCCCAGGAGATTGCCTGAGATAATTACTTAGGGTTTTACTCAAGGAATGATGGTTTAACCATTTGGATATTTGAATAAATCTCTCCCTTGAATCCAAGTGTTTTCTCAACTAACTTGAGTGTAACACCAGATCTTGAGCTCTCTTATATAGGAATGGATTATTCTAGAGTTTATGGTATGTTCACAAGATCTCATTAGATAATAAAGGGTTAAGTCTCCACCTAGATGCTTAGTTGGATTAGTTGCTACTTTACTTCATCATTTCATAGATATGATCTTACTCCATTTGGCATTGGCTATCTCACCACTCCCAAATGATATGGTTTAACTCCTAATGCTTTAGTTCAATGGTTGTCACTTATTCTTAAATAGGTAAAGCTATGATTTGTATGATTGATCTCTCTCATTTGGAAAGGTCTTTAATACTAACCTATGGTTAGGCTCCATAGAGAATGATGTGGTCACCACTATCTATGGTTAACATAGGTGGATCCTCTCTCTAGGAAATATCTTGAATAAGTTCCTAGGGTTCCTCTTAAAGATGATGATTTAAATACTTGGATGTATATCCAAGATTTAACTCAAGGTTTGTGTTGGGGGGATAACCCCCGGTATGCCAAAGGCATGCCACTCTAGGTTTGATGTATAATAATTTGGAATAGAGAAGAATTATATTCCTTAGTTGGATCTCCTTGTGTTGCTTCCAAGATTCAAGTAGAATGGATATCATAGGGTTTATGATAAGGATATGGATTAGTTTAAGACATGGAGAAGATAAGTGAAGAATAGTTTCTCCAATTGTTGTTACTTGGTTTCCAATTCAATGGATGTTCATATGTTATGGCAAGGAATATCATGTTATGATCTTTTATAAGATCAAGCAATTGATCATTGAGTAAAGTGTTGTTGTGTTGATTATTAGTTCCATTTGATCTAACCCCTTAGATCAAATTATCTTTACCCAAAACAAGGTTTTAACAAAGTCACATTGAGGTTTATAGCGCTTGACTTGATGGGCTACTTCAATTCCACCAAGGTCAAGTGAAACTTCAGTTACTGTGACTGTTTTACTTTAAAGCGCGAAAATTCCCAGATTTTCTATGCATGGAGCGAGCCTGAGCGGACCAAGGAGATCCGGCGCAGGAGGCGATATCTGCCGGCGGACCTCCTCGCCGATCCGGCGTACGCCATCGACTCGGAGAGTTGGCGTACGTACCTGTCCACGGAGACGGACAGCAGACGACGGGCTGGCTTCATGGGCGACAGGGATTATCCCTTCGGCCCTGCACCGCCGGCTCGTCGTCAGCAGGCGCCGACGCGTCGTCAGCAGGCGCCGACGCGACGTGAGCAGCCGCAGCACAACGACCGCGAGGACGACGACGACGACGAAGCCTACGCCGCGTACGACGACGACGACTACATCGAGGCGCTCGCGTACCATAGCGAGGAGGTGAAGGACGACAGCGAGGACTACGTCGGCCTCGTCTTCCACGAATGGCAGCAGGCCATGGCGGAGGGCCGAAACTTCGAGTTCCCCGACAACATGACGGACGACGAGATGGCCAAGCTCGGCCTCCTCGTCTCCGAGTACGACGCGCCTGTGCAGCCGCCGTTGCCCCGCTACGCCACCGCTGTCATGCCGCCGGGCCTGTCCGCGGATGAAGCCCTTCGACAGGCGCTCCTAGACTCGGCGGCGCCTCCCCCACCGCCGCCACAGCCTTATGGCTGGGCTCCTCATCCGCCGCCACAGCCGCAGCCCTGGGCGCCTCCACCGCCGCCTCAGCCGCAGCCTCCTCAACCTCGAGCACCGCGATCGCGCCCGGCGTACGCTCCCCCGGATGGCTACTGGCCGTGGGACATACCGGAGGTCATCTTGCTCGACAGCGACGAGGAGCAGCACGGCCACAGTAGGCGTTTTAGGTTTTTTTTTCTGTTTTCAAGTATGTAAGTTATGTTTCAGTTTTTGTAAATTATGTTTCAGTTCAAAAAAATGGTGTCCTAAAAAAATGCGTCGTGCCGCTGAGCCACCCCAACGTAAACGGACGCGCGGTGGTTTCCGACCAAAAGGGCCGGCATAAACGGACGCGGACGCTAAAATGCGTCGCGCTTGCTGGTCTACTGATAGATTCAGCAAGTTTGTTTGCCGTGCAAGTGTACTTATCATGTTAACATGTTGGCACTAATCAAAAAAAATCCTGCATTAAGAGTGTATGCTAACCATCTAATATGTGCATTTCCCAAGTCTGTCGATCACGTCATGTTAATGTTAATGTGTGTGTACGTTTGAATTTTTTTTGTATGTTGTCCATTTTCACTGATATGCTGTATATTATTTAGGTGTACTTATGTACTTCAAACATGTTGGAAGCACAGGAAGGCATCGTGATCAGTCGCATTCGTTAACGCGCCGACAAATGTTACTTCATTGAATGTGTATTTTATTATATCTCCTCTTTTATTTTGTATGCAAATAATGCGAGACAATGCTGTTTGACACAAAAAAAAAACAGCTGAAAATCATTAAAATTGAGAAACCAAAAATAGAAACTGAAAATGCGCGAGAGCTTAAAAATCTGAAAACAAATCTGGATTCCCGCACCACTGGGCATCTCCCACTCGTGCCCCCGACGAGGCCCCCGAGCGACGTTTTTTCCATCCGGATGGCGAAATTCGCGTCGCGCGCGGTTCCTCGTTTTCCGTCCCGGTTGGCCCTTCATCCATCCGGCGAGCCACGCCACCCCGGCCCCCGGGGCTCGAGGACTCCCGGACGAGTGAAAGCGGGGAAGGAGCCCGATACGTCGGTGACTCGGCCTTGCCGAACCCCACCCCGCCCGTACGCTCAATCTCCCCCGCTCGTATCTCTCTCGCCCGCCCGGCACCACCCTACCCGACTTGTTGCCGGATTCCGCCGCCCCTCCTTCCTGCCTATATTCCGCCTTCTTTGGACGACCGCTATGCGGGCTGCTCTTCCCGTAGCTGTTTAGAAGCCTGCTTGCTCCTAAATCGCTCCGCAGCTCGGGTTACCCTCGACCACGCCGTCGGTGTTGATCCATTTGCCTCGCGACCTTGGACTCGGACGAAGAAGGAGACGGATGTTCGTCGAGCTTATGCAAGAAGAGATGGCAGCCGCCGCCCAAGACCAGGAGCACATGATGATCCTCGGTTGCTTGGCAAGCATGTACGCCGGACTGGCAACTGGTCGACGTGGTGGGTCGGCACGAGGTCGCCGGAAGTGCAAGCCGAGACAGCGAATGGAGGGCTACTGCATGTTGTACGCCGACTACTTCGCCGACAATCCATTGCACGGTGAGAGTGTTTTCCGGCGTCGTTTCAGGATGAGCAGAAAGCTATTTCTGCAAATTGTGTATGCCATCCAGCCACTTTGATCCCTACTTCAGATGCAAGGCGGATTGCACTGGTTTGGTTGGATTTTCGTCACTGCAGAAGTGCACGTGGCTATGAGGATGCTGAGCGTACTTAGAATGGGTGATGTGATTATTTATCTTCGGATGGCGGAGTCCACCGCTCTTGTTTCTACCGGTTCTGCAGGGCCGTCATAGCAGTGTTCGGGGACTATTTCTTGAGATCACCCACTGTCGAAGACACTCAGAGGATCCTTGCAACAAATGAAGCTAGGGGTTTTCCAGGGATGCTTGGAAGCATTGGCTGCATGCATTGGAAATGGAAGAACTGTCCGTTTGCGTGGTATTACAAAGGTCACAAAAAAGGCTGCCTTGTGATACTTGAAGCCGGTGGCTACCCATGATCTATGGATTTGGCACTCCTTTGGTATGCTGGGATCCAACAACGACATCAACGTCTTGCAGTGCTCGCCGATCTTCTCCAAGCCTGTTGAGGGTCATGCTCCCCCGGTTAACTTTGTGATCAATGGTCGGCACTACAACAAGGGATACTATCTTGCAGACGGTATCTATCCAAAGTGGGCAACATTTGTGAAGACTATCTAAGCCCTAGCACCCCCAGCTTTGGGTTGTCAGAAACAAAACACACGAAAGACGTCGGGCGTGCATTTGGTGTCCTCCAGCAGAGATTTGTTGTCGTCCGGTTCTCCGCTATGACTTGGTCCAAAGATCAGATGTGGGAGGTGATGAACTGCTGTGTGTGCCTACACAATATGATTATTAAAAATGAGCGAAAGCATCCGGTTCCTCTGGCTGAGCAAGAAACACCATATGAGAGAGAGGGTCCTCTTGCACAGCCTAATCACCAGGTGCCTCCATCATGGGCCGCCTTCTTTGCTATGCGCCAGGAGATTCGAGACTCTACAATGCATCAGCTGCTGCAAGATGATCTGGTGGAGCACATATGGAGGCTCCGAGGCAACGCCAACGCCGACGCCAACTAGTCTGTCTTAATTTGTTTGAAAAATTGTGAAATTGTGTGCTTCATTTGTTTCAGCACTTGTTAAACATTATACTGATTATCGCCGAATTTGTTTCAGCAATTTTCGTACTCTTGGTCGCCGAACTTGTTAAATTTTATGTTGAATTTGTTTGAAATATGTCAAATGGTCGAGGTTGGGGGTTTCCTGCCGGGGGGATGGCTGGAACTTCGGCGCTCCCCACGCCAAATCTTCCTCCAATCCGGACGAAAAATTCGCCGGATTTGGGCGTGGGGAGCGCCAACGAGTGGGGATGCTCTCACCCCGTAGGGTGATCCACGCGTGCCACGAGTGCGCTTTTTGGGGAGGGGCACTCCCACAAGGCCTTCCCAAATCTCCTTACTTATATTTTTTAAAGATTGTGGGCCAATTTTTATAAATGAATAATTGTAATTTTTCTAAAAAAAATAAATCTGAGGATTCATATTGGGTGCACCAACATATTTGGATGTACTAGTGCACCAGATCACCGAGAAATATATCTAAAGGTTTTGATAAAATAGAAAACAGAACCAAGAGCTAAATGCAATGCACTATGTGTGGAGAGTTCATATTCTTATTATGTCTTAAGAAACAAAAAAGACAAACCATATTTTGAACGACACCAAATTTCAAATCAATAGTGAAATAGTATCATGGCAGTGAAATGCCCAGTCGATTGGTCAATTTTGTTTCTTGAGTCGTGAGTCCGTTCTTATTTGAAAATTTGAGACATGGTAGAATGTTTTGACAGTGTTTTACCCTTTTTAGAATTTTATACAAGTTATTTTTTTTTGAAACGGGCAAAAAAACCTTTGCCTTATATTAATATAGGAGAAGCAAACATGGGTGGCAGAGCCAAAAAGAAAAAGAGAGAAGGCGGGAAAAGAAGAACCCGCCCCCTAAAGGTACAAGCACGATCAGCCTATAAGCTCCGCCAGATTCTTAGCGCCGGCAAGGACCCAATCGTTTCCTTCATCCTTGATCTTCTGCATGACCACCGAGGGCAAGGAAGATTTGTTGTTGAAGACTCGCTCATTCCTCTCTTTCCAGATCTCCCAGCTGATAAGCATGATTGCAGTTCGTAAACCTTTGGGAGAGGAAGTGGGAGTTTTTGCGATAGCATGCCAGTAGTCCAACACTCTAGACCTCCCCGCCCCGAGGCAGCGGATAAGGTCCGGGCAGTCCAGCCAGGAAGCCGCAGCAATCCAAATTCTCTTAGAGAAGCGGCATTCGCGAAGAGCAAGTGTCGAGCCGTTTCCTGGGGGCATCTGCATAGCTGACAAAAATGTTGATGCGGCCATCCTCGTTTGGCAAGACGGTCAGCAGTCCAGAGGCGGTTTTGTACCGCAAGCCATGCAAAGAAACGACATTTTGGTGGGGCCCAAGGCTTCCAAACGATGTTGCCAAAAGAGCAAGGCAAAGCAGACAGGAACTGAGCTTTGTAGGCAGAGCTGGCCGTATAGCATCCATTGGGAGTCAGCGTCCAAACTATGGAGTCCTCCGTGCCTGGCGAAAGTTGAACAGCCGAAAGGAGATCCCAAAGGCGAACGTATTGCTCCATATGATCGACGGTGAAAGCCTCAACCGAAATGTCAGCCACCCAGTTGTGACCTTCAAGGGCGTCTCGGACAGTCCGGTTTTTCCTTTTTGACGCCACATATATAAGAGGAGCCAGGTCTTTAGGTGGGATGCCATTTAACCAAGAAGAAGACCAGAAGGAGGCTTTAGCGCCATCGCCGATGGTGACTGAAGTAGCGGCGTTGAAGAGGTCCAAATCTGAGGCATCAATTGGTGTTTCTGAACCCACCCATGGCTTTTCTGGGGCTGTCCATTCGTACCAAAGCCATCTGAGTCTCAGGGCACGAGAGAATTTTTCCATGTCCAGAATCCCAAGCCCGCCAAGCTCCTTGGGTCGGCAAACCTTTTGCCAATTTACCTTGCATTTCCCTCCGCTGACCGTCTCGTGACAAGCCCAAAGCATGCCACGGCTGATCTTTGCAAAGGCCTTGAGAATGCCCTTGTCAGCTTTCAAGGCTGTCAAGAGGAAGATCGGCATAGAGGAGAGCACCGATTTAACTAGAGCGGTGCAACCCGCGCGATTTAGAAATCTTCCCTTCCAAGGGTTCAGGCGTGCAACCGCTTTGTCGATGTAGGGTTGAAGATCTGCCCTCTTGAGTCGTCCAAGAGAGATAGGCAGCCCCAAATACTTTATGGGAAGGGGACTGTGACCGCCGGGAAGTTGGCCAGAATTCCATCTAGGTCGACGTTAGAGCATTGGATGGGGGCGATGGAGCTCTTTGCCACATTGGTCACCAGACCAGTAACCTCCCCGAACTGTTGAAGGATGTTGGCAAGTCCATCGAGGTCGTGCACTGTTGGGGTTAAGAAGATGGCCGCATCATCGGCATATAAAGAGATTCGGGGGCCCGTCAAATCTCCCGGCATAGCGTGAAGAAACCCGGATGCCGTAGCCTCCTCTAAGATTCTCTGAAGCGGGTCTATGGCTATGTCGAACAGAAGAGGCGATAAGGGGTCTCCTTGCCTGAG